>CM043320.1:27924018-28449018 GCA_023736055.1 Quercus glauca
CTAATAGGTGGCAATCCACTCAGCACATTGTTAGGAAACACGTCTTCATATTCCTACAATAAAGAGACAACAACACTAGGCAAAGATTTGTCAAGTTCGTTAATATTAAAACATGCCTCCTTGTATAAGAGTACAAATATAGGCCAGTTTGTATAAAAAACACTCTTGACCATAGCATAAAAATTCACTTGTTTTTTTTGTTTTTCTCTCATTTTCTTCATTTTCTTTTTTTCTTTCACTCTCTTTCTCATCATCTTTTTTTGAATTCTTGGTCTCACAATTTTTTTTCAACTCATTCTCTCTTTTCAATTTCATTTGATCTTCATACATTTGTCTTGGAGTCAACGATACAAGAGTAATGGTTTTATTGTCTTTTACAAAAGAATGCCTATTCTTGAACCCGTCATGATTGACCTTCTTGTCAAATTGCCATAGCCTGTCCAATAATATGTGACTTGCATGCATTGGAACAACATCACAAAGTACTTTATCCTTGTACTTCTCAATTGAAAAAGAAACTAACACTTGCTTATTTACCTTAACCTCATCACAATCATTCAGCCACTGAAACTTATATGGTCTAGAGTGTTTCAAGGTAGGTAAATTCAATTTTTCAAATAAAGTAGTGCTAGCCACATTAGTACAACTTCCCCCATCAATGATCATATTACATACCTTGTTGTTGATGTGGCATCTAGTATGAAAAATTTTCTCCCTTTGTTGTTCCATGTCATCTTCTTTGACTTGGGCACTTAAAGCATGCCTAGCCACAAGTGACTCTGGATACTCCACATCATCGTCACAAGCGTCCTCAAATGATGGCATTTGGTCATCACCGCCCTCGCTTTCAGTTTCCACCTCTCCATCAACACGTGCGATCATGGTCCTCTTATTTGGGCATTGTGAAGCTATGTGACCTACTCCCGAATAACGAAAACACTTAATATCATGATTATGAGTTTGGGATTTGGTTTTACCTTTGTTGACACCGGGAACTTCATTTCTCCTATTTGGTTGTTTGGTTTTGGACTTAAAAACAGCCCCTTCATCTTTCCTCCCATTCGACCTCCATGAAGTAGAAGAGCCCAGATTTTGAAATGATCGAGTTTCTTTCCTTTTAAGCCGCCATTCCACCTTTATTACCATGTGCACCATGTCCTCCAATTCCACATAGTGTTGCAACTCCACCACGTTGGCAATGTCTCGATTCAGTCCATTCAAAAACCTCGCCATGGTAGCTTCTCTATCCTCCTCTATATTAGCCCGAATCATGACAATTTCCATCTCCTTGTAGTAGTCATCCACACTCCTATAGCTTAGAGTAAAACTCTGTAATTTCTAATACAAGTCCCTATAATAGTGACTAAGGACAAACCGCCTCCTCATGTTGGCCTTCATTTCCTCCCATGTCTCAATAGGCCTCTCATGGTTTCTCCTCATGTTCATCACAAGTTGATCCTACCATATAATAGCATAGTTAGTAAACTCAATGACAGCGAGTTTTACCTTTTATCCTCGGAGTAGCTATGGCACTTAAAATTAACTCCACCTTCTTCTCCCATTCCAAGTACGCTTCAGGATCGTTTTTCCCTTGGAACGGCAATATCTTCATTTTGATTTTTCCTAGATTTCTGTCAGTCCCATCTTGCCATCTTGGATCTCTTCGGAAACCTCTACCATCCCTTTCTCCCCTTGGCACAAACCTGCTCTTACCATTCAATGAAGCTTGATTCTCTTCATCTTCGAACTCATCCTTGTGGTCATCATAAGAATCATCCATGTGCTCAACGCCTTTCTTGCCTTCTAGCATTAGGGACTCTTTGGGGACGCTCCTCATGCAAAGTAGCAATAACAGTGTCTTGCCTATCCATCTGATCCCGAATCTCATTAAACACTACGTTCATGCATTCAAATTGTTGTTGCACAGCCTGCAACATGAAGGACGACTCCTCCCCTCCTTCTTTGTTTGATGTGTCACCCTTGGAAGACATATTTTTGAAACTGTAGAGAAGTTCAAAATAATTCCTCACAACACTCCCTCACGTGTTTGCACTCAAATTATGTCATTCACACTTGTATTTCACTCTTAAATTGGCTTTTTCCCGATATTAGTCTCACACACTCTTGCTTTTTCCACTCGTAGCTTCCCTTTTTCAGTTCTTTATTAAACTAATAAACTTGATCAAGAAATTCAACTTGTAGTATTTAAACCAATACCGACGGCAAGAAAATATTAGAGAAACAACAAATCAAAGGAAAAGGACCAAAAAAAAAAAAAAAACAATATTTTGGTTTGAGAGAACTGAAACTACAAATTTTTTTTTTTACTTTTTTATTTTTAACTTGGTGTATGATTTTAACTTGGTGCACGACACAAAAGAAGAACAAGGAATAATGAACACAAATAGAACGAAATAGGATGATAACAAGAAACAAAAGATAAAAAGGATAGTAAACCTGATTTTAGAACCTGGGCTCTAATACCAAATGATGCGAACCTCAATTGACACACTTTGAGACCTAACAAACAATATTGGAATACTTGCCCAAGAAAGCTAAAATTCATATTTTTGATAGAAAACCCCGACCCAACATCTATAAATGAAAAGCGAACCAAAGGTTAAAGTAACAAACCTTGACCCAATGATTATAATTGAATCACAAACCGAAAGTATAAAATTTGAACGTCACAAGGAAGAATCCTTGATAAGTTCACAAGTTCTTTGAAGAACCAAACCTCACGTTTTTCTTGATTTTCATTCAAAAATTAATTCCTTGATTACAATGAGTGCATGCTATTTATAAAACATAGCTAAAAATAGGAAAGTAGATAAAAAAAAAAGGACTAAATAATAGAAGCCCAATTAAGGTTGATTTGGTCTGAAATTAGCTGCTCTTCCATGCCATAAATAGACTGAAATGGGCAAGAAAATCACGCCTAAGGAAGGCAAGTCAATCAACCAATTAATTGGTATGGAATTGGAAAGTCAATCAACCATTAATCCACACAATTGCTAGGAAATTATGCCCAATTAAGCAAGATCAGCCCTATCAATAGCTTGAATTAAATTTATTATGTCTTCATCTTCCTTTGGGCCAAGCTTGGAATGCCACGTTTTAGAATCAGCCCAAATCTCTTGAATCAGCCCATTAAGTGCTTCTTTGATCTTCTTGGATTTTGTTCTAGTAATAGGCCCAACTGGAACATGCAATGGATCCTTTAATGGTGCTTGTTGATTCTCATAATTAAGGGTTACTAGATTATTATTTTTCTTGTAATTTTCAATTTCTAGATTGTGACTAAGAATCAAAACCATGTACTTTTCTTAGATTATATGTAGAACCAAAACCATGTAATTTTCCAATTACTTTCAAGAGATGTACAATTTCAATTCATAAATAAAAATATGTACTTTTCAATTTGCTTCACACATAACCAAGTTAAAAGTGATTGGAAAAAAAAAAAATAAAAAAAAAGGACATGCATCCATCATTGTGACTACAGGTTCTGTACCAATGGTTAAGCTTAGAAAATAATTGGTGTGATAAAATTGGCTTGTTAAATTTTTATGACATTAGTTTGAATCTTGAATTGATTACTCTTATGATTTTCCTTTAAAATGGTAATACGAGGAGAAGATTGGTAGTGAACCAAGTTCAATCAAATGTTTCAAGTCGATACATTTGCAAAAGGATAATGTTACTTTTGCTAGTAAAAAAGCAAAGGAATTACATGTACATTATTAAATTTTTTTTAAATAGTCTCATTGAATTTAAAGTTTGTACATATCTAATAAAGAATCAATATTTTTTTTTGGAAAATGTGTTAAGTTGTGATTTTTTCAGTGTTTTGTTGGCTTTATTCCATACCAATTTTATTGTAATTTCATTATTTTATTTCCTTGTATTTTTGTGGGTTTTAATGTATATGGGGTAGGTCTAGAGTTGGTGAAGAATTGCACATTCAATGGAACTTGGTATGACTCATAAGTAGCTTGGGACTGCGATTGTGAATGATAGTCAAATATTCTTTGAAGTGACTGGACCTCATACTCATGATCATGTACTTGGCATGGGTGCCGGTATCAAGCTTAGATATGTGTTTGGCCCAAGTTCTTTTAGCCATTGTAGTAAGTGATGTCAAGAGTATAGCCTAAAAGAGAATGAAGATTTTATGTTTCGATTAAAAGATATAGAGTATAAAAGGTCTACTAAGAAAAAAGAATTGGAGGGAATAATTAGTCAATTAAAAGAGGAGATGCCTCTTATCATAGCAAATGTTTTGAAATTGATGGGCTTCTTAATTCTATGCAAGCACCTACCACACATGGTACATTCTTTTCTTCAGTATAATCAATATTTTTATTTTTGCTATTTTCTTAAGGTTGTTGAAATAAGTGATAAATTTGCTAAATATGGATTGTTGAATTTAGATTAAAAATATGTGATTGAATTTAGTAACTCTTTGCCTATCCATTCAAAGTAAATGATTTGTGGTGTTTGCGATGTAAATGTTATTAATATGATTGTGTAACTTGATGGGGATGATTTGCATACTACTATTGTTAGTGCACATATTTTTGTGTCTGACTTGTGGTGGCGTTGTATGTATCGTTGATGGCTATAGGGATGTATTGTTGATGTGGTTATTGTATTTTTATTATTATTATGACACATTGCTATTATTGGTGCATATATAATTTTATGTGGTTGTTGTGGTGATGAACTTATTATTAAGGATGATAGGAATGTACTATTAATATGGTTATTGGTGGTGAATGTATTCTTTGGAGTTCTCCTTCACAAGAGAATTCAAGGTTCTTGTTGATAGTAAGGATTTATCATCGATGCAATGTTTGTGTTATTGTAATTATTTTCTTTTTTTGTTGACGATGTTGTCATTTATCGTGGTGGATGTTGTTGATGTTGTTAAATGAAAACATTTTAGTTGGTTCTTTGTTATGCGTTGTAAATATAATTTGTGTAGTAATAATTTTTTGTAAATTTATTCGGTTTAATCTAAAATATTGTAAACCAATGTTGGAGGAGTTCACAGTGTAAATAATGACATAAAAGATGCCATAGAAGATGACTCTAAGGAGGAATGTGAATCTCAAATGGAAGACATTGACTCAAGTGATGATTGATCTTCCAATATTTGTGTTTTCAAATTTGGTGAAAGATAATATAGCTTTCATGTATTATTAAACATAATGCTATTTTGTAGACCTTTTAATATTTTCATTTTTGTATTGCATTATGAACTTATTAGTTTTGAACAATTATGGATTCATGCTTGTTATTTGAATGGAGAAACTTTTGTGAGATTTATTTTTGTAATTTATATATTAATTATTCTATATACAGGAATATTGACAATTTTTCAAATAAAATAAAAATGATGCAAAATTTTTTCTGAACATAAATTTTCTTTATATATTATAACTAAGTGACTGTAAGTTTCTTTTTCGACAGCATTTTTTTTTTATCTTAATTAAAGAATTAAAAACGACTTTTTTTTTTCAATGGAGCTATTTTGTTGCAAATGGTTTTTAATAATGGTTAAAGTTTGCCGGAAAAAAATATGGTCACATTGATGTTATAGTTTTTTAGGTTTTTAATAATGGTTAAAGTTTGCTGGGAAAAAAAATGGTCACATTGATGTTATAGTTTTTATTAAAAAATTTAAGTATTGATGATGGCTTATAGTTGTCGGAAAAAAAATACATGAACGATAGCCATTGTTCATTGTAAAAGGTATATGGTCATGCAACTTCTTCCTATGAATTTGAATTTTGGTATTTATGATGGCTTTTAGTCATCAAAATATAAATTAATGACGACCTTAGTTCGTCACGAAATGTATTTAGTCATCCAACTTCCTCGTATGCCTCATATGAAGTTGCATTATTAACAAAAAATATCAACTACTTTACAATGACCTTTTGTGGTAGAAAATGAGTTTTAGCAATGGCATTGTCAATTTTGCCGATGACTGTCAACAACTTTTTGCTGTTGGTAATACGTTTTGCAATGGTTTTTTTGTGCTTTAGCGACGAACTCTAGTTGTTGCAAATAAGTTGATCTCTTTTATTGATGTACTCTTTGTATTGATAACGTGTTTCTACTACTTACTATAAAATTTCTTTATTCTTTAATCGAAACTAAGATTTAAAATTGTTATTTTTTAGATTATGAATTTCTTGATGTTATGGCTTGATAAACAGCTTATGTTGTAGTTCTCTTATATGATAAACTCTTCTATACACATAGGGTAAGGGATGAATATAGGTAAGTGTGAGGGGTAAAAACCCATAATGCACGCTAGGCCTTGGACCCTATCTTAAGCATGGTGTATCCGAGGAGAGGTGAGCAACTAGGAGAAGTCCCAAGCCCAGGACTGTAAAAGATGGAGTGAATTAAGGTTGTCCGAGGGGAACTCACCCTCGGATGTTGTCAAATACCGGTCAGCATTATGCCTCAGCAGTTCAGGTGATCCACCAGAAGATTTTTATGATGAGGAAGATCCCTACATGTGTAGAAAAGCTACTGCCTTCACATTAAATGCCCATCAACCACTTTCCTGGCCGCATTTATGTGGAGGAGACCCCTGAACAGTGTTACATTGGCAACAACAACTCACAGAAGGCCAGAGAAGGTGGCTGAAAGGACAGGTACTCAAGTAGCAACCCAAATGGTTGATAAGTGTACGATCAAGATGATCTATGGGTGAATATAAAATGTAAAAGACCCCCCTTGTGAAGAGGGAGAAAAAAAAGAAAGGAACACACTGAATTCCACTTGTAAAAGGATAATAATGAAAAACAATGAGAAATGATCTTCTCGGATCGGGCATTGATCCGTTTTCATGTGTGGTGTTCTTGCATGATCTTCAGTTTAATGCCACTTTAGTCGTTGACAATCTTGCCTAAATCTAGCTCTTCAATCCACTTTCTAAAAAATTATTCGATCGGGCTCTTTGGACCTTGACCTAATCATTTATTGGGCCTGGGCTCCAAATTGTGACCCTACAGTAAGTAAAATAAAAAATTACCAAAAAACAACTCACATCAAAAAACTAACATTAAAAAATGACAATTGCAAGGCATAAGGTACGTAGGGTTTAGAATTTAGAATAGGAGAAAAAGTAAAAAGAAAAATAGATGGGTACACAACAATGGGTTTAGCTTACTTTTAGTATTTTTTTAACTGGACATGTCCTTTTGTTTTAAATATACAATGGCAAATGGTAGTGAATTCTAATCTCCTCATTTTATTTAGTTAGTTAATAATGTGACAGTCTCTCATTAAAAAAAAAAAAAAAATCTTTTTAAAAAAGTAATGGAAAAAATCACCAAAAAACAACTCACATCAAAGAACTAACATCAAAGAATGACAATTGCAAGGCATAAGGTACGTAGGGTTTAGAATTTAGAATAGGAGAAAAAGAAAAAAGAAAAATAGATGGGTACACAACAATGAGTTTAGCTTACTTTCAGTATTTTTTTAACTGGACATATCCTTTTGTCTTAAATATACAATGGCAAATGGTAGTAGATTTTAATCTCCACATTTTATTTAGTTAGTTAGTGATGTGATAGTCTCTCATTAAAAAAAAAAAAATATATATATATATATATATATTTGTAGGGTCCAAATTCGTTGGACCTAATACCGACTCCCTATATCGTGAGCCCAACAAATTTCCAACAATACATTTGTAGAGAATGGGTTAAAACAGCTGGGCTAGTAGTGGATTTAGCAACGGATCATGCGAACAAAAACATCTCAAAGAAAAAAGGGATTGAGACAGGTTTTTTTCCTTAAACAACCAAAAATCTTTAGTCCGAAGAGGATTAGAATACATAGACTTGTGAATACTGTTTTTTCTCTCTCCTCTTCTGTGAGGCCTGCTCCACATATATATATACACTCTTTTTCCATCCTCACCGTACACTTGACCTTCATCTAGGCTCCCACTTGAGTACTAGTCACATCAGCCATCTGCTTTAACATGCAGTGAGTGGTGGTGGGTAAAAATACACTGTTCAGGTGTCTTCTCCACATAAATGCGGCCAGGAAAGTTGCTGCAGTGCATTAAATGTGGCGGTGGCAACTTTATTGGCAAGATATCTTATGATAGCCACGCCGTTAGACGTGCCCAGGGCTCAGCCCTTGCAGGGGAATCTTCAACATATCTATTCGATCAAGTTCTGGGCAGCTACGTGGGATGTGGCCTCTTCGGCCCCACTAGGTTGTCTTCGGACGGAACGTTTCCCCTTGCGCTCACCAGGATGGCAAAGTACTGATACTTTTAACATCTTCGGACGGAGACTCATACTTGAACTGGGCCTCGGGCCCAACGTATGGAGCTGGGCTTTCTCACCCACAATATTCTTTTTTAAAAAGTAATGGAAGTAAACCAAACCCCACAACAGGTACTTGGCAAAAACTGGAAATGACTTAAAAACCGAAAAAATTCAAAAACCGACCGGTTCAACAGAAAAACCAGGAACTGGCGTGGTCAAACTGGTTATGACTGGTTGGGTTGAACACTTAAAACTACACCATTTTTTGACTTTTTCCCAGCCTAAAACTACGTCATTTTGGACAAGAACCTAAAAACATAATATTTAAGTTTATTATTTCAAGGATGATTGTTTTGTAATGTTATTATATTAAATTCTTTAAAAAGATGTTATATATTGTATTTTTTTTTAAGGAAACATATTTATTATTATTGGTTTGTTAGTTTTAGTATATTAAAAAATTATTAATTATTTATATAATTTAAATAAATAATAATTAAATTATTTTTGACGTCACCGATTCGACCATCGGTTGGACCCCAGTCTGACCAAAAAACCAGTAATTAGTTCATTTTTTGGTTTTTTCACCATACCAGTTTTTAAAACCTTGGTATTTGCCACTTAAATTTTTTTTTTTTTTTTTTGAAATTTTGAGCAAATCTCAACATTAGAAATATGGAGTTCCACTAAAAAATATGCACATTATTGACGTTAAGTTCTAGTCAAAACTTGACATCAACAATATCAAGTTCCAAAATAAGAGTATCTTATTACATAGTTTAAAAAGGTGACTATTTGGCTACATAGTTCAAAAATTAAAACTAAACAATCATTTTTCCCGTGTACTGTCTATCTTGCATCATTGACAAAAAGTTTAGTTCTTCCTACCATGTTTAGTTATCCCATTTTTCTAACTTGCTAAATGCTGATAATTTGGCAAAATTCTTTGCTAGATGAACGTTTCTCAATCATTACAATGGGATTCAAAAGATAATCCAATGATAATAACATCATTTGCGTGCCCATGGCTGTAATTTGAACTTCGCTTCCTCTTCCCCCACCATCTACCTATCAAAAATGAAAAAATTAGCAGTTGCCACAAAAATATATTAAAGGGTAACAACCTCGTATTTTTATATAAAATGAAGCTAGTAAACATTGCTCTCTGTCTCTGTCTCTGTCTCTCTCTAACCTCATAAATTCAAGGATATTTCTGGCACATTGAGAATGCAGTTCATACAAGTCTTACGATTCTCTCTCAGACAAAAAGGAGCTGGTATTTGATACTCTTATCATACTTACCCTTCAATAATCCAAGTCTATGATCATCCGAACACATGGAAATTCCAAAACACGACTTTACTCACTCCCTGTATTCATTTTCCTTAAGAACAGCAAAACCATTAATCCTAATGATAGATTACAGAACATTACAATAAAATTGAACTAAATGACTGAAAAAATTTGTACTCATCAACCTAAGCATTATGAGTAAAGAGACACATTGACCTCAACAGAGGAGTCCGTTAATATTATATCTTTTGAATTATCAGCTTTTGGGTGATCAGGACTATCAAATTTTATCCTCACATGCAGGGGTTTCATGAAAATGAGGTCTCTCAAATCCTTGTTTGATTTTAACAAGTGAATGCACGACTCTCCTCCTGTTCTTACAGTTCTCTCTGGTTTCAATATATCCACTATCCGTGCTGCGTATTTCTCCTGATTGTCCTCTTCTAAATCTGGGTTTTTTCTTAGTTTTAGATACAACACTGCACAAATAATAACCTGTGGCATTTTTAGGAAAGAAGATGGTCAGTACTAAGTGAACAAAAATGGAGTCTCAGAAAAGAACAAATACAAAGTATGAACCCAAAAATGTTACATCCAAAATTTACATTGTAATTGTAGACAAATGTTTTACAAGCCATATTTATAGTATTATATAATTGTATTACAAGATGTTAATTGAACCTCTATTCTATTTTTGACCTTTTTGAGAAGATTGTCCAAGAGAGGAAGACCAGGGAAGTCATAATCTAAAAAACAAAAAAGGTTTTGGAGTACAAATAATTTTTCTCACACCATATTCTTTTCACCATTTTTATTATTCATCAGATAGACCCAACAAAGGGGAAATAAGATATAATCATTTGAGCTCTGTTTTATTCACAAGTAATAACTGAGCCAATATAGAAGTTACAACTAATTCATTTGACAGTTCACTGCATCCAACATTGTTTAATTGAATTGAAACATTCACTAGTCAGTAATTCATTTTACAACTCAAATTTGAAGCAGACAACAAACTGGTTTTACTTGACAACCAACTCAGCTGATTAGGTTGTTTCTAAGTTAAATATGTTTATTTCTGGATTCACAATTTATGGGATAGATGGTTATTTTGCTCCAAATTCCAGCGTCGAGCACAGTTGGCAAGAAAAAAAGGAAAATTTCTCATTGCTCTTAGATTCTGTTGCTTTCAAACAATGAAACAAACAGATATAAATACAAACAATTGAACAAGCATACCTCACTTGTTCCTGGACTTGTATTAACAGCACAGTTAATGTGAACCCTTTCATCTTGAAATTTATTATCCTTAGTTATATTATCATCTTCAACAGTCAGTTCTGTTTCAGGTGTAGAGAAGGCAAGACTATCCAACTCGTCATACCACTGTTGGGCAACACCAACCTACATTCATTCAAAAGCTGAACTCTTAAGCAACAGGCATAATAGGAGTATGACTAACAAGTTTATGAAGGACCAAAAAAAAATATTTCAGAAAATAAAGTACTGCAAACTAGAGAGAGAGAGAACCTTCTCAGATGATCCAGCAACATCCTCTACTGCTGAGACTTCAGTAGCAGCTCCTCTTGCCTGGTGCCATATACATCCGTCTTGTAATGGTTCTACAAGCTCAGTATCCACAGGGATATCCACATTTAACTGAATATCAATCCTACCTGCCACATATAGGTGAATTCAATGATCACCAATCAGATTAAAACATATTGCATAGTTCGAACAATGAGAATATTCTAGATGAGAATCACAAAATTTCTGACAGGCAAATTTACCATTGACAAGCAAGCGCTTATTACTTATGTGACAAGCCAGTAGCATGATCTCCTTATGTGAACAAAACAAGTGCTTATTTCAAAAATACTGCTCAGCCAAGGTAAGCACTTTGACTTGATTGGCTGAACTCCCAGAGGAAGAAGAAGAAAGAAACAACAAATTTCTTTAGGGGGCCATCCCCACAACCCAAATTAATAACTAGCACTTCTAAATTGAAAGTTGACCCAAAGAATCTAGAAAATAAAATGGTCATTTGATGCATATGTGATTGACAATATAGTTTGCTTGTTCAGTGTTTGAGATCCAAAGTTAAAAGTTTGAGACTTGGGTTTTTAGTGATGCCATGCTTCATGGTTTTACCTTAAAGGATTGTTTGAGTTCTTTTTTTGTGTGTTTGCAGTTTTTTTTTTTTTTTTTTTGGTGTATTACATTAATAGGATTTTTTAATAAGAATATTAGACATATAATGATAATAAATATGACTTTTAACTTTCGTGATTCATGCTATTTCAATCATAGAATGGTTGTACTTCTATTTCCTCTCTTAGTTTTTATTGCAATTATATAAGTAGATCCAATTCATGCGTTAGTTCTCTGCTGCATTGGTGTTTTCACTCCCCACTCTCCACCATAACAAAATGTTTCCACTATATCTTAGGAGTAGTCAAAAGAAGTACTGCGGGTCCAAGTAAGAAAAAATTAACTAAGTAGGACATACAACAATGAAACAATTCACTCAACAAGATCCATTCGGATAACAAGCATTTTCAATTATGGTGAATTTGTTAAACTAGGCTTCACAACAAAATAAAAGATGATCTTTTAACAATTTCTTTTTCTTTTTTTTTTTCTTGATAGGTAATAGATAATTTCATTAAAAAAAGTACATCTTGTTTGCGATGATGATGAACAAACTGTACTTGAAACAAATCAAAGAGAAACAAAAGCAGATTGAATGAAATCAAATACGGAAATACATTGCGTAAAACCCCAAATACAAGACCTTACAAACAAAGTCCCAACTAGCAAAGACTTCAACAGATCTCTCAAAATCCTCAAAAGTACGGGTATTTCATTCCCTCCAAATTAGCCACATTAAACAGGTTGACACCAATGTATGGTCTTGTATGGTCTTGGCATCACCTATTGCATTCCAAACATTAGAAATATTTCACTCCATAAGGCATAAGCGAATTTACAATGAAGCAAGAGATGATCCACTATTTCTCCATCACAACGGCACAAGCAACATCATTTAACCAAAGGTAGGTTCCTTTTTACAAGGTTATCAATAGTGAGAATACTATCTTGAGCTGCTGTCCATAAAAAGAAAGACACTCTTCTAGGTACCCTAACACTCCAAATACACTTCCAAGGGAAATGAATGGTAGGAGGGTTGGATAAGGAATTATAGAAAGAGCGCACATCAAAAACACTATTCGAGGTTAACTTCCAACCAATCTATCAACCCCCTCACCCCTTGGCATTTTGGAATAAATATGCTCGTAAAAAACATACACTCTCTCCACCTCCCAATCGTCAGGAGCACAATGGAATTGAATATTCCAACTCCTACTACCACCGTTTGATGCAATAGTAACCAACTTAGAAATCCAAACTTCTTTGTACATCGAAGGGGAAATTACCATGATTTTTAGTATGAAAGCAATCATGGATGATTTTTGCAATTTTTTTTTAGAAGTCAAGTTGCATTATGATAGATTCAAATGATTGAATAGAAATGCATCAAGAAACAGTCTTTTTATATCTTTTCTTTTGTTTATTTTTTGAAAAAAATGAATAGGTGTTAGTTCTATTTTTCACATAGAAATTTAGTTTTGAAATTTAGTATAATTCTTATTTTTGAACATGTGTGTGTATATATATACATTTTTTTTTCATGTTTTGGCCTCCAATTAAAGCACCTCAAAAATTATGGACACTCACTTTGTATTTTTGTTTTGAGATTCAACCTTGCTGTAGAGGGCTCACTGTTCCCATATGGCATGGATAATGACCAGATAATCTACATGGGCATCATGAGGTGGCCGACTAATCCTCATGTGATGAGGGCATTGCTGAATAATCTACAAGGCAATGAACCTTCTTTTAAAAATATGTGATTAATTTTTTTACGGTTAAAGTTTGTTATATTTTAAACATGTGATTAATTATTTTACATGTGCTTAGCTATCGTTTGTTATGATTTTAGCATGTGAGATTAATTATTTTTACATGTACTAGCTATATAGTTTGTTAAGAGGCGGTTATTAAGGATGATGTCTTAGCATAACCAACTCCTTAGTGTATAAATAGCAACTTTAGTCATTGCATGAGAATTTTACTTTGAAATCAACATTGAGATAAGAGTTTCTCTATCATTTTTCATCACTCTCTCTCTTTCTTTGAAGTCTCAAATTTTGTTGCATTATTTCTGGTATTAGAACTTAGGCTTTGATTTTCCTTCCTTGAATGTTGCAAAATCTGATAAGAGCCTTCAGAATTCAGCTAGCTGGGGATTCTGATTTGATTTCCTTTTGTTTTGATCAAGTTACCTCCTTGAAGAACCCTGTTTGGCCAAGCATATCTGAATCTACTTGAGAATTCCGATCAGATTTAATTTTTGTCTCGGCAGAATACAAGATCTTCCAATTTGATTTTCACTCAGTTGTTCCAGAAATCCTTACTTGAGAAACTAAGCACTACTTATTAATTAATAATGGGGAGTAAGAGCTTGACAGAATAGGGGATGAAGGAATGGAGAAAATCCCAACCGTGGTACTTTTTACTCCTCACGTGGAACAAAATGAGGATCAACAACATCAGCCTCAAGAAAATGAGATTGAGCAGTTGAGAAGGAATATATTGTCTTGACCAAGATGGTGCAACACTTGCATCCTCCCAGTGTAAGGAGTGATGAACCCATTGAGAGTCCCTTTGGACTTCCTCTAAGGAAAAGATTCATTGAGGTATGAGCACAAGTGGGAAAACAACATCAAGGTTGAACTTTCAAAATTTCAAGGATGTTTTCATGCAAAGTCAATACTCCCTTTGTCCCATATTGTTGATCTTGATTAGAAAATCCAACTTTAAAAAGAACATCATTTAATTCAGTGTCTTTCAAATAAAAAGGCACAAGTTTCCAAAACAACTCTTCTTAATTGAAACTCTATTGGAAGAGAGATATTGAGTTTATTGATTTTTTAAATAAAGGAAAGGGTAAATTAGGAAAGTTATCAATATTGTGTTTATTAACTTTTCAAAGAGTGCCATATTTTGGGCCATCTCAATAAACACCAAATCACATAACATCATGGATTACAATCTCAAACCACCTCACCATGTGTAATTGAATCATTCACATCACCCCCCCCCCCCCCCCCCCCCCCCCCCCCCCAATCTTTTACACATAAAGCACCATTCCATTCCAAAATGATTATACCCTTCTGCCATAGATTATCCTTTGTCAAAATCCTTTTCAGAGCTACACACCATAGTTTTCCCTTCATGGGACAGGAGTTTTCAGTTTTCCAAATAATTTTCCATAGAAAGTGTGATCCAACCCACCTAACCCCTCCCCCCCACCCCCCCCCCCCCTTCCCCCTGCAGCAAAACAGTCTCGTGTGGTGTCTTTGGAGATAACAGAATATGCAGTGGTTTGAGAGACAGGAGCAGAGTGGAGTTCGACTTCACTGTCCTTTTCTATCAAGGGGATCTTAGAATTTAAGGACTTTTGAGTTTTATCTAACTGCTTTTAGTATTTTTTTTTTTACTGTTTTCCTTTATACATATATATCTCCCACGAACCTCAGTAGTACCTAATTGGTTTTTCAATGAAATTATTTACTTATCAATAAATATTTTGGGAGATCTCAAAATGAAATAGAGGACCAACAATATGGGATGGAATGGGTAGAACTAAGCATTTACTGTTGAAGGTAAGGCGTGAGCATATTTATGTTTTAATGCTACCTATAGCATTCCCTGCAGAAAGAGACTTAATTATCAAAAAATCTTTCAATGCTACCCAATGCCCTTTAACTTGAACTCAACCATGCACACGCGTGCGCGCGCACACACACACATGTTCAAAGACGTTATGCATAATTCAAAACAAAGACTAATATTTTCTCCAATTTATGGTTTTACCTAGTAAAGACAGAACACTTCCAACAAATATTTTCTGCACCATATTTTACTTATATATCAAGTTGCCTAGAATCATATAATTGGTAACTTGTATTACACTTTTTTTTTTTGATAGGTGGAAACTTGTAGTACACTAATATAATAATGCATGCCATACAAACTCTAGTATTACTAGAGCGAACCCTGAGGTGGGATGGAATCACCAGATCTGTGACAGAAATTTAGAATAGTCCTCTCTATTTGCTATGAAGCAATTTTCTACATTTCAATTAAAAACATTAATTAAGAAACTAGCTAACATAACATCACATCCATTGAATAACTCACACCCCACTTCAGAAATTATTCCACTCTCTCTCTCAATCCAACAATTACTGTAATTCCCTTTTACCCCTCAATCTTAGAAACTATTTCCCGATGGATAAAATGGAAACTTAGCAGTTATTTTGTATGATGAATAACTGTGGAGATGGTAGGATCAATATCCACGTGTGCACCCTTTTGTTAGTATATATGACTATTAGAGCCTTTTACAAATACAACCCTTGGAATTTGACTTGAGTGTCAATTTGGTGCAGAGACTTTTGATTTGACCAATTAACCCCTTGGACATTAGGTTTGTAACATATCAAACTCTTTGCTAGTATTTATTTTTTTCATCAAAGGTTATAATAGATTTAATCATGTTATCTGCACGTTGTTTCTAGCACATCGTCAATAATTTTGAAATGCCATTATTACTATGTGCACACCATGTACCAGGTCGTTAGTTGTTCAAATCAAAGTCCAAAGGCAAAATCCTTAAATGTCATGTCACTTGGCACTGCCTAGGCAATTGGTTGGCCCATCACCTAGCCTTTGTTAAGTGTTTTGACAACTATAATTCAAAACATAATACCTGGCAGCAATCTGAAACATTGAAGCTGATCAATCTGTGCTCCACAGAGTCCATAATTACTGTCAAAGCAGCCAGAAAGTTGGGGGGGGGGGGGGGGGGGGGGAATATAAGTGGGGTTCAGAATAAAGAAACTCGGCACACTGCCATCACATTAGACAGATATTGGATTGAAAAAATAGTGAGTTTAGTGGGAAAGATATCTGCTTTATATTTGCATTTGTAAAACAAACATGGCCAAATATTTATAATGAAAAAGCCTCAACATTTTCAACATAAGTAAACATATACTTACGCAGCATAAACTCTCTCTAAAGGGGAAGACAACCAATAAGGTAAACCAAGGATCCCAAAATTTGAAAATTGGAGGTTTGAAAAGACACCAGAATCTCCATCAACTTTCAGAATCCTCTGTCCAACTAGAGAAACACATGAGATGAAATAAGAACAGTACACAACCCATCGAATAAGTTCATAAGAAAGGTAGATGGTCATAATCCAGTAAAAACTGATACCTGTGTCACAAATGAATATGTGATTCTGCAAGGTTGTTAATGAAGACATGAGACAAGCATATGAAAGCTCCTCTTGTGAACAGGAAGCTTCAAAC
Organism: Quercus glauca; assembly: GCA_023736055.1. Lineage (NCBI taxonomy): Eukaryota > Viridiplantae > Streptophyta > Magnoliopsida > Fagales > Fagaceae > Quercus > Quercus glauca. The sequence continues at coordinate 27,941,066 of CM043320.1, forward strand.
TGCGGTTGCAACCAATCACATGGAATCTGTTTCAAAAGGGATACTTTCTCCATGATCCACTGTCCACAGGTTTCCAAAATCTTTGGAAATCCTTCGTAAGAATTTTCATGAGCTAATATTAGACCTATAAGTTGACACAATTTAAACAAGAAACCAGGAGGCAAGAAACTAATTCCAAACCTTTTACAACTTCTATATCTCCTGAAGTCATATCCATGATCCAAAGAGTTTCAAAGCTGCAAATAAAACCAATTTATGATACCCACCCCTTTAGAATTACATAAATGTATGTTCGACAATAAATATGTAGGCCAGTAACTGAATATATTTAAGACATTTATATCTTTTTTTTTTTTTTTTTTTGATAAGTTACACATTTATATCTTATTTTAGTGGAGACACATGGACACTGTGCATAATCAGCATGCTCAAAATTATGTTCTATTTGCAAACTTCACACAGGACAACATACTTTTTTGGGCAGTAATATCTTTGCACTGCCTTAGCTGGACCAACATTGGCTAATTGAATTATTGATATGTTTTCACTCATGAAAATGAATATCTATACTTTTATCCTTCCCCTTGATACAATTGTTGAGATATCTAAAAGGTTATGAATATTTGTGTATACGTCATAACAGTGTCAGTAAGAAATTTCTAACATGTTTTCCACTGCTGCAACTAGTAGATCCAAAAAAGAAAGGCTATACTCATATACATAGCTCCCAATTTTATGCGGCTTTGTAAAAGGTAGTTAGTAGGCAGCCTTATCTCCAATTTTAGAGAGACTAATTCCTGGACACAAACCCACAAGAAATTATTTAAACAAAAGGCACTTGCCATCACAATAAAGTCTGACCTCAAAAACAAATTAGTACAAATACTATTTTCCTCATCACTACTACTAATTCTGAGAATAAAGCAGAAAATAATCTCTCTTCATAGCCCCCTCACAACAAACCCCACCCCCCCCCCCCCCCCCCCCCCCCCCATTCACCTATGTTGAAAATATTTTTCACTTTTGAGCCTAGATGTAGAGGCCCCTGGGACTGCAGCAATACAGTACAGACAATACTTCAGATTCTAGAGTCTCCAAAAATGAATGCATAAACAGCTGCTAAATTCAGAAAATAAAAGAACTAAATCCTTGCCCTTCACCACACTAATAAAATAAAAAATAAAATTAAAAAACTGTGCCAACCCAAGAATACTTATAACTAGAGTTTTAAAACATTACGACTTTTTCTTCAATTGGACTTACATATTGATCTAAATAAAATAATTCTTGAATTGACAATATTTTGAAGTAGCAACAAATTAGTCTTCCAAGGTTGCAGCATTTGGAGAAAAGAAACAAGTAACTACAATTTACTGTAGAAGTTATAGTTACAAAATAGTGTCCTTTACCTGCGGTTTATGATTAATAAAGTATCATCCTTTGATTTCATCAGATGCCAAGGGAACATCAAAGATTCAGAATCCAAATCTTCAGATTTTGTATCAACACTTCTTCCTAGACCCAGCTTGTTCACAATCCAGGTCCATAAACCATTACTCTTTTTATCAATGTTGCTTGTTGGATAGAGAGTCTCTAAAATTCTCTTTCCCATATCAGCTCTCCTGATGGCATGGTTCTTAGTAGACAGACAAATGCAAATAAAATTATTAGTAAAAAAAATGTATATAAAATGTCTAGTGAGAAAAGACAGCATCTCTCGTTTAACAAAAGGAGCAGTCATATAGAGAACTAATAGTGAAAAGCAATTTGCTGAGCAAACCTAAAAGAATTTGTGAATTCTAGTTGAGAAGAATTTAAAATTACTATGCCTCAATTATTACCCTTGGTTTGCTATGTAATCTATAATTTGTAATCTATAGATAATGCAAGTATACATTTTCTAGTACTTAACGAGGAAAAATACAGAATTTATCACTGGCAATAACAAATTTCAGTGAAATATTAATAAGAGTAAATTTGCCATGAAAAAAGCATCTAATACAAGGCACAAGAAACCTGTTGCCAATCAGAAATTATTCACAGTCAGAAGGCTCGTGAACTAATAAACTAAGTCAACAATATCAGATTATATGACCTTATTGATATCATTACTCATTCACGTGGCAATTGGTTGATCAACCAGTAGTCTTTATTACCTTACATCTAAGATGAAAAACCAAAAAATTGTGGTTCATTTACAATAAGTAGAGAAGGATTAGATGATATCTGTTACTTTTTCCTCCAAAAGTCTGGCAGAATCCATCAATAATCAGATAGTTGGTGCAGCAGAGTTGTACAAAAGTTTCAAAAGGCTGGGTTCTTAAAGAAATTGTCAATCAGCACAGTTTTTTCTGCCTAGAATATATCGAACTCAAGGGTCTTGATACAAAATCTGTCATATCACAATTAGCTATTCAATAAGTTCCAAAAGTATACCTCTGAATCCACAAAATATAGGCAATCGTCTACAGCATGATAAAATGAAGCTGCTGGACGGATCAACTTGGCAGACTCAAATGCTCCATCCTCAAAACCAGGGGAAGAACCAATCTGACACATAAATAACGAATATCAGAATATAGATTTATTTATTTTTTTTTTTTCAGGGATGAAATTTGGGATGACCAGAACCCAAGGGAAGGAAAAATAAAAGGGTAATCTGAATGCATCATGAAATTTAAAACAAAATAGAGGACTGCATAAAAATTACAAAAATTTACATACTAGGAACTTGGATTGCTTGGTATACAAAATCAAATGAGTTTGACTCAGTAAATGGTAGAACTGCCTAACAAGGGGGGTCAAGTCTTAAAGGAGTGGATTCCAGCAGAAAACAACCCACTGGTGTCTTGCCCCAGCTCAGAGAAGGGCATTTCTGAGGAGCAATGTTCTGTGGGAGGAGCAAGCCACTTTACAGAGAAGCTTCCTTGCCTTGCAGGAACAGCTTCAGGCTTCAAGTAATTTCAAAAGTTTGCTTCTCTTATTCAAAGATAGTCTAAGAAGTAGTTCCTCAAGTGATCCTTTTGGTCGTCTCTTTCTTAGTTTATTAATCTCCAGCACACTAATTCTCTTTATAGAATCCTTCATGTCAGATAGAACTGGTCTTGCTTGCTCTCAAGTTGTCCACATATCTTTCTGATTCTTCTTCTAAAAGAATAACAGATCCGCCTCTAGTCAACTAATCCCATTAACCATATAACTTGAAAAGAGTGTGTCATATTGGAGGAGAATGATCAGAAATGTCCTTTAGTTACCAAAGCCCCAGTCTATTTATAGTAAATACAGGATTTTGGGGCCAACAAATCACAAGATAGTTTTTATAGGTAATAAGACTTATTAAATGAAATGAATGTGTTCACGATGATGACCACTCTGAACATGAAACAAATACATAGAACTCAAGAGCTAAAGCTAACAAAATGCAAAAAATCAGGAACCAGAAAGACATTGCGTAAACCCCAAATCCGAGCCCACTAAAACATAGTACCAAATAAAAGAGATTTTAAGAGATCTAAGGGTCTCTCCTTATCTTCAAGGGTACAGGTATTACGTTCCTACCACACTAACCACATTAAACATGTTGGAACCATATCCCAGGTAGTTGATAGGTGCTTCCCAAATCAATTCCTTCAAGCAAAAAGAAGAGAACTAACCGTCTTTGACATCACCCATTGGATCCCAAACACTTGAAAAACTTCACTCCATAAAGCATGAGCAAACTTACAATGGAGTAAAAGATGGTCCACAGATTCCCCATCACAACAACATAAGCAACACCAATTAACTGGGGACTACAGTCTTTGGACAAGATTATTAATCATGAGTATCCCTCCCCAAGCTGTTGTCCATGAAAAGAAAAGACATTTTTAGGCACATTTACACACCAAATGATCTTTTGAGGAAAGACATCAATAAAAGAACTAGACAAAAAATTATAATAGGGGCACACATCATCCACACCAATCCAAGTCAACTTCCAAGTCAGACTATCATCCCCTTCACCCCTCATCATATGGGAATAAAGAAGCTCAAAAGAAGAACATATACCCTCCTATTTCCCAATCATGTAAAGCTTAGTGAAATTGTAAATTCTAGCTCCTACTTCACCCTTCTAATGCAAAAACAACCAAATCAGAAATTCGGGCTTCTTTAAACTGAGAACAAGCAAACAAATCTAGAAACAAATCCTTTAGAGGAGTATGTCCACTCCAAGGATTGTACTAGAATCAAATACGATGACCTTCCCCCACATCGTACACTACCTATCTAAAAAAGTTCTCTGCTCCTGCCCTAATACTCTTCCACATCCCACAGCCATGACTCCCTCTTAAATCTCTAGTGCACCAGCCTTTTCCAGTCACACCATATTTAGTTGCTATAACTTGACGCCATAACCTATTACTTTCCTTCCCGAAGTGCCATAACCATTTTCCAAACAAAGCTTGGTTAAACAATCCAATCCTCCGATCACTAGCCCACCTACTTCCACTGGCAAACAAACCTTATTCTAAGCGACTAAAGGATATTTAAAAGCTTCCTTAGAAGCCCCCTAAAGAAAATTCGTCTGAATCCTTTCTAATAGTCTAGCCACCACAACTTGAGGGATATTGAACAAAGATAAAAATAGGTAGGAAGGCTTAACAAATTAAGTTTGCCACCTTTTGACAAATATAGACGTTACCAAATAGAAAACCTCCTTTCCAATTTTTCTAAAATATGATTCAAATAGAAGAATCCTTATAATGGGAAAGAGGCATGCATACCCAAATAAGTCATAGGCAAGCTACCCACCTTATAACATAAAACACGAGCCAAAGCATTTGGATTCCCTACCTCACCAACTGGAACAATCTCTAATGTAGAATGAGAAGACAAATTTATTATATTTTTTATTTAATTTTAAGTATCAAGGGCAATTTTGTAATTTCATAATACTCTGGAATGTGCTATGCCAATAGTCCATTAGATCTTCTTTTGGGTTTTATTTAAGTTTGGTTATCTAGTTGGGCTTAGTAGTAAAAGCTTAAGAAGTCCAAGTCCAAGTCTTATTAGGGTTTTAAGAAATCCTAGTTTGGTTATTTAGTTTGATTATTAATGAATGTTTTCAGAATTTTATTTATCAAAAAAAAATTGAATGTTTTCAGAATTTATGAGCTATGCTTTCTTTTATGGTTTTGTGTGATGCAACTTTCTCCAAGGTGTGATGCCAAGGAACCCTAAGTGTGTTGCTTAGGAAGTCTAGATGTGATTATTAGAATTTATCTATTTTCTTTAATTTTACTATCACAATTACTGTTTACATCACTGTTCACATCAACCTAAATCTTGATTTTCACCTTTGTTTTCATTCCCAAACCCTATTAATCCTTGTTCCCTTTGAAAACCCTATAATCCCTATTGTCTTATAGCCTATTCCCCACCAAAACCTAACCATAATCCTTCAAAACCCAAGCTATACCAGATCTGCCTTGGTGTTCTAAATCAGAGTTTGTTGTTCCCCCTTGTCCTACGTCAATCTCACTCTTGCCAACGTTGACTTTCAAGCCCATAATAGCTTCAAAGAAAATCAACACCATTCAGCATCACAACACCAATCACAAGATAGTTGGCCCTTGATTTGTGTTGATCACACATAATAGCTGAAGGTTAGGACTGCATCGGTCACTCTGCCTATCTTCATTTTGAAGTATTGGCAATCCATTTAAAATCAAATATAATATTAAATTTAAAAAAAAAAAAAAAAGTCCAATGAGAGTAGTGACGATGGGGAGGTATTTTTGACCCCCAAATGAACTTCCTGGCTCAAACTTTTTTGAAAGAACTCAAATAATCAGTATCAAAAGTTCAGTAGACAACAGTCTTCAAACCTATACTACTGTCTTTTGACAGTCAATTTTGCACAAATGGTTAGTTGCTGAATGCCTATAGTTGAAAAAAGTAAATGTGGCTTTGTAAAAACCAAACTTGTTATGTACTTGTCTTGAAATTAAAAGAAAGAGTTAAATTGTGTATATTATAACAAAATCTTGAGATAGGCAGCTCTTCTTTATAGACTCCCACACGTCCTTTTTCATTGTAGCTCTCATGAAAGAATATCGTACAGAATTTAACCAGAAGAACAATCATAATTTGTTTGAATATGCTTAGAAGTTGAATTATTTTGCCTATGAAAAAGAATTTGAATTATATTGTATTTTTAGACAACACTATATTTACAAGTATGACTTCTATTATTTTTTATTTTTTATTTTTATTTTATAGAAGTGCGACTTTTATTGTTTAAAATAATCTTATACATTTAGTAGCTATAAAATCAACAATTTAATCCTTATGGAACTAATTCAAAATGGTTACTTTTTTAGAGAAAAGTTGAATTACATATCAGATTAGTAATTTCCATACAAGATATGTGAGAATTAACAATCCTACAAAAAAGTGTGAGTATTCCCTAATTTTATGGTAATTGAGATGATCACGGCAATTGTAATTCTTCATAACGTTGTCAAATCAAATGAACAACTCCATTTTCGAGAACTAATAATTCTCATTTTAATTTCATATTTGAAACAAACCCTTGTCTTTATCATTAAGTTATGCATGTAAAATTTGTTTGTGCATGCATGCGTGTGATGGTCCTGTCCTGTGAGAGTGCAAGTGTGACTGTGTGCGTGCATGGGCAAATGTGGGTTATTTGGGATATCCATTTTATTTTGTTACAAAAAACCAAACAATAAAACCACCAGTAAATAAAAGACTTAAAACTGAATTGCATTTTGACATGAACCCATTTAAAGGTTTTCATACATACACAATCCAAAATCTTTCCATTGCCATTTAATATGATTATTCGATGATGATTGCTGTCTGAAAGGAAGAGACGATTGCTGCTTTCATCTGCAGAGATGCAACCTGTAATAAACAATGGCAGATTTTGAGAAAATTAGATAAGTATTTTATTGCAGCATGAAGAACTAGTAAAGATCACATCACGACTTCTGATCTAAACAAGAAAAATTAAATCAACTGAACCAATTTTCATTATTTACATATTATCTCAAGATTTTGCCTTGATGTGATCTTGATTCAAAACCTAATTTAGGTTCATTAAAATCTCAATGACGGTGAAAAGTCATGTCAAACTGTTCAAATAACAGGTATCAAGTTGATCCTGAAATATGTTGACCAGCAGCTAGAAATAAATGATATCACCGTGTTCTTATTAGTTAATCCAAGCCCTGACTAATAATCCTAGATTTAAGTGATTTCAATTTTTCTATTTCTTGGTGGACAAGAAGACAATAAATTAAAAAGTCAACAGGAAAATCATCACTAAGATAAAGTGTGTTTGGCATGGCAACAGCTTTTTTTATCAGCTTTTAGCTTTTAAATACAGCTTTTTAAAACCTTACTTTTTCGAAGTAAAAAAATACTTTAGCACACTTTTAGCAAAAAGCTAAATAAGCTGATGTCAAACGCATACAAAATGGCGTTTGATGGTTACCATTAGAATAGGACAAAATTCTGCCTCTTTTATGAACACAAAAGCAAGTATAAGTCACACGTGAGTACAAACACGCGCGCGCACACACACAAAATAGTCAAAATTCTTTCAAGCCTCCCCACACAAAAATATACACCTAGTTCAATAACATATTGTACATGCCACTTTTTCAAACAAAAAGAAAAGACAAGTAGTATAAAAGGTATCTTGAACACGCACAGTTACAGAACCACAACTTCCATTTCCTAAAACAGAAAGCCCAAAGTGAGTAAAAATGATAGCTACCATTTCTGGTTATCAACATAATTGTCAAAATTCCTTCAAGCCTCCTAGTGGCACTTGCGCTAGGTCATGGTACATAAATACATACAACTCTTGAATGTATGTAAATATGTATATAGAAGACCAAGTCTTCTACATATGATATAACAATAACAATCTTCCAATCATGCCACAATAAGAGGATGAGATGGTCATTAAAGGTAGGACAAAATAAAAATATCCTACGAATTGGTTGGTCTTATTTTTTATCAACGTGAATAACCAATAAATACTCAGGGTTCTCCATGAGCAAAAAGGTAGTCTATTAGAATATCCAAATTCAGATGTAAGTGGAAATTAAAGCAGTGATCAAGAATGTTATCTTTTGCAAGCAGCATCTTAGGAGCCAGGCTTCCCTTTAATTTTTATAAGGGAAATAATGCCCTGGTATGCTTAATTCAGAAATCTCTTTTTGCTATTCGTTTGTATACTCCACATGTACTAGGATAATAATACCAAAAAAAATAATTAAAAAGAAAGCAGAAGAACCCTAGTACACATGATGAATATCATGAAGATATTCAACCATATTCATAATATGCCAAAAGGCAAATGAAACCAAATGGAAATTCAAACAACAAATCATGATTTGGAACATTTTACCTGGGAAGTACAGAAGCAAATTCCGCAAAGAACATAAATACGGTTCCTTAGTGATCTCAGCTTTCTTAAACCAAGTGCTTTTCAAGTTATGGACAAACCTAGACTCATCAGGTTGCACACCAAATTCCTCAACAGCTGCAAACAAGCACACATATTGAAAATGCGTTCATGTAAATCTCTCATGCATTTCAAAAACAAAAAGTTTTCATATCAAGTAAACAATAATAGTATATAACACTTAACCAAGAAAAACAAAAGACAAAAAAGAAAGGGTAATGCATTAATGACCCTGGTATTTGAATTCTTTTAGTTTGTTGAAACATGAAAACTCATTGGAAGCAGCCCAAGGGGGCGCAACCAGGTATAGAGAACGTAAGCAAGGGCAACTCCACCAGAGAAGAAGTACATCAAATTCAAAAGGAGGTATTACATAACAAACCAATTTATAATATACTTTATAATTTCACATTAATTGGAGGATGTTTCTGCTTAAATTTTTTAATACAAGAAGTACAAAGTGCTACGGTGTGGAAGATAACAGCAAACATGCATACCTTTGTTAAGAATTCCAAGATCTAGGCCCTTCTCATGGTAAATGACTTTACTCCTAGAATCTTTAAATAGAATATAACATGCAGCATTTGCCACCTACATACATTAGCCAAAAATAATGATGTAAATGTAATCAACTATCAACAACACTAAATCATCTACAGTTTAAAAACGAACAAGGTAAATTGCAAAGTACACCCCTGAAGTTTAGAGTTGCTTGGATTTTACACCCTAAAGTTTAAGAAGTTGGATTTGATACCCTGAAGTTTGGTTCCATTGGCAAAACTCCACCCTCTATTAGATTAGATTGTTAAGTGACACATTGGTGTGTTGATATGTTTATTTTTTTGCCACTGTTTCACTTAAAAAAAAGAAAAAAAGAAGAAGAGTTGGCACAAAGTCGTTTCACCCAAACTAAAAACACAAAACTCTAGTGCCAGTATGACACCGTTTTAGTAACTCAACCTATTCCCAAATTCAAACCCCAAAAACCATATCATAACCCATCCAACTAATTTAATGATCTTTGAGTCCTTTGATCTCTCTCTCTCTCTCTCTCTCTCTCTCTCTCTCTCTCTCAATTTAACTATACTATAAGTTGATGATGATGAACATTTATTAAACTTTATTTCTCTAAAAGAATTGGAATTTGATGGGTTTTGTATATGTGTTTTTGCTAGCCAGGGCTTTGGTGATCGAATCGGAAGAGAAAGGATAGGTGACGTGTGAATAGAGATTGATCAGCAGGGTGCACATTACCCTAGGAATGGTTGAATTGGGGGTAATGTCAACATGGCTATGCTTATGCTAACCTAAGTGGAGCTTTGTCAATTACAATTTGCTTCAATTCTCTTCTTTGTCTCTTCTTTCTTTTGGTTGGGGTCTTTTTCCATTCTTCAAGTTAAAAGGAAAATAGAAAACGGAGGAAAATTTTCACCTAACTGTCTTCTTTTGCAAATTTCTTTGAGCTTTACGACAACACTAGATGGATTTTAATTTGGCTTCGTGGGTCTGCTCTGAAACAGTGTCGTACTGGCACCATTTTTTTTTTTTTCCCCTCTAGTTTGGGTGAAATGTCTCTGTGCCAGCTCTTCTTTTTGTTTTAAGTGAAGTAGTGTCGTTTTAAGGCTAATTTGGCAAAAAATAAACACATCAGCACACCAACGTGTCACTTAACAGTCTAAACTAACAGAGAGTGAAGTTTTGCTAAGAAACCAGACTTTAGGATGTAAAATCCAACTTCTCAAATTTCAAGATGTAAAATCCAAGCAACCCCAAACTTCAAGGGTGTACTTTGCAATTTACCCAAAAGAATAAAACATAGAAAGAAAGCAACAAAGCGATTTCCTTGCAGCATTCTACTCTTGCCAAATGCCCCACATGAGACAATGTGAGATCGCTCTCCAAATCGTCACACTAGCACCTACTAAACTTTCCTTGCCAACTTGCTAAAGCTCTACAACATCCTTAGGCATAACCCTCTGAACCTCGAAAAATGAGAATGCCATAATCCAAAGTTTATGAGCAACAGGGCAATGGAGTATATGATCGGTAGTCTCCACATCCCGCTTATACATACAGCACCAATCAATAACAATTATTTGACACTTTTTGAGGTTGTCAATAGTTAGAATCTCCCCAAAGCTGTTGTCCAAATGAGAAATTGACCTTAGGAGGAACTTTAGGCTTCCATAGACTCCTCCAAGGAAAAGGCGAATGGGGTGTAAAAATTAATATCTCATAACATCTTAACCTCAAAGAGATTCTGTGAAGAAGGATTCCAACGCAGAGTATCTACCCCACCCTGCCTTATCTTCCCTGAATAAAGGAAATCCATAAAAGAGGCCACTGACTACAGTTCCCAATCATGAACCTATCTAACAAAGTAATATCCCAGTGGTTAAGAGTCCCAATCATACCTTAAAAGACTACCACTGCAGCATCCTTGTCTCTTGCAATACTGAATAGATTTGAGAAATTCTCTTGTAATGGTTGTTTGTCATACTAGGAGATAAGCCAAAACTAAAAAAAAAAAGGTCATTGCCTACCTTGAAACTAGTAAATTGGTAAAAGCCTTCCCCAACCCTTCCTTATGAACTTGCAAAGACTGCCCATATGGACCTTGAGTTTTGTTTGAGCACCGTCTTCCCCACATGCTTTCATATTTGTGCTCCACCACTATCCTCCACAAAGCCTCTCTTAGTTGTGTACCTCCATAGCCACTTCCTTAACAACGCCTGATTGAACAAAACTAAATTCCTGATAGCCAAAACACTACTTTGAAGGGGCTCACACACACATCTCCAACTAACCGAATGATACTTGAACTCATCACCAAATCCACCCCACAAGAAATCTCTATAGAGCTTCTCTACCCAACGAGCAACCCTATAGAAATAGGAAATAGTTAAGTAATAGGTTGAGAGGTTGGATAAGGTGCTCTTTATTAGCGTCACTAGGCCTCCCCTAGAGAGACATATTCTTTTCCAACCAGCCAATCATCATTCCATCTTATGAAGCATTGGAATTCCACACAGCCTTTTCTTTTAAGGCAGATCCTAGAGGAAGACCCAGATTTCTCTTCCATAACTTAGAAGCCTTGCAACCTAAAATAGCAACTAATGCTTCAACATTCGACCCATCACCTACTAAAACCAGCTTGAATTTCCCCAATTTTATCTTTAGACCAGAGACTGCTTGTAAACACACACACACACACACCGTTCAAATCCCACATTTGTTCATAGTCAACCTCAAAAAATATTGACATATTATCAGCAAAAAGAAGATAGGATATCGTGATCACATTATAAGATATGCATCCCACAGTGAATCCCAACAGGTAATGCCCTCCCACTCCTCTCCAACAACCAACTCAAAGCCTCTATAATGATAATAAATAACAATGGAAATAACGGATCCCCTTGTCTCAACCCCAAGAACTTTGGAAAAAAAAAAAAACCACTCAAACTATCTTTTACCAAAATTTAAAACTGAACTATGGAGATCCATGCATAAATCCACCTCCTCCACCGAGGACTAAACCCAAATCTTTGCAATGTATAAAAAGATTGTACATAGTGCACAAAGCTCCCACTTTTGTGGGGTCTAGGAGAGGTCCTAATAGACAGCCTTACCCCCAATTTTTTTTTGGAGATAAATAAAAAATTCCAATGCACATGATCGTAGGATTTCTCCAAGTCTAACATACACAACAGCCATGGCACACCAGATTTCTCCATTTAAGATTTCAACCTACCATTTAAACATGCATTGGCAATAAAAACTAAATCCAAGATCTCTTTCCCTCTAACAAAAATGAGTTAGACACCACTTTCTCCAACACCATCTTCAACCTATTAGATAATACTTTGGCCATGATTTTGTAGACCCCAATGATAAAGGCCAAAAATCCTTAATCTCTAAAGCCCCTGATTTTTTTTTTTTTTTTTTTTTTTTTGGGAATAAGAGCAATGAAAGTGGCATTGATGCTTTTCTCAAACGCAGCATGTTCATGAAAATAATAGTGAAAAACCTTCATGATGCCCTGCTTCAAAATGCTCCAACAAGACTGGAAGAACACCATTGAGAAATCATTTGTTACTAGAGCTTTGTCACCACTCATGTTTTTTACTGCATCAAAAACTTCCTCCTTTGTGAAGCCTCTATCCAGCCAATTGGCCTCCTCTTCCTCAATGGAAGAGAAAGGCAAACCACCCAGCAAGGGACGTCAATCTCCATCTTCAATGTATAATCATTGATAGGAAGCTAATACTTTTCAGTTAATATGCCTCTAGTTTGCGAATTCCCCCCCATTCGCAAACAACCATCCTCTGCTTTGAACCCCACAACCCCACCATCCAACTATTTATTATGCCTGAAGAAAGCGCTAGTTGAGTATATAACTCATTGGCGGTGAAAGATGATTTTACTATAGGGCTCTTTTGTGTTTAAGCAATGTCTAATGAGCTAATTTTTGGTTTTTGGTCAATACCAACTATATAACTCAATTGGCGGCTAAAGATGATTTCCTATAGGGCTCTTTTTAGTTAAAGCAATGTCTAATAAGCTATTTTTTTTTATAAACCACTCAAATATTTAAGACTTAATCAACCCAATCCAAGATTTATTTAGCCTGAAGTAAAAATAAAAATAAAAATAAATCTAAATAAGCCCACAAAGGCTTGGATAACAATGAACAGGATCCTACACAACCCAACTAATACTGCCCAGATCCTCATGCGATTTGGATCATTTGGGTAAAATGGGGTCATAGGATCCTACAATTCGAAATGAAATTTTGACTTCATTCTAATTCAATAAAATATGATATTACTAGGATAAATAAGAGGTGGAAAGGAGGTTAGCGGATGGAGAAGGTTGTATCTCTCCAAATGGGGTAGACTTGCTCTCATAAAAAGTACTTTATCCAATTTACCTATTTATCTCCTTTTCCTTTTTTCCTGATTCCGGCGGATATAGTGAATCGTATAGAACAACTTCAACGAAATTTTCTTTGGAGTGGTTTGGGAGATGATTCAAAACGTCACTTGGTGAATTGGTTTAAGGTATGCTCTCCTATCCAGTCTAGGGGTCTAGCGATTCGAAATTTAAGATATTTTAATGAAGCGCTATTGGGAAAATTGTTGTGGAGATTTGGGTATGAGAGAGAAGCATTATGGGTTATAAGGGTTAAATATGGAAGTGAGGAGGGAGGTTGGTGCTCTAATTAAGTGGCTGGTCTACTTTGGAGGCAAGTGATAGAGATGAAATATGGATGTATATGGGGTGGCTGGTGTACCAGATCTGTTTTTGGTCCTTATGATGTTGGTTTGTGGAAAAATATTAGTCAGGTATGGCCTTCTTTTTCACATTACATTCTGTATGATATTAGTTATGGGTCAAGGGTAAAGTTTTGGCATGATCGTTGGTGTGGGGAGACATCTCTTGCAGTCAGCTATCCTAAATTGTTTCAATTTTTCCAAGATAAGGAGGCAAGTGTGGTTGAGCTTATGAAGTCCGCTAATGGGGTAATTTTTTGGGATGTAAGTTTCTTTAGGGGTGTTCAAGCTTGGGAATTAGAGGTTGTGTCAAGCTTCATGGATACCATTTATGGCTCTTCAGTAAAGGGTTTTGGTGAGGATAAGATGTGTTGGAAACCATATAGAAATAAGGGGTTCATGGTTAATGATTATTATAGTCTTCTAGTGGGCTCTAATGATAGTTGTTTTCCATGGAAAAGTATTTGGAAGCAGAAGATCCCTTCTCAAGTGGCTTTCTTTGTTTAGGGAAATGCTTGACGATTGACAATTTACAAAAAAGAAAGATCTGGATATTAGATTTGTGTTACAAGTGCAAGTGTAATGGTGAATCAATTGACCATCTCTTTCTTCATTGTTTGGCTGCTATGGATTTGTGGTCTATGGTTTTTAGTTTATTTGGAGTAAGCTAGGTTATGCCGTAGTCTGTTGTGGGGCTCCTAACTTGTTGGCAAGGCACGCTTGGTCGTCATTGAAATAGTCATATATGGTTAATTGTCCCCCATTGTTTAATGTGGTGTCTTTGGAGGGAAAGAAATAGTAGATGTTTTGAAGATAATGAGAGATCCATACCAGATCTCAAGTTGTTTTTTTGTAGAACTTTATTGGATTGGTTGGTTGCTTTGCAAAACCAATATTTCACATCTTCCCTTGATTTTCTTGATTCTTGATTTTCTTGATTCTTGTAATTTTTGTACTTGAGTGTTCCTTTTTTATATTAATAAAACTTATTACTTATCAAAAAAAATTTTGGTCATCATCGTAATAATGTTATATAGATGGTTGTCCCCCATTGTTTGATGTGGTACATTTGGTGGGAGAGAAGCGAGAAGATTCTGAAAGGGGACAACAACCGACTTAAAACTTTTCTTTTTTAAAACACTATCGGATTGGATGTCTATCATAGGAATTCTTTCTATTTTTTCGGTTCATGATTTGATGGATTTGATGGATGCTTGTAATTTGTGTATTTGATTGTTTTGGTTCCCTGCTGTATACTTCCTCTATACTTGGGTGGCTCCTTTTTATGACTTTGAATAAAATTTTCTTTACTTATCAACCAAAAAAAAAACTAAGGTGATCTTATTCTATATTTGGTACTCTATATATCTATATTTTTAATAATTATCATCTACTTAGATTTTTAATAATTTTTTTTTATATGATATGGAACCTCACCACAGATACATGACCCCACTTGCCATAATCATGTATCAACTATCAAGTTATCCAAGGGAATTCCTCGTGGGAATCGAACCCACAATATCTAGGTCTACAGCTCATCCCAAGACTCCAACCACTATTATGTACCTTAAAATCTTGAACATCTCTCTTCTCTGGTTCTTTATACTCTCCAACTTATAAAACTATGAACATTGTATGCATGACTGGAGGTCTTCACTAATGCCATTTTACCCAACAACAAGGCCAGGAAATAAAGTTCAACCAGAACAAGTTAGCCAGCCTAATACAACATAATGAATGCGACACTTTTTGCACTCAAAAGGTCTTAATATAGCCTGAAAATCTGAACAGTTTACCAATTGCACTGATTGAACATAAGTCGTACTACTAAACTTTAATTGTTTGAATTTCCATTTTCAATCATTCATGATCATATCAGTATCCCATCCACATTTCAATATTTTCTCTTGTGTTACTGTAGTGTGACCCACTGACCCGTGACTTGGTAGCAAGACCCTTTGATTTCTGCCCCAAACATGCATACATGGGCACTGAATCTCCGACACCCACTGGCTCCCAAAAAAGAAACCCGTGATCTCTATGTTCTTCTTAACTCCTAAGTGTATTTATTTATAAGATTATAATGTGTTTTTTATATTTTTTATAAAGATTATAATGTGCTAATAAAACTATTTGCAAACTAACATTTCCAATATCTACCCCCACAACCCCCCCCCCCCCCCCCCCAAAAAAAAAAAAAAAAACCTGAACTTTCATACAAAAGAAAAAGGTCTAATGGCAACTTTAAGGTAGAAATTCAAATAATAATTTTTTATATGAAAAGTAAACATACATTTACTAATTTATGGTGATTTGAGTTTTGATGCTATTGCTCCAACAAACAAGTATTTGTGTTTGTTGGAGCAATAGCATCAAAACTCAAATCATCATAAATTTTTAAATGTATGTTAACTTTTCATATCAACAATTATTATTTGAATTTCATCAATAAATAAATAAATACTTGTAATATTTTGGATTATGTATTAATAAAATTCAAATCTATTTATAAATTTTAACACTAGGGAAAAAAAACCTTGTCCTTGTATGCTTTATCTAGTCTTTTAAATTAAAATTAAAATTTAAATTGCTCTCTTTAAATACTTTATTATTATAAATATAAAAAAAAAAATGGTACTCTAACCTTTTAGTTAGATTATTTCATTCTCTATCCATTATTACCTTGAAAATTTCATGATCCAATAGTGTGATAAATGGAACTAAAGGCCTCTGAGCTTATGACATATCCTTCAACTCCAATGTGTTTACCTCCACCCCAGATGTCCTCGGAGGGACTTTTAGAACTCATTTGGGGAACTTATATTCAACTTATCTAACTTATGTACAACTTTTCAAAACTTTTATTAGGTGTGACTGTATTTTTGTAAATGCATATTCCATTATTCTCTACTATCAAAAGTTCCAGAGCCCTATCAACTTTTCAAGCAACTTGGAATTTATTGGAGAAGATAGTAGCTGCAAATAAACTAATAATGCCCCTTAGGCCCGTAGTATCACACTAGAAATTTGAGATCAATATCTGATCTAAAAGTTCATCTTTACCTAAATTGATAAGACTTATAGACCCAAAAAATAAAAGACTATATATCCATAATTCTGTAACATTTTGAGGGGGAAAAAAGCATGGAAACTTCATTCTCATAATGGAATAGGTATATACAGAGACACTACAAGACTACAAGTTGTCATTTGTCAAGGCCTTCCTACTTCCAAGCAAAACTACGAAATGGTGTACATGTTGCTTAAGCAGTTAAGCTGGACATTTAGTGCATATTACTTGAATTGTTGGTCACCTACTTGAGAAACTTCTGGCAGAAAAGGATAGAACCACACTTGTATTTGTGGTTATAAACTCCTATAATGTACGCTGTCTTATACTTTCTCTCATTTACTTTGTACTATTGACATCTACGTAGACAGTAGTAGCTCTCACATTTATGTAAAATGGACTTGTTCTGCGACATCTAGAAATCTCCAAAGCTAGAATTCATGTCGGAAAGTCAAAAATGAAATTCATTAATGAGCCTTGGTCGTACTTCAATGGGAGGCAGGGTGAATTTCAAATAGGATCAATGAAATTGTGCAGGCAAATAAAATTTGGTCACTCAACAAATTGATCAAATGGATACTCACAATTGAGTAACCCAAAAAGAAATTGTATACTTGTGATCAAGTTTTGATGATCTAAGTTCCATTTGGTTATAAAGACAGAAAAGTGAGAAGATAAAAAATATTTTTATTTTTCATTATGTGTGTTTGCTAGAGGCTATGGAAAAATGGATCTAGAATCTAGATGCCTTGCAATCCCTATTGCATGGGGTGCAATACTCATAGATGGCTGAGATGAAAAACTTAACTTTTTTACCTTCTTTGATTGTATGTCGTTTTAACTTTTCATCTCTAAGAGCATCAGGCGTTGGCCGAGCTAAATTTTTAGTTTTTAACAACTCAAAAAGCTACTTTATCTATTTTAATACCTTACTTTACAATTCACTCAACATCAATAGATCTATTTTTTTTACCACTTCATTTAAATATTCTTTATTAAGAATTTATACCTCACCTCAGGAAATGTCTTGTTAGACAATAAAATTGGAAATGTGATGTATTCCTTCATTATCAGTTGGACTAGGTGACTTTGATCAATAGGAGAGCAAACTGAACTGCCACACTGAAGACCCATAATATGAAGCTGAGGGAACCTAGAACAGGGAAAGAGGGAGAAGGAGTCAGAAAAACTTTAGGATAATAAATTCACCCAACTTAACTGGAAAGAAATAACTATGTGAACTTATTCTACCTTTGCTGAAGTGACTTTACTTTTAAAAGCATAGAGAGAGAGTTTGAGTCAATTATTGAATTGTCAAGAAACTGTCCAGCAACAACCAAGAAGGTTCCAACTCTCTTGAAGGAATCCTTGCTTTCACCAAAATTCAACCAACAATGATAGGGACCTGTGCACTCGTATGTCAAGAAATCAAATATAGGGAAGCAGGAAAAGGAGTATACCAGAGTCCAATTAAATTTACAAACCCAATCATTCTAGACGAGAAAAACAATTTATTGATATCTATCATATCTATTTGCCACTTCAGCAAAATAAGATAAATAAGGTGCACAAGAAATTTACATGAGTATCTTTCAACAATTACACTCTTTAAAATATATACTATCAATAAAATCAGGGAAAAAAGAGAGGAGAAATACCTACAGTAGATATCCATGCTCTCAAAAAGAAAGCTTAACACAGTAGAATGCAAAAGGCCATTAATGAGTCATTCTCCAAATATTCCCCATAAGACTGTGTATTTCATTTCAAATATTAATACCTTTTTGCCCAAAATGCTTATTCTAACAAGCTCTAATTACAAGTATTTATAAAAAATATTTCATTGAAGTTCTTACTTTATAAATTAATTTTAGTTTTCTAATCAGCGGATAGAATAGAACTACAATTTCTGCAACAAAAAAAATAAAAATAAAAATTAATGAGTAATGAAATTTTTATTGTTATCATAAAATGGAGTATACACATAGTATGCAACTAGGGACCATACAATCAATCACACAAATTACATGAATCAATAACACATCATAAATACTAACTATGCAAAACTGACATCCAATCCAACAAAGTCCTAAAGATAAATAATTTGAGATCAAGCAAATGCAGGGCAGCCATCCACAATTGAACATGTTGAAGATGCTGAAAACAACCAGCCAACAAGCTAACAAGTCATCCAGCATCACCCAACAAACTCCAAATAAACCCAACACCATAGACCACAAATCTGCCGCAATAGGACAGTGAAGTAAGATATGATCTAACTATAATTTCTGCAACTCAATAGACAAATTCAATCTTAGTTTTTTCTCACCTTTTCTCTCCTTTTTTGCAATCCTGAATAAAAACTTCCCTTTTCTCTACCAAAACCCTAGCCACTTTTGAACCTTTCCTTTCTTGCTAAATTTTAAACCTTAATTCCAAAATTCTCTTAACCCTAAACCAGCCACAACCTACCCCTACATTGCCTTATGCTCTCTCCTCCAAAGAAAATGACATCACTATTTCCTCTCAAAGCAGTAAAGAGGCCACCTCAAACTTTCTATAACACAACAACCTCCAAAACTTCCCAACATCACAAGCACTGTTGATATATTCCCAAGAAGCTATTTTTAATGTCCTGGAATGTGAGCAGCTTGCATGACCCCAATAAAAGAGTGGTGGTGAAGAACATGATAAAAGAATGGAGATGTGATGTGGTGTGCCTTCAAGAAACCAAAAAAGATTATTTTATTTTATAATTAATTTTATTGAAAGAGAAAAGGGCAAAAGTCCAAGTACACAGGAAGTATACAAGAACTACACAACAAAATTAAAGCCTATAATTACTAAGATTGAGGAACTCCAAAAAAGAAGAACAACTAAGATCCCCAATATTTTTTAACCAATCAAAATGCGAGATCTAAGAAAAAGTACTTCAATTGAAGCAACTCTGATTCAATACCTTCAAAGACCTAGAATTAGGCTTCTCCCAAATGCACCACAGACATAAAGTAACAGTGTACAATAAGTCTGTGCTTTGATGGCAATTAAACCACTACTCCAACAAGCTAGAAGATCTTTCTCCAAGTAAGGCATGACCCAAGAGACACCAAATAAAGCTTAAACTATGGCCAAACACAATGTAGGAGAAGACGGTTAATAGTCTTGCCTTTCTAATCCCTTACATTTTCCATCATGAGACACCAAATAGAGCTTAAACTATGGACCAAACACAATGTAGGAGAAGATGATTAATAGTCTCCCCCTTCTAACCCCTTACATTTCCAAACAGTTCCTTAATCCATTTCGGCATTTCCTGAAAATAATATTTGAAAGCTTTAAAATTCTTAGCAGTACAAAAACCAGATAAGCCTTGAAATTATAGCTACTTGACCAAACCTTCACCTGTTCAGCAAAGCCACCTGCATGCACCACATATTCTCAAAGTTGAAGGGCTCCCTTTCTTCAAAACCCCATAATCCAACATAATAGGACAATGATCAAATATCAAGCTATAAAATAATAGCTGCACTGTTGTCACTTACTGGTGCGGACACGAGGTACAAGCCCCCAATTACACGCACGTATAGGAGGAAGAGCAGAAAGAAGACGGCCCAACCCATGGCCTTATGGATGGAGCCTATTAGTTATTGGGCTTGAGTTTAAGCAAGTCCGAACATTTAATAATTAGGGTTTCTTTAGGGTTTCTTTATGCCTTATTGTTGTTAACTATTTAAACACTTTTTGGGGATTATTGTAAAACAGTTTTGATGATTATTAAAAAAACGTGTGTTTTCTTTTACTGGTGCCGACTCCAGTTTTGCTTGGTGCTGACTCCAAACAACCCTTAGGTGCTGACTCCTAGGGTTTTATCTTTATTTCTATTGTTTTGTGGTTGTCCTACGTCACTTACACATTTTAAATACGACTTAGAACTACACATAACGTCTTTTCACTTGGTCTAATTCTTCCTCTGGTTCTAGAATTGATCGTTTTCTTTTCTTCCACCATTGGGATGCGTACTTGTATCTCTCAAAGAAGCTTACCTAGAGTTTTATAGGATCACTTTCCTATTCAGTTAAGAGGGAGGGAATCAACAAAATGGTTGTATAGACCTTTTCGTTTCGAAAACATGTAGTTGAAGGCAGAGGGCTTTGTGGACAAGGTGAAGTCTTGGTGGTAAGCTTATTGTTTTCAGGGGACTCCTAGTTATATTTTGGCCATGAAGTTAAAAGCACTGAAATCAGATTTAAAGCAATGGAATGAAATGAAGTTTGGCAATGTCACAACAGGGAAACAGAATTTATGGAGGAAGTTGACTGACTTGGATGCTAAAGCAGAAAGATTTCCTTAATTGGGTGAAGAGAACTTAGAGAAGGAAAGACTCTGCACAGATATTAAAAAGATTACACTGTTAGAAGAAATTAGTAAGAGACAGAAGTCTAGGGTATTGCATTTGAAGGAAGGTGACTATAATACAAAGTTTTTCCATCGCATGCCCAACTCTAATCGAAGATATAACAGTAGTTCAAGTCTTCTGGTTCATGGGGCTTTGACATCTAATCAGGATTGAATTATTGACAGTATCACTCGGTTTTATAGAAGTTTATACTCGGAACTGCAAGTCACTAGACTTTCCCAGATGTGTTGGACTTCCCTAGACTTTCCAGGGAACAAGCATTATGGTTGGAAAAGCCTTTTGAAGAAGCAGAAATGCATGAGGTTATAAGGGGCTTCAAGGAGATAAAT
Organism: Quercus glauca; assembly: GCA_023736055.1. Taxonomy (NCBI): domain Eukaryota; kingdom Viridiplantae; phylum Streptophyta; class Magnoliopsida; order Fagales; family Fagaceae; genus Quercus; species Quercus glauca. Next base: position 27,962,643 of record CM043320.1, read on the forward strand.
CTCCTGGACCTGACTGTTTCCCAGTGTTTTTTTTTCAATCTTGCTGGGATATTCTCGAATCTGATCTTCTGGCAGTGTTCCAGAATTTTTACGACGAGCCAATTTGAGAAAAGTCTAAATGCTAACTTCATCACACTCTCCCCAAAAAATATTGATGCGGTGGAAGAGGGATTTTCGCCCTATTAGTTTGATTGGGGGTATACAATATCATTGCTAAAGTTCTGGCTATTTGGTTGGGTGTAGTTTTGGGAGATATCATTTCATCATCTCAGAACGCTTTCGTGTTGGAGAGGCAAATTCTTGATTCTGTCTTGATTGCCAAAAAATGTCTGGATAGTAGATTAAAATCTGGCCAACCAGGAGTACTTTGTATATTGGAGGTAGAGAAGCCATTTATTGTGAACTGGAGTTTTCTCATTCTTTTGTTAGAGCGTTGTGGTTTTTCAGAAAAGTGGAGGCAATGGATTTTTTTTCTGTTTATCTCTAGGAAGCACCTGCAAGGGTGCGGTACGGCAACACGGCAATTTTTGAAAAGTAGGACATGAGTATGGCACGGATACGTATATTAATTAATTAATTATATATATTTATATATTATTCAATAAAAGGAATAACTTGCAGATGAAAATTACTTGGAAATAGGAGTGGAGAAGGTTCAATAAAGCTGAAACATTCTGCTCCCCTATTAAATATTATCACGTGAAAGGCACACACACCAAAAAAAAAAGTAAAAATAAATAGACCAAAATGCAAAACCCACCATCTAATTTCACCATTTATTATTTATTTCTTAATTTTTTTTAAACGTTAATTATAAAAATAAAAAAAAAATAAAAAAAACCCAGAATTTAAAAATTAAAATAGCCCAGAACACGAAATAGAAACCCACGTCCCCACCACTAGCCTAAACCGATATCTATGACGGAGAAAGAGAGAGAAAGAGAGATTGGGAGGGAGAGCGAGAGATCAAGAGGGAGAAAGAGAGCAAGAGATCAAGAGGTAGGAGGAGATCGAGAGACTGAGAGGAAGAGACAGATTGAGAGGTGGAGGAGAAGGAGATCGGTGTGAGAAGAAGCAATCAGGTTAGGATTTTTACCTTTTTTTTCCCCTCTCCTCGCCGAGTCCCGGCCGTGTCCAATTATTAAAATTAAAAAAAAAAAAAAACAAAAAAAAAAAAAGAAAAAAAAAAAGAAAGAAGGGGAAGGACATGCATGCAGCCGTGTCGTACGCGTATCAGTGTCCCATACCTATACAACATGGGCATGGTAGGCAAATTGCCTTGTCTGTGCTTTCTTGGTTTATCTACTGTCCGCTTCTCCATCTTGATTAATGGCTCACCTTGTGATCTTACAGGGACGTTCTTTAGTAGTGTCATATCTCCTCTTTGCTAATGATACTCTCATTTTTTGTGATGCAGACCTTGATCAGCTTCTTCTTCTCCGTATGGCGCTCATTTGGTTTGACGTTGTTTCAGGGTTTTATTTTTATTTTTATTTTAGGTAATATAAGAATTATTATTGATGAAAAAGGAAAAAGAAACATACAATGTGTTCATGAGAATGAACACAGCAAAGCACAAAACAGAATACCACAGAAAACAATCAAAAGACTAAACTAAGAGAACAAAAAAAACTTAACAATAGAAAAACATTCTGTAAAACCCCAGCACCAAGACCAATCAAAAAGATTTCTCTGGCACAGGCCAATTAACTCAACCAAAGACTTCTCAGAATCTTCAAAGGACCGACGATTACGCTCCATCCATACAGTCCACATCAAATATCCTGGAATTAAATTCCAAATATCTGAATCATGTTTCCCAAGCCAATGATTCCAACAAAATAATAATTCCGCCACAGAGCTAGGCAAGACCCACTGAATATCGAAATCCTGAAGCATAAAAACCCATAAAGAATTTGCCACATGACAATGAATAAGGAGACGATCCACAGATTCCCCACTACACCAGCACATACAACACCGATTTGCCAAAGGGTGACCTCTAAGCATGAGATTATCCAATGTAAGAATGTAATCATGAGCTACCTTCCATAGAAAAAAAGCCACCATTTTGGGAACCTTTACTTTCCAAATGCCCTTCCAAGGGAAGATAGAGTTGGGAGTCGTCCTTAACTCATTGTAAAAGGAACAGGTATCAAACTTACCATTCCCATTAAAACCCCAACACAAAGAATCGCTGTCTCCTCCACGTGGAAGATGAACTTGAATAAAATCAAGAAGAGAAAAAGAAGCGGAAAGCTCCCAGTCTTCGAAATCCCTATAAAATCTCAGGTTCCAAACTCTAACATCATCCCCCTCTTGATGACTCACAACATCAGAAATACAAGCTTCCTTATCCGCTGAAATCACATACAACTCAAGGTAGAGGATTTTAAGGGGATCGACCCCAACCCATATGCCATAAACAAATCCGGGTGCCATCACCCACAACAAAGGAAAAATGCTTAGAGAAGCTTTCCCACCCTTCATTAATGCTTTGCCACAAACCACACCCACGAGTTCTCCTACAAATTTTAGTACTCCAACCCCCTTGATCCTCCCCATATTTAGTGGATATAACCCTCTGCCAAAGATGAGTAACTTCATGCCCGTATCTCCACAACCACTTCCCTAATAAAGCTTGATTAAAGGACACCAAATTTCTTATCCCCAAACCTCCCATTTCAATAGGTGAGCAAACCTTATCCCATGCCACCAAAGGGTATTTGAAGCTCCCTTTAGATGATCCCCATAAAAAGTTTCTTTGGATTCTTTCTAGCCTAGCAACCACAACTATAGGAGTAGTAAATAACGATAAAAAATAAGTAGGAAGGCTAGAAAGAGTGCTCTTCAATAAAGTGAGCCTACCACCCTTGGATAAATAAATGCGTTTCCATCCTGAAAATTTCTTCTCCGTCTTCTCCAAAATGGGATTCCAAATAAAAGCTGTCTTGAACGATGTACCAAGTGGCATCCCCAAGTATTTCATAGGCAAGCTTCCCACCCTGCAACTAAGGATATTAGCCAAAGCATCTAGATTATTCACCTACCCAATAGGGACAATCTCACTTTTCCCTGTATTAACCTTCAAACCTGTAAAAGCTTGAAAACACGATAAGGCCAACCTTATAGACAGCAACTGATCCCTAGAAGCATCACAAAATAAAATAGCGTCGTCTGCAAACAACAAATGAGAAATGCGCACACCAACAGAGTTCATTGGTCCCTCATGAAAACCATGAATCAGACCACATTCCTCAGTTTTTCTCAAAATCCTGCTTAAGACCTCCATAATCAAATGGAAGAGGAGAGGGGATAAAGGATCACCTTGTCGCAAACCTTGAGAGCTTCCAAAGAAACCTTCAAGGGAACCATTCACTAGAACTGAAAACTGGACTGAAGTCACACAAGCCTTTATCCACTCACTCCATTTTACCCCAAAACCCATCCTATCCAAAAGATAGAACAAAGCATCCCAATTAACATGATCGTAGGCTTTTTTAATGTCAAGCTTGCAAACCACACACGGTACATAACTCTTCAACCTGCTATCTAGGCATTCATTGGCAATGAGCACTAAATCCAAAATTTGCCTCCCACCAACAAAAGAATTTTGAGACTCAGAGATGAGATTGTCCAATACCACCCTTAATCTATTAGCCAAAACCTTAGATAAAAGTTTATACATACTGCTCACCAAACTAATGGGCCTAAAATAGAATGACAATGAAAATGTTCAAAGAAAGCCATGACATCCTTTCCACAACACTCCAACATTTATGGAAAAAAAACCATAGTGAAACCATCCAGACCGGGTGCTTTATCCAAGGTAGTCAAAGGCGAAAGGCGACCTTAAGGCGCCAAGGCCTTGTATCACCCGAGGCGTGAGGCGACAAAAAGGCGCTAGCCCGAGTAAAGCGAGGCGCCAAATTCTTAATTTATTTATTTTTTTTTGATAAGTAACTTAGCAATATATTGAAAAAACACCGCCCCGTACATAGGAAATGTACGAAAGAGGCAAGAACATCAAGAAAACAAAGTACAATGATCAAACAACCCAGAAAGGGAAATACAAGAAAAAGAAGGTAAAACCAAACACCATTCGAGAAGAGTAGAAAACAAAAAAGACTTAAACTCAAGAATGGACCGCTCACGATCCTCAAAGCTCCTCGAATTCCGTTCCCGCCAGATACACCACATCAAACAGTGCGGCACAATCCTCCAAATAACTAAATTACGATGTCGCCTGAAGTTGCAAGACCAGCAATCCAACAAATCCGCCACCCTTTGCGGCATCACCCAACTAATACCAAACAAGCAGAAAATCATACTCCACATTTCATAAGCAAAAGGACAGTGAAGAAAGAGATGATCTACAGATTCCCCACACCCTTTGCACATGAAGCACCACTCTAGAACAACAAAGTGTCTCTTCCGAAGATTATCAATAGTTAAAATCTTGCCTAAAGCCGCAGTCCAAGAGAAGAAGGCAACCCGAGGAGGAACCTTCGATTGCCAAACCATTTTCCAAGGAAAGGGAAACACCGTAGATGGGGAAAGAAAATGATAATACCCACTCACCTTGAAACCTCGGTTGCAGGCAGGCTTCCAACAAAGTTTGTCAGAACCAACACCCCGAACCTTTGCGGAATAAATCAAGACCAAAAACGAATCCAAAGAAAGAGACTCTTGCTCGTTCACTAATCGACGGAGCTGGATGTCCCAAGAAACTCTCCCATTTGCGAAGCACATAACCTCAGAGACCGACGCCTCCCTTGTCCTACTAATATTATATAAGTCTGGGAACTCCTCTTTAAGAGGACGATCCCTACACCACACATCATCCCAAAACTTCACACGAGTACCATCACCCACATCAAACCGAAGGCACTCGGAAAAATTCAGCCAGCCACTTCTAATGCACTTCCACAAACACACACCATAAGCCCCCGACACAGATTTTGTACGCCAACCACCCCACTCATTCCTATACTTCGCCTCAATGACCCTTCTCCAAAGGGCATCATTCTCCCAACCATAACGCCACAACCATTTGGCTAACAAGGCAGAATTGAACCTTCTCAAGCACCGGATGCCTAACCCTCCATTCTTCACTGGCCTACAAACCTTATTCCAATTAACTAAATGAATTTTACGATCATCCCCAATACCAGCCCAAAGAAAATCTCTTTGTAATTTCTCCATCCTCTTAGCCACCCTAGCAGGAATAGGGAAAATAGAAAGGAAATACGTAGGTAAGCTAGAGAGCGTACTCTTAATGAGTGTAACTTTGCCCCCTTTGGATAAATACAACCTCTTCCAACCAGCTAGCCTACGCTCCATCTTTTCTAAGATAGGATTCCAAATAGTCTTATCTTTATAAGAAGCACCCAACGGGAGGCCTAAATATTTCAAAGGAAGAGTAGACTCCCTACAGCCCAAAATCTCCACTAACTCATGAAGATTAGACACATCTCCAACTGGAACCAATTCAGACTTATGCAAATTGATTTTCAGCCCTGACATCTCCTCGAATCTAGAGAGAATCCCACGAAGAGCTGTAATATGAGTGCTGTCTGCGTCACAAAAAACAAGAGTATCATCCGTGAACAATAAATGAGACACCGACAACAAGGAACCAGCTTCATTCCCAACTGAGAAACCCGAAAACTGACCAGCCGCAGTAGCCGCAACCAACATTCGGCTCAATGCCTCCATGACAATATCAAAGAGAAATGGGGATAAAGGATCACCTTGCCGAAGTCCTCTAGAACTCCCAAAAAAGTCAGACGGACATCCATTGATCAAAATGGAGAATTTGACGGTAGAAATACAACACCTGATCCACCTTCTCCATTTTTCAGAAAACCCACACTGCTGTAACAGAAACATGAGAAACTCCCAATTCACATGATCATACGCTTTTTCAATGTCTAGCTTGCACAACACCCCCGGAATCCCCGCCTTCAAACGACTGTCTAGACACTCAGAAGCAATAAGAACAGAGTCTAAAATCTGACGACCTTTCACAAAGGCATTTTGAGATTCTGAAATAAGACCATGAACCACCCTACGCATTCGATTGGCTAGCACTTTAGCGATAATCTTGTACAACCCACCCACCAAACTAATAGGCCGAAAGTCTTGAACATCCACAGCATCAACTTTCTTAGGAATAAGAGCAATAAAGGTAGCATTAAGGCTCTTTTCAAACACAGCATGTTCATGAAAAACATGAAACACGTTCATAACATCATTCTTGACCGTGCTCCAACAAGACTGAAAAAATGCCATAGTAAAACCATCCGGACCTGGCGCTTTATCACCTTTGAACTCATGGACCACTCCAGAAACTTCTTCCTCATCGAAAGGTCTGTCCAACCAAGTGGCATCATCCTCAGAAATACTAGAAAAAACCACATCATCCAAAAGAGGACGATGAACCACATTCTCCGAGAAAAGCAGCCTATAGAACTGAGAAATACACCTCTCAATTATCCCCTGATCCGAACATAACTCTCCATCCACCATAAGTCTATCGATAGTATTGCTTCTTTTATGAGAGTTTGCAATACGATGAAAGAATTTTGTGTTCCTATCTCCCTCTTTAAGAAAAAGAGCCCTAGATTTCTGCCTCCAACAAATCTCTTCCAACAAAATAGACTTCTCTAACTCTCCATGAATACGATCTTTTTCCCTCCTTTCCTCCTCAATAAGAGCACGAGCTTCCTCAATAACTTCCAAAACATTCAAATCCTTCCACAAGTTTTGCACCCTACGGCCTATATTACCAAACTCCTCCACATTCCATCTCTTCAAATCCAATTTCAGCATCTTCAGCTTGTTAGCCAAAGAAAAACTAGGAGTTCCTTGGAAATGATAGGACTCCCACCAAGCAGTCACCCTTCCCAAAAAGCCCTCATCCTTTAACCACATGTTCTCAAACCTAAACGGTTTTTTTCCTCTGTGTAGATTTCCACCCTCAAGAAGGATAGGAAAATGATCCGACATTAACCTAGGAAGACGGCGTTGACAAACAGAAGGAAATTTCTCCTCCCAATCTGCAGACAACAGAAACCTGTCCAATCTGGAACTAGCAACAACCTCTCTAGTGTTAGACCAAGTGACATTCCCCCCAACCAAAGGCAAATCAACAAGACTTTGCTCAGAAATGAAATCTGAAAACCGAAGCATAGCTGAAGTGAAACCTGAAGAACCAGACCGTTCAGAAGGAAAACGCACCACATTAAAATCACCACCCACACACCAAGGCACATCCCACCAACTACGCAGCCCAGATAACTCATCCCATAAGAATCTCCTGTCTCTATCACTATTGGGACCATAAACACCAGTGAAGGCCCAAACGAAATGGTCCGCCACATTTTTGAATTTACAAGAAATAGAGAAACGACCCACCGCTTCCTCCATCTTGTCCACTGCCCTGTTATCCCACATCAACAAAACCCCACCAGAAGCACCAACCGAGCCTAAATAGAGCCAATCAACATGATGACCCCCCCACAAGCTACAAATGACACCTCTATTAATAAGCTCCATCTTAGTTTCTTGCAGACAGACAATATCCGCTTTCCACTTACGGATCAAATTTCTAACCCGAAGCCGCTTGACCTGCTCATTCAACCCTCTCACATTCCATGAAACAATTCTCAAATTCATTGATGTACAACAATGTCCCGATCCCTACTCTCACTCCTGCTCCTCTCTGGCTCATTGTCCTCACCCCACGAGTTCAACAAATTCTTCAACTCACGGTGCCCTTTGAGTCCAGCCTTACCCAACTTCCTCTTAGAGTCAACATCAACCATTCGCTGCTTTCTACGCTTTTCTAAAGCTAAAAGCAAGCCTGTCACTTGTTCTTCGAAGCCCTCCAGCGATGTCCCGACAGATTTCTGGAAAGCTTTAATTCTATTCGTAACCCACAGTGACAATTTAGAGCTATCAACATCAACCTTGCCCCCAATCATATCAGCTATGGGACACTCCTTACCCACAGTATTAACCATCGCCAATGGTGCCACTTCAAGTGGAACTCCTAAATGATTCCAATCCAATAGCCCCTCAACAGAGTCCCATTCCTCACCCTCTGACCCAAAATCAGAGACATCATAGCCCCCAACCCCCTCATACTCAGAATCCAAACTAACAATAAGGCCCTTATTAACAGAAGAATCCAAACCTGGAGTAAGATCCTCCTTTGGAATAGGCTGATCCGACACAGACACAGGAGAGCGATAAGCGGATAGCGGAATGACGATTTTCCTCCCATCCCGAAGTTCTAGCATCCAATCCTTAGAATTACCCCAAGTTTTACTCAAGTCCCCAACATAATCATTGATTCTAGGACCAAGATCATGAGGCGATAAGTTGACCATCGGTTCTGACCCAGGATCCGAACTCCCGGAATTCCCCTCCTCAGACTCCATTCCAACCGTGTCCCTCATCGGAATACTAGAACCCACCCCAAGAAAGGGTGGTGGCGGCTGGACAGGAAGCTCCCTAGAGAAAGGAGGCCCATATTCAGCTCCAACAGCAAAGGAAGATGAAGGCTCCAAAAACCCAGACCCAGACAGCACCTGATCCAACACCGGGAGAGGAGAAACAGCTACAGCAGTGGACTTACCGGCAAGAGGCGAAGTCCCCAGTCCCCCTTCAAGACAACCCGAGACACAAGGCTGAGAAGTTTCAAGTACCTGTGTCGCAGAAACAGAAGAGACCAAAGCACATGTCTGAGGCGCGACATTGGTCTGAAGCAAAACACCTGGCTGCGAAGGCGTAACATCAAGTGCTTGCGTCTCTGTAACAGAAGAAACCAGAACACTTGACTGAGCTTCATCCGAAATGTATTTGGAATGAGACCCAGCCTTGTAGCCCAAAGCTTTAAAAGAATGGGCTTTGGGCTTCCAAGCAGCAAGTGGCCGAGGCCCACTACCATTCACAAGCACAGTTTTAAAACTGTGTGACTTAACCACTTCAATGGGCTTGACAAGAGCTTGGCCCACCTCCTTAACATCAGTGGATAAAACAACCCACTTTCCATCACTCCCACGTTCCACATGCAAAGAAATTTCCAGAGATAGAGAAGTAGGTGGAGATGTATTAGCACTAGGATTCTCGGCTTCATTAATAGCCGACGTGACCGACGTGACTACCGCCCCAACCTGCTGCTTGTCAGTTCCGGAAATCCCTCCCCAAGAAACACAGGATTTCAAATTTTGAAAATCCAAAGCAGCCTCCTTACCCTTGTTCCCAAAACCTCCAGGTAACTGCCGGACTCTTTCCATCATCTTCACCGGTCTAAAGGATGCACTCCTTTGCTTCACACCATTGTTCTGAATTTGCGGATGGATTGTCTTCCGCAACTGAACTCCAAAACTTCTCCACCCACTCCGCAATATTCCTTCCGGTATGACAATGGAACCCCTCCGGCGGCCTTTACCCAACTCAGAGACTAGCAGAAAAAAACCATGGGCATTGGACCCCAGCTGGAGAATAATCACGCTATTACCCTCCCTGATCGTTCTCGCAAACTGCCCCTGATTAGGCTTCGAAATCAACTCCTCAACGTGGAATAGAACTCTTCTGGCGCACTCTCTACCCATACTGACAGAACGAAGGAAACTCCTGCTCCTCTCATGAATGCGTAAAAGGAAAAATGACCCCCCTTCCTCAATAGCAAACTCAAAAGTTTTTGCTTCAATGAAAACAAAAGTAGAACCTCCCATGATCAAAAAACCAACACATAAAGACTAAGTGGAGAAAAAAGGGAAAAAAGGTAAACTAAATAATAAGCAATTGAAGGGACTAATTTGGATTCATGTTATTAAGTGGGTTGTTTTTGAAGATGCATATGACATAATTGGCTAGAAAGAAATAACATCAAGTTACCTACCAAAAAAAAAAGGACAATATCACATTAGATTATACATATAGAACTTAAATCATATGTACCTAGTGTATTATAATATTATAATTAAGTGTTTTTCAATGTGTAGCATTAAGAAATTAGGTCTATCAAATTATTTCAAAATAGGATTAACATGGTTTAGGCTCTATTAGTTAGTTCTAACAATATGTTTTACAATAAGCTTCTATATAACAATAAGTCTTACAAAACAAATTTGTAAATTAATTTAACTAACAATAGATTTTATAACAAGCCTTTTGAAATTAATAGTCTAAAAATATGTTTCACAACAAACTCCTATAAAAAAATAAAAAATAAAAAATAAAAATTTAAAAAAACTTGAGGCTCTCGCCTTAGCGCCTTTTTCATGGCTTAAGGCGGTCGCCTTGCTCGCCTACTCTAAAGGCGAGCGCCTCACTAAAGGCGCCTCGCCTTAGAGCCTTTGAGGTGCCTTAGTGGCACCTCGCCTCGCCCGAGTGCCTAGGCGAGCGCCTAGCTCGCCTTTGACTACACTGGCTTTATCCCACTCCATTTCCTTCAAAACCTGGATAACTTCCTCCTTAGAGAATGCCCTCTCTTAAGACAGCCTCTCTTCTTCCTCTATACATGAAAAATCCAACCCATCCATAGATGGTCACTACATCTCAGTCTCCTTATACAAAACTTGGTAGAAATGAACCACCTGAGAACGCACCTCTATCTCATCCTCATAAACAACCCCATCCACTTCAATATTGTTAATCTGATTAGCTCTTCTATGGGAATTTGCTAATCTGTGAAAGAAGCGAGTATTGTTGTCCCCCTGCTTCACAAACAAGACACGAGATTTTTGTCTCCGAAAAATCTCCTCCAAGGAAGCTAAATATTCAATATCCCCTAAAAATAGTGAGACTGTTCCTCATTCCAAAGATCCCACACATCTGAAATAGCATCCAACCCCAACAATTCAGACAACAAACTTTTTTTTCTAAAAGCCAAGTCACCAAACTCCTCCCTATTCCACTTCTTAAGATCACCTTTAAGAGCCTTTAGTTTTTGGGCTAAAATGAAACTCGAAGACCCCACAAAACAGTACCCATTCCACCATTGCTGAACTCTCTCAACAAAACCCTCGGCTTTCAACCACGTATTCTCAAATTTAAAAGCACAACGTCCCCAACGAAAACCACCAGCTTCCAGCAAGAGTGGACAATGATCAGAAATAACCCAGGGAAACACCCTTTGAGATACATTCCCAAAATGATCCTCCCAATCCAAAGAAACCAACGCCCTGTGACGCAGGACCGTTAAGAAAGTTTAGCACTATACTAGGTTTCTTGATGAATTCTTGAACAAGGAGTGATGTTTAAGAGTTTAGGTTATAAGAAAGTATGAATGTTGACAGCTGTTTGGGGGCTGAAACAGGGGATAAACAGAAAATAACATAAATAAAATACTAGGCAATCACACCTAGGTCTTCCTAAGCGTCACACCTAGGATTTCTTGGCGTAGAAGTTTGTATCACACAAACAAAGCTTAAAATAAGCTGTTGAATTTTATTAATCAAAAATATTCTGAAATAACATGACTACAAAAGAGCCTTTATACAAAGGCTATAGTTATCCTTTTCCTAGTAGGACTTGGACTCTAAATAACCTATTCCTAGAATGAATAGAAATAATAATAATAGTAATAATTAAATAAAAGACTTAATAATACGTAAACATAAAATAAGACTCATGGGCCTTTTCGCCAAGAATAGCCCTTTCTAGATTTCTGAAAATTACCAAATTGCCCTTATTCTAATAGAACTTAATTAAAACTGATCCAGTAGCTTCTCAATCTAAAAGACTCAATACTAATAATTAAAATGACCTATCAAAGGTGCTAAGAAGGTCCGACATCAAAACTAAACCACAATTCTTGAATCTTTGTATATTTAATCTTCTTTTTCCTTGAGCTCTTCCTTGTCCTCATCACACGTCAATTCTAGACATAGAAGGTATCTCAGATTCCCTAAGCCAGGTAAAAGACACCCCCTCTAAAGGTAAATCGATAAGATAATTATTCTCAATAAAATCAGAAAAAGCAAACATAGTTGGGCTGAAAGAATCACAGCCAAGTCTCTCACTCGGATATCTAATAATGTTGAAATCACCTATTAAACACCATGTCATGTTCCATCTTGCACACACACGTGCCAACTCCGCCCATAAAGATGCCCGTTGTCTATCGTCATTAGGGCCATAAACCCCTGTATAGGTCCATAGAAAACCATCCACAACCCCTTTCAATAAAACACTAACAGAAAATTGTCCCACAACAACATCAACTTTTTCAAAAACCCTCTTATCCCAAACCAATAAAACCCCTCCTACTATCTGAACTACATCCAAAACCACCCAGTCAGTAAAAGGACTACCCCAAAGACTCCGAACAATAGCAACGTCTATAGAGGATAACTTAGTTTCTTGGAAACAGACAATATCGCATTTCCATTCCTTAAGAAGATCCTACAAACTTCTCACTTTCGAGGGTTGTTAAGCCCCCTAACATTCCACAATAAGAGTCGTAAATTCATTTATAAACACTAATAGCCCCTAAACCATTCAAAGATCCTCCGTTCCTCCTTCTAGAAGATAATCCATCATAATTCACAGTGGAAGCAAGCCCCCTAAGCTCTCTAAGACCTTTCTTCCCTAAATATGCAGGACGTTAGGCACCCCATCATTTCTCACAGCAATGCATTCCAGTTCCACATATTCTGGTATTGGTGGATATTCAGGCTGCAAACAGGGATCTCTTCCTATGAAACTTAGGTCTTCCTTTGGGTGCCAATTTCAATAAGAGGACGATATGGAATCCAATTTTAGAGAAGATGGAAAGGAGACTTGTGGGATGGAAGAAATTATATTTATCCAAGGGAGGTAGAGTCACTTTAATTAAGAGTACTTTATTGAGCTTGCCTACCTACTCTCTCTTTATTTCATATCCCTATAGATGTGGCTAACCGTATTGGACAACTCCAACCAAATTTTATATGGTGTGGTATGGGGTAAGAGACTAAGTTTTATTTAGTTAAACGGGAGACTGTTTGCACTCCACTTTCTTAAGGAGGTTTGGGTTTTAGAAAATTAAGACTTTTTAATGAAGCCTTGTTAGGAGAATGGTCGTGGCAGTATGGTTTTAAGAAAGATGCTCTTTGGAGAAGAGTGATAGAGGTGAAATATGGTAGTGAATAGTGGGGGTGGTGTACTGGCTCAGTCCTTAGTCCCTATGGTGTTAGTCTATGGAGAACTATTAAATAGGGTTGGCCGTCTTTGTCTTATCACATTCACTATGAGGTTAGGGATGGAAAATGGGTGAAATTTTGGCAAGACCGATGGTGTGGGCAGACTTCTCTTGTTGTTTGTTACCCTGAGTTATTTAGACTTGGCCGCAATAAGGATGCTAGTGTGGTAGATTTTATGCATTTCACCAATGGGGTTCTTCATTGAGGTCTCCACTCTATGCAAGCAATACAAGATTGGGAATTGGAGTAATTGATGACTTTCATAACTACCATTTATGGTTCGAAAATTAGGTGGATTGGAGAGAATAAGACGTGTAGGAAACCGGATAAGAAAAAGGGCTTCAAGGTAGGTGTTTATTACCGACTTTTGGACTCTGATATTGATACTGCTACTATTGATCATCTTTTCCCTTGGAAAATCATTTGGAGATCCAAGGTCCCTTTGAGAGTAACTTTCTTTGTATGGACTACAGCTTTGGGTAATTTTGACCATTGACAACTTAAGGAAGAGAAAGGTTAAGATCATAACTTGTATTATATGTGCAAATGTAATAGTGAATCTATTGACCACCTTTTGCTACATTGCCCCATTGTTTTAGAGTTGTGGTCCATGATTTTTGGTTTGTTTGGAGTTTTCTAGGTGATGCCAAAATCTGTAGTTGATCTTCTAGCTTGCTAGCAAGGTCACTTTGGTCGTCATTGAAATTGTCACATTTGGAAGATTACCCACATTGTTTGATGTGGTGCATTTGGAGGGAAAGGAATAGTAGAAGTTTTGAGGATACCGAGCATTCTATGCCTGATATAAAGTTATTCTTTTTTAGAACTTTATTGAACTAGCTGACTGCCATGAGGAATCTATCTTTCTTTTCTATTGTTGATTTATTAGATGTATGCAATTTTTGTAACTAATTGTTTCACTCCAATATATTTTCTATATACTTGGGTGACTCCTTTTTTCTGATATATATCTTTCTATTACTTATCCAAAAAATAAAATTAAAAAAAAAAAATCTTTACAAATTGTAATAGTTGAAAAATGGAATCCAAGCACAAGAATTGACAACATTTGTTACAAGCTATCATTGTTTGACAGTTAATTAACATGCTTATAGAATTGCATATCTTTAGTAGTAGATTTTAATAGTAATGAGCAAGAAAGACCAATGAGCAAGCAAAAAAGTAAATTACATATAGAAAGCACTAGAAATCTAACCAAGCATGAAAGAGTGATTAAATTCACTGCATAGCAGTTCAAAATTAAGCTAAGCCAAAGCTGATCAAAAGATTTAACGCTGATCTGTTGATATGCACAAGAATAGCTCTACCATACCAGATATGAAGAGAGGGAGAGAATTTATAAAATTAACAATCCATTGGTGTATCTCTTTTCCCATAATTTTTTTTTTTTTTTTAAATGTCCTTTTACCTCAAAATATATTTTTTGATAAGTGGAAAAATTAGTAACTCTTGAGAAGATATACTATTTAATCTTTACAAGAAACAGCAATCAGCACATTACCCACGCAAATTCGGAAGAAGGAAATAAATTCAATACCTTCAAGCTCATTTAAAGTGAAGTTAATGAAGGAAAAAAGATCACTTTCAGGGGGACACTCATGTGATAATTCTGTTATCGTTTGAGAACCTGAAAGAAGACTGTTAATCATAAGTTAGGAAAGTCATTAAAGCTACACTTCCACAGACACCAAAAATAAATATAAAACACTATAATTCACAAATATAAAAATGATCCACAAAATTATTGAAAAGATGTCCATGACAGATAGTGAAATTGTATATAAAGTAAAACAAAAGATACAGAATACTGTAAAGAAATCAAGATTTAATTACCGCTTGGCTTGACAATTACTCTCTATTATCTTTCTGTTGATTCTTTTCGAAGAATGAGGTAGAGGGATTGCAAACAACGCTGAAAAGTTAATAGCTTTTCTAGATTGTTGATGATAACCACCTAGCAAAAGGAAAATTGCTATAAATCTTAGATTGACATCTTTCAATTCTATATAAACAGATTGAAGAGCTATAACCAAAAGAACTAAATGCAAAATTGTTTCTACAGAAACAACACCTGGTTCTTACTCATGACCGACACAGGACAGAATGTATATAACACTGATGTCTTCTAAATTTTCACACAATAGAAGGCTAAGACCTTCTACCAAATCAAGTTTGAAAACCTAATGAAATGGGATAACAAGAATAATCACATGCTAAAAAGAAAAAAACAAATGAAAGGAGAGGGAGAACAAATTGAGGTTTAATTGCAAAAATGAAACCTTTTTTTTTTTTTTTTTTGATAGGTAAGAAAATTTTGTATTAAAAAGAAATTACTCCATCAAAGAGATGAAGTAAACAAAGGAAACATGTACAAGCAACAAAGGAAAACAAAACAACTTATGTACAAGAAGAAAGTGAATCTAAAAACAGTGGAATGGATTTTGTAGAAGTAAATCCCCACGCACGAGACCAAATGCAACCTAAATTATAGGGGTCTTTTCACTTACACCCCAAACTATTAAAACTTACAATCACCGTCCCAATTTTAAAAAAGCTTGAAATTGCACCCTGAAGTCAGATTGAGTTTAAAACTAACGGTCACATGCAAGTCACCTTAAAAAATAAAAATAAAAAGTAAATTTCTCATTTTACCCTTACACGGTAAAATTACAAAATTACCCTTGACAAAAATCCCAAACAAATCAGTCCACCTCTGCCGTCCATTAAACAACATTTTCCCCAAAAACATATGAAGGAGGATGGAGGTCACAGAAATAGAAACATAACAAATTACATTGCTGGTCTGCGAATCACCCAGTTGTGCTTGCAGTCGTAGTGAATTGAGTTCAGAGGAGAGCAAAATACTTTTTTTTTTTATATAAGTAACATAAAAATTTTATTAAAAAATAACACAGCCCAAGTACATAGGAAATGTACTATAGGGGAAACAACATCAAGAAACCAGATTACAATGATCAAGCAAAACAGGAAGGAAAAGAGCAGTCAAGTTTTATGATATGATCATCAGAAGCACAAAGCTCCTAGAACAAAGAGCAGGTAATGAGATATAGCAACGCAACAAGTAAGTAGCTGAGAGCTGGGACATGATGAACTATCTCTCAAAATCAATCAATCAATCAATCTATCCGAGGTTTGAGAAAGGCCTATTAATAAATATTATACTCTGTTAGAATTAAAGCAGGCCAGCAACGCTAGACTTTCAGATCCCATCCCTACCAACTTTCCCTCTACTTCTTGGGACTTAAGATTAAAGAAACGTATCAAAAATCTTTGCACAAAAAAAAGAAAAAAAAAAAGGGATCACGTAAATTAATTGACTAACACTTGGTGACTCTGCCAAATTTTAAAAAATTAAATTAGAAAGGAATTCAAAATTTATGAAAAAAAGGGAGTTGAGAAAGAATACAATTATTTTTTACTTACTAGTGCTCCAGTGCAGTCCTTGGCGAGAATTGTATGGCCTTCGTTTGAACAGTTTCAAAGTTGAGGAAAGAAAAATTTGTTGAGGTTTCATGGTTCCAGTTGAACTCTCAAAACCTGAACGAGAAGGAGAAGGAGACAAGCAACACCAATTGGGTGGGTACATGTTAAGAAAATGTTAAACAGAGAGAGTACTACAATAGTCATTTTTGGATTATCTAATAAAATAAAAAACTCTGGCATGGCATTTCATCAAACACCTTGCGAGCAACTCGTTTATCCAACCCAATTCATTTTAATTGCAAAATGCAGTCGTTTCACGAACGTCGAGTGGAGTTTCTCACTCCACATATCTTTTTTACCTTAAAAGATTTCGCATTTTCTAAGCGCCCAAGCAACAAATGTAAATGGTGATTTATCATACTGATACAATACCTTAGACGAGTAGGGAGAGGAGGCAGCCGTTTCCTCCTTATGAAATCCACAAGTCTCAGATGAGATGAGGGACGTTGGGGTTCTGAACTTCTCAGGGTTTTTCAGTTTTAACGCATCTAAACAAAATGAAGGAGAAAAATATAACAATAGAAGAGACGAAAGTTTTCCCTTATTTTATATTAACTGTATAGATTGGACAACCAAAAATGCCCGTCTAGCTCAGTTGGTAGAGCGCAAGGCTCTTAACCTTGTGGTCGTGGGTTCGAGCCCCACGGTGGGCGGATTATAAAATCTTTTTTTTCAATCCATTTTAAATTTAACTCGTAAAATGCATTCTAGAAAATGATTTTTTTTTTTCTTTTTTAACAAAATTGTGCTTAGCATTAGAATTTGAAAATGGAGGATATTTAAATTTAACTTGTAAAATGCATTCTAAAACATGATTTTTCTTTCTCTTTTTCTTTTTTACAAAATTGTGCTTAGCATTAGAATTTTAAAATGGAGGATTGATCCAAGTGCTGATCGAAAAATATAGGTATGGTCCAAGTGATGAGTTGTACCTTGTACTGGTACATTTTTCGATATTTTTTGAATTTTCAGCTTCCAATAGCTACTTTGAGCTTGAAACTAGCCGTTGTGAAATGCTTGATATGGCTAATTTCTAGTTATAAAATTGTTATTTTGATATTACTAAATCCAAGTTATTGATTTAATTACCCATTTACACAAGATAATTCCAACAATTATCTTAATTTATTAATATCAAATATTCTAATTTATCTAAACAGACACTCACATAATTCTTGTAAACCTCATTCAATAGGATTGTGACACGTCATCAATTTGAAATTTGTTATTTTAATGAACCAATTAAAATCAATTGTTCATATTCCTATGTGATTAAGCCCAAATCATGTGAATGCATATCAGCCATTGAAATTTGATTTTGTGATATATTTTAATTACACGGTCCGATTAAAGCTCACGACGTATCGTTTCGATCCTTGAGACTTCAAAATTTGTTTTATGTGAAGTAATTGCATATCTTATTGTCAAAATTATTATTTTACCCTTTGAATGTGAAATAACCATTTTCCCCCAAGTTGAGGTTAAATGTAGATTGCAAAATGGGTTGTCTACCAAGTGAGACAATTTTTGCACTGTATTTTCCTTATCAATACCTAGATTGGTATATGTGGGTACTTGACTCCACACAAAGGATAATTGTTCGCTTCGGGGAGCCAGGCCCTCACGAATTTGTTCTCTTCGACCGAGTGTAAGACCAATAGCTTGCTTGTAATCCCACATCGGAAGGAGTTCCCTCCCACTAGTGCCTTATATGCTTCTGGAGCTAACACTAGTGTACCACTACAACACATGTGTAGTAGTGGTACACTAGTGTTAGCTCCAGAAGCATATAAGGCACTAGTGGGAGGGAACTCCTTCCGATGTGGGATTACAAGCAAGCTATTGGTCTTACACTCGGTCGAAGATAACAAATTCGTGAGGGCCTGGCTCCCCGAAGCGAACAATTATCCTTTGTGTGGAGTCAAGTACCCACAGTATATAAATGCAGTTGTTTTGTATTGCTCCAATGTGTTGTAGTGGTACACTAGTGTTAGCTCCAGAAGCATATAAGGCACTAGTG
This sequence comes from Quercus glauca, assembly GCA_023736055.1. Classification (NCBI taxonomy): domain Eukaryota; kingdom Viridiplantae; phylum Streptophyta; class Magnoliopsida; order Fagales; family Fagaceae; genus Quercus; species Quercus glauca. The sequence continues at coordinate 27,981,387 of CM043320.1, forward strand.
GGAGGGAACTCCTTCCGATGTGGGATTACAAGCAAGCTATTGGTCTTACACTCGGTCGAAGAGAACAAATTCGTGAGGGCCTGGCTCCCCGAAGCGAACAATTATCCTTTGTGTGGAGTCAAGTACCCACAGTATATAAATGCAGTTGTTTTGTATTGCTCCAAATACTAGCCCCATATCAAGTCATTTCAACCATATAGGTGAAAATTTTGGTTCTTGACCAATAAATATAGACCAAGCTGGTACTAAATTTGCACCCAAAAAAAGACAGTGATGCTTTAGTGAGCAACGATGCTAGAGATTAATTGCTGCTAAAAACCAAGGCTAAAACTACTTCTTCTCCCTCATCAATTGTCTCTCTTCTTCTTTATATCATATTGTCAACCCAAGGCCTCTCTCTCTCTCTCTCTCTCTCTCTCTCTCTCTCTCTCTCTCTCTCTTCGTATGGCTCAATGCATCTTCAAATCATTTATTATCTTGTTATTTATGCATTCTTTATGTTATTATTATTTAAGATGTTGAAACTGGAGTCTTAGAACTTGTTGGCACTTAAGTAGATGGTTTTGGCAACTTTGGAGTTAGAGCACTCTTTGGTGGTGGTGATGGTTTTGGAGGAATAATGTTTGATAGTGACAGGCTTGGAACAATATTCTTCGATGGCTTGGACATGGACAAGTAGAGTTTGGTGGTGATGGGCTTGGAGGAGCAGTCCTAGTGGGTTTGTGTTAGGAAGAGAATAGTTTAGTAGTGACGAGTCTGGAAGAGAAGTCAATGGTGATGAAGTTTGGAGGCTTAAGTGCATAACGTAACTGTAGACACCGCATTTTGTACCCCTTATGACTCGGGTCCCTGTTCCCCAATGATGTTAGAATTTTAAAACTCAAGGTTAATTCAGGGCCCGATCAAATGAAAATTGACTTGAGGAAAGTGTTTATGGAAAATATAACTTATTTTTGGACCAAATAAACTATTTTTGGAAAAGAAAGACCACGGAAACCCTAGGACATGCGTACGTGTATATGCACACATGCTTAAGCTCTGCATATGCATGCTTCATGCATGCATGCACATACACGTGCATGTGTGAACATATTAGGGTTCTAGAAACTATGTAAGACAAATTTTCTGCATTTAAACTAGGTTTGGAACGAATCCCACATTGTTTGGGAGCGACCCCAAACCCTTATTTTTCGACTATATAAAATCATAAAATGGTACTTTTTCAAGAGGAGAGATTCCAGTGAGAAAAACATATAAGATTTGCTAGAAAATGGTAAATCAAAGAGGGAGTTTTTCACAAAATATCCTCGAGTAAAATTTTGCTTGATTGAGACATTTTCTAGTCTTGTTCTTTGAGTTCTAAAATTTACTAAATTATTCTGATTTGGTTGTGACTAGATTGACTAAAGGGAACAGTCAAAATCAAGCTCTAAAGAGTCCTAGTGTTGAGGTAAAGTTTCTAACTTTGGCTCTTCACTTTTCTTTGTTTTCCTTGGTTTCTTTACGTTTCTATATGTGTTTATATGTTTATAACATGTTAGTTTAGCCTATGTTTACTTTGTGTTTGTGTTTAAAGCATATTAGGTTGATAGATTTCTATTTTCAGTGTTTTTGTTTTGCAGTTTCTAGTGAGTGTTCTTGGGTGTAGATGCACACGCATGCTATCTGCATATGAACACATCCACGTAGTATGCGTACGTATACAGTTAGGATGTGTACGCATGCCCTATGTATGCACACTCATACTCCTACCTAGAAACTCTAATTTTGTTTGTGTTTGTTTTTCTTTTGTCTTATTCACATGTTTTACCATCTATTTAACCTGTTTTATTTGTCCTTGAGTCTTTGTCTCTCTGTTTTATTTCATTTCGTTGTAGTTTTATCTCTTCGATGCCTATTAGGGTTTTAGATTGCTTGGATACCACGAACATGCATTTTGAACATGATCATGCATTGATGCGTGGGTGTTGTGATGCAGTGAGGTAAGCCATGCATTATCACATGAACGTGCATTTGTATGATGAATATGATAGGGATGATGAACATGCTATGCTTGATTGAAATTCATGCTCTTGATGTTTTAACATGCTTGTCTTGACTTGCCTTATGATGTTTCTGCCCTTAAAGATATATGCTTACATGCCATGATAGATGAATGTTAGGTTTGGGGATGATTATGCCATGTTGATTGCTTTATATGCATACTAGTGTGTGTGTGTGTGTGTGTGTGTGTATGTGTGTGTGTGTGTGAGTGAGTTATAATAACATGTCAAATATGCCTTTTACGAAATTAAGATTTGGAACACAATAAGTGGAAGCCAACCCACGAGTCAGGTGGGGTTGGGTTGGGTGCCTAATACGTTCTCATCCCTATACCTAAACTCCAGACATGTGCTCTAGTAAAAATTAGTCATTCCACAAAAGGTGCTATCTTTATGGTTCATGGACCTAAATTAGGTGGCAACTTCATTTTACACTCTCTGCCATAGTCTATCCTAGGCCAAGTCGTACTCCTCGAAACGCGATGGGGGGATGACACCACATTGCAGGCGCTTGCGCCCACAATAACAAGAACAACAAAAATTTGGAATAAAAACTATTGATGATAAATAATTAAGTTTTTAAAAAAAAAAAAAATTCTTCATATATATTTTAATCGTTAATTGCTTCCATCCATTATATTATTTAATTAGAGTGGCTAACATATTTATCAATGATGAGAATTGTATATCAAATATAAATAAATAAATAAATACAATGCACATTGAGTGTAACAAGATCCAAATAATAGGCTTAAAAATTAGGAAAAAAATATCTTACTCCTATTACGCAAAAACGTAAATTAGACACAAAATTAAGACTTGACATTGACACCTTAACTATGCACTCTAGAGGAAGTAACAAAGTAGGGTGCCCTTTTGGGATAAACATCAAATCCTCTCGATTTTGAGTTTTCAAACCTCCACATATGTTGTCTCGCTCCTTAAGTACCTCTAAGAGGAACCCATCACTTCCCTTGGAGTGCTAATGCATTTATATGATATCTAAAACTCTTTTTATTTGTTTCTAAAAAAAAGCATGCTTTTGTTTTGAATATTGTTTAATGCTTATATTTATGTTCTTGGATGTTTTCATAAGGTCTATTTAGATAAGCTGTTTTAAAACGTATGTTTTTAAAGAAATAGCGTTTTAAAAACGTGCATTTTAAGAACATAGCTTTTAAAACCACTAACAAGTGTTTGGTAAAACTTGTGAAAAACTGTTCTAAAGTTACTGTATTAGGTGCAAATTACCAAAGAGGACTTAACTATATTTCTTTTTTATGGTAACTATAGAAATTTTTATTAGCTTGTGCAAAAGAGAACATAATTAATAGTATATCATAATCCATTTTGTGTACAAGACACAATGGAATACATGTGTGAATATTAGAATAGAACTAACTACTAAGAGACATGTGTAAGGACTAGGATACAACAACATTTCCTGCAAAGGACACCAACCATTGAAACTTGCACAATTACAATTACTGGTTTTCATTCCTTCAATAGGACTCAAGCTCTCAACTCATGGTATTTAAGTATTGAGGGAAGTGCTTTATATTTTGGTGGTCCTTAAGCAAGAAGTTTGCCAAAGCAAACATTTTGGGGAAGATGTTTGAAGTTCTATTTGCTTAATCGTTTGAGAATTAAGGAATAGCTAGAGGGCAGTTTAGGTATTGTTAATGTCTAAAGTGTTAGGCGGTCATGGTTTTTGGTTAAAATTGCGCGATTTGAGAAAAGCACGTGAGAGTCGCTTTTTTAAAACGCAAATTTTTGCAATTTTGTAAACACAATCTAGTTAAAAACACAATGCTAAATGATTCTAAAATTCCAAACTGAGATTTAATCACGCGTTTTGTCCTTGAAAACGCTTATCCAAATGGACTCATAACGTTCTTCATATGTTCTTGTATGCAAGCGTACTAGATTTTAGAACTTTGTTAATTTTGATATTAAACATGTTTCTAGGCTTTTAATTCAAATAATTTGATCACATGTTTAGAATTAAGTTTTTATGCCTAACTATAATCATGTTTCCATTTCTTTCGATTTAAAATAATTGAATTACATGTTTCAATTAGGGTTTTCACCTATAACACACATAATCACCATGTTTCCAAATTATTTAAATGTGATTGTATGTTTTAATTATGGTTTTTCACCATGCTTATATGAATGCTTGTTTCAATCATAAAAAATGTGTTTTTGGATGATATGACTTGCTATTTGGATGATATAATATAACCATTGACCATCATAGTATAGAAGATTGGTTTCACTAGACAAGATGGGTGCCTAACACTTTTCCATCTTGTAACATAGCTTCCAAACTTAGATCAAAGATTCAAAAATTAAAATATTTCCTTGTACTTTCAATTTCTAGATTGTAACTATGATCAAAACAATGTATTCTTAGATTTTATCTAGAATCAATGCCATGTATTGCTTTAGTTATTTTTGAAACTAGTCGCTAACCCGTGCGATGCACGGGAAAGCTACTGAAAATGAGATCAACTCTAAAATTAGAATCATTTTGCAAGTTAGACTACAAAATTAGGTAAAAGAATTAATTTCATGTTACGGTCTAGTTTTTTATTGGTAGCAGAATCACTTGCATGATCAAATTTGGTCTCAATGGATTAAGTGCAAATCCTTCATCTAGACATTCAAGTATTAGGATAAATGATGTGTTTTTTATAGGTAAAAATTAAGATAAAAAACAATTACACATATACACAGAACAAAAAAATAAAATAAAAATATTGTTTACCAAAGAACCTCAAATATGTAAAATTTGCCAAAAAGATACATCACGTATTAATGCATAAACACGTCTACATAACTTTTGAATAATCCAAGTGCAGCAACATTAGAATCAACATTTAGGCTTCTTCACTATTTCAAGTGGCTCCTAAAAAATGTCATATTTACTTCTCAGTTCTATTCATCATTCTACAATATAAAAGTCACAATCAACACATATGCATCTCATAAAATCCATAAGCAAGTTTTTGTTTTTTGTTTTTTAATTTTCCTTCACCCTTCTCAGTTTGACTAAAGAGAAACCAAAGTGACTAAAAAAAGTTTATAATTTAAAGATGAAAAGTTAAAGTTTACTTCTTTATGGTGTTTCACACAGAGTAGATACAAAATCATGTCTTTTTTATAAGAGTTCAAGTTAATTTCAAAACACAAACAGGTCCAGTTCAATATGATGTAGCAAGATCGTCTGAGAATGAAACTACAACATACTTCAAATAATGATGAAATTGCCCATTTCCGTAATCTTACTCTCTTCCTTACAAATAAGAGGACTCTTAATGTTGAAAGAACTTCCTCTTCTTTTAGTGGGTAAAACAGTAAGATCAAAAGTATTGTGTAACAAATATTATCATATTAAAGTGAAAATAAATTGGTTAAACAGAGATATTGAGCTGAACACAAATGTACCTACATCTTCTGCATCACCCAGAATCAATACAGCATTTTCTTGGCCAAGCAAGATATCAAGACCCTTTTGATGTTATTGGGTGCCATGCTTACATGAAATCACTTTAGCACTTAAGTACTCTCCTAGAGGATCAAGTAGCTTAGCCATTTACAATGCATAGTGCCAATAGGCGATCACTCATTGTATAAATGTTCATCTTAAACATTTCACTTTCTTCTTTTAAAAATGTGTGAATGAAGGGCCTTAGCTTCATTAAAAGAAGAGGAAGTTCATTAAAATTTTAAAATTTTTTTATGTTCATTAATTCTAGACTCTTTCCATGTCTTTGAAAGTTTTACCTACCTTTGGTTAGAAATCTGAACATTCTATTGACAAATTGAAAGCACTCAAATAAAACTCTCATCAACAGATTTAGAACCTAACGGTAATCATTCATGTTGACCTCTAAAAGTTCTACAACATGATAGGTTACAATGGTATATAGCCAAGCTTATTAGAGATGATCATACAAACAAAGATGGAATGTCACCATGATTCCTGGAAACAAAGATATACAAAATGCAAAGCACACTACCAAAGTACAATAAAATATAAAGGTAACAGAAATACCTTGCAAATCTGTTTTTTATTTTAAATATTCTTCTTCTATAGCATATGATCTATATCAAGAACCAAGTATAGCTTCTTATGGTTTAATAAATCTGCTTATTTCAAATTGACAATTTCAGCATCGTGAAGCCGTAGTCCCAGCAAATAATGTTTAAGCTTAAATGAATTACTATTTAAAAAAAGAAAAAAGAAAAAAAAGATCATCACTATACTTTATGATTCAAGAATAATAGAATCATAAAGTTCAAAATTGGTTTACATCTCTCCAGTTGTAATTTAAAAAATAGTTTCATATTAAGGGAATATTACTTAGTGAATGAGCAGTGACACTGTCTTCCATTATATAGAGAAGGATAGCCAAAATTCATCACTCCACCAAATAGTCTTATCTCAAAGAAGGTTACCTCATGAATGTAACCCAATGCCACACCAGATTTGGCCAGCAACCTTTGCCCACAAAATGTACATGTTGTCATCTTGCAATTCTTGAAATCTTCAAACTTCAAACTGGTCATCCAAATATCTCTTTTTATTACCAATAAAACCCATCAGCAGAATTTATCTTTACCTACCAAAATAAATAAATAAATAAAAATAGATTGGTTAAACTCCATTTGTTCCAACAAAAATACCTTCATTTAGTTCCATTAATGTAACAGTTCCTCATGCAAAGAGCCATCCCAAAGCTATAATAAAACCATGCAAAAGAATTATATTGATATCCGTAAGTAAAAAAGAATTATAATAAAACTATATCTTCTTATATGAATTAATAAGTAGCAGCAAGTAAAAAACATATAAAGAAGAAATCATACAGATTAAAGAGGAAATTCAAAGTCCATAGTTCATCCGGATTAATCCAACATCATTCAAAGCAAAAACCTTCCTCTAATAGAGGGAAAAAGAAAAACAAAAAGTCGACCATGAAACAAAATTGATGAAAATCTTCAATTGGGTAGTCAAAATTCTATGGGGAGTGAAGCAAAAATTCTGAACCACAAATGAGAAGGAAAACAACCTCAACTTAAAACACAAAATTCCTATATCGAAACCAATACACCAACAATACCCAAACCTAAATCACATTTAACGCTCAATAAAGGGACAAGAAAAAAAATTTACCTACAGCAGTTCCAGCCATTTGATGGTGGCAGTAAACCGATGGTGACAGCCTTCTAAACTTTCTCCGCACCCTTACGAAGTCTCAGGAAAAAGCACAATATGGTAGCGTGACAGTGTGAACATCAAGGGGAAGGAAAAAGAAATTGAGCCACCCAAATTACACAAACAAACTCTCACTTAGAAGGAGAAGAAGATTAAGAAAGAAAATCCCAGGTATTACAACTGAAAGGGGAAAATGCAAGAAATTAGTTTTTCCAGTAGTGGTTTTGCCGGCTGACCGGTGGTGGCAGGCTAGTGAAGGCAGGACTCTGTTCTTTCTCTTCAACCATGTGGGTTTTTAAAAGTTAACTTGTGTGAAGGTGAGGATAAAAGTAATTTTTTTGGCCTAATTGGTTTTTTTTTTTTTAGATGGGAACGTCGAGCTTGATAAGTAAGCTTGATGGGAACTGATTAGAAGGCTGTCACCGCCTTGATAACATAAGTAAGCTTCCTTCACACCCTTGAGCAAAAGGGCCTAGGCATCCACCCTAAATTTATTATCTTTGACCCCATAGTTTCTTCTCAAACTCAATCTACTACCAATCTAAATCACACACACATATAAAACACAACAAAAGGTGGGGGATCAATACAAACACCAACACTGTAACTCAAATAATTATATAAGTTTCAGTTAAAGTAAATACAAACACTGATTCTCTCACCTGCTGGTTGTGTTCCTAGCAACCCTACAAAACCAAAAAAAAAAAAAAAAGAGCATTAAGTTTTTTTTTTTTCCTAAAAAAAAAAAAGTTGAAATACAGCATTAAGTTTTATAACCATGAACAAAAAAGAATTAAAGATATCAACCATTCTAATTATTTCTCTTTTGATGTTGGTTATCCAACATGTTCTCAGGACCAAATAGAAAAAGGGCCAATCAAAATCAAATAAACCCATTTGCAAATCACAATTTCAAATACCACCGACTATAAGATTCCCCTTAAAACAACCATACATCCTCTGTAATCTATATCATTTTCCTTCCCTCAGCATTGTAATATAAAAAGTGTCTATCCAATGGTGACACACAACATAAGAAAAGTGTTGCTTTTACTGGATTAATCTTAGCACTTGTATAAAACGTCAGTTTTCCTCATTAATAGCACAATACAATCTTTTTGAGACATTTTATCAAACACACATCATGCATTATTGTTGCAACCATTCCCTGCATATAATGTGATCAAAGAACTACCTAGAATTTCAACAATTATAGAATACCATAACACCTCCAAAACATAGTCAAATTATAATTTCAACAATAAGTGACTGTAATCAAGAGTATAGTGGAAACAAACAACACAATAGTTACAGTTCCAAAATCCAAAAAACAAAAAAAAACTTTCCAACACAATAGATACGTTTTGACATTTACATTAGTTACACATTGAAAATTAATATACTGATATAAAACTCATATCCAGGAGATGCATAGACACGGGTATAAACAATTAAACAGAGATTCTTACTTGAGTCTCAGTCCGAGTCGCCCAAATAAACCTGATCTCCTCTTCCAAATCTTGCTTCAGGGCTCACACAAATCAGACTGGTACTATATCTGCTACTTGAGCAAGTTTAGACCAGATGGTTTCTAAGAAGAGAGAGAGGGGTTGCATGCTATAGGAGTTTTGGGTGAGGATTTGGGGGGAAGGAGATGGTTTTCTGAGAATAAATAGAAGTGGTTTTATAGTTTTTAGAAAAAATTTCAGAGTTGGGTTTTGAGGGAAGGAAAAGGATAGAGATTTGGGTTTTGGGGGAAGGAGAAGGGTAGAGAGATTTTCAAAGTTGGTGGCTTCGAAAAAGGTGGAGCGGTCGTGCTGGAAAAGGTAGAGTCATTGAGTTGTGGGAGAGGAGGACCGATGGCTGTTTGGGTTTTGGTTTCAGAATTGTATCGGGGAAGAATATTTGGTTTGAGGAAGGGGAGTATATATATTTAACTAAAAAAAAAATCAGATTTAAAAATTAAAAAAAAAATAAAAAAAAATCAGATTTAAAAATTAAAAAAAAAAATGCTGACGTGGAAAATTGTGGGAGTTTCAAAAGCTTCGGTTTTATATGTATATATAGATGATGTACATTCAAATATATTAATAAAAATGTTGTATTTTTCATATGGTTTCTTATTTTTCCTTGAATTAAAATAAGTAATGACTCCATTGTAAAACCCCTCAATATAAGGGGAAAAATATAATAAGTGTGCGTTTGGAAAGCACATTTCCTGCCCACGTTTGTGTTTGGCGTTTTACATAGTGGGACCCACAGCTACAGTGTTGTCCAAGATAAACGCAGCCACCTTCAGAAAAAACACAAAAAAATTTGGCTGAACACACCGTTTTAATAAAACTGGGCTTGCATGTATTATTCATGACCCATAACTCTTTTTGAAACACATTGCTACAATGGTTCTGAACAGTGCGTTTTGTTTTTAAAATCTGGGATATTCCACGTGCACTGTTCATGACCCACGAAACAACAAATGCAGAGGAGATTTCTCACAAAACGGTACGTTGGATTCTCGTCTACGCCAACGACTAATTTATCAGAACGGTGTTCTTCTTTCTCTCAACTGCTGTGCCAGAGATGTCTTCAATGCGCTTCAATGCTTCGTCGTCTTCCTCTTTAATGAATTGCACCTACACACCAACTAATAAACTATCAAAACAGAGGAAACACAATAATACCATTAAGCGGAACAAACGAATCCGATCCCCTCTATTCTTCCTTCCCTATAGCCCACCTTCTCTCCGCTTGGGACGTTGTTGCTGCCATTGTGGGCAAGAGACGCTGTATTTATCTGTAAGTTGTGTCTAACTTCTTATACTCTCTGATGTGTTGGTGTTCAGCATTTATTTGTAAGTTGTGTTCTGCATTTAAGGATCAATTGTGTTCAACTATTGTGTGTGGTTTTTGTGTTTTTCGTGTAATTAATCTATGGGTTTCTCTCTCCTTTGTGTAATTTTTGTGTGTTTCTTTTCCTGCCTATGTTTGTATTTGAACTGTGTGAGTTTAATTTGCATTTTTCATGTGGGCATGTAACTGATTATAATATGCATACGAATTGTTTGTCGAAATGCCTCAATGAGTATAGAATTCCGTTGTAGCAAAAATGGTTAAGGGGAAATCAAAGGACGTTGGTAATGATGTGAGAATTGAGTGGAAAGATTCAATGGAACTAAAAGCTTTTTGTGATTTGTGTGCTGCTCAAGTCCTAGAAGGCAAGAGAAATGGAGGATTTTTGAGAAAGGAAAGGGTTGATGCAGTGATTAAGCAGTTGAGTGAAATAGGCAAAGTGATGTCTCACCTATAGTTTAAAAACAAATGGGATCATCTGAGAAAATCTTGGAAGGTATAGAAGCAGCTTTTTGAGTGAGAGACTGGGTTGGATTATGATCCTGACACTGGGAGGATTGAGGCCACTGATGAGTGGTGGGATTGAAAGCTTAAGATTAGTTGACTTTACATAATTGTGATAACTTAAACTGTCTACAACTATATTGTGCCGTAACTAGCGGTTGTACACATGAAGGCATGTCCCCAGGCATCAACCATTCGCAAGAAAGGTTTATCAAATATTGCTTCCATGGAAATTATATTCACGTGTGTTGGATGGGAAGAGTCAGTGCATGACACAAGAATCTTTTTAAGTTGCCTCAATAATGAGAGTGACAACTTCCCAAACCTCCACTTGGTTTGTAAATATACAATTTAATTACTGTATTAAAGTATGTATTATGTAGTAAAAATGCTAATGTAATAAATATTCTCATTTGCAGGAAAGTATTATCTTGTTGATTCAGGGTACCCCATAAAGAGAGGGTTCTTTGCACCATATAAGGGGGAGAGGTACCACCTCCCCGATTTTTAGCAAGGTCGACTACCACAACATCCAGATGAGAAATTTAATTATCTCCATTCATCACTTCGTTCAGTCATAGAATAAACTTTTGGAGTTTAGAAGAATAGATGGAAAATTTTGAGAAGTACGCCAGCCTTTCATATACGCACTTAAAAACGCATCAATGTTGCTACAATGGTTCTTCACAATTTTATTAGAGCACATGAAAACAGTGACCTTGGACATGGGCTTTCTGCACAGGGCACATTTGGAAGTAGCAAGGGAGATCATTATGATGAAATGGCACATGTGATCTCTTCCTTGGATGAACTTGAGATGAAAGTGGTTCGAAACAATATCACAGCATCAATATGTGGGATGCCTCCATTGTAGGACTTAAGTTGTTACGTAAGTTATAATCCCCTTAATTGATTATGGTGACCATTATTTTTGTCACAATAGAAATTACTGTAGTTGAAAATACCATTAACATTTTGGTAATTGTTTTGTGGGAACCATAACTGATGGTTCACAAACTTGAATGTAATACCATTTTGTTTTATGGTGGTATTTTGTTGGTAACTAGAACTGATGGCTCACAAAACTTGATTGTAATAGCTTTGATTTAGGAATTTGTATATATCCTTACATGTGAAACTCATCAGTATTGCAACAGTAGATTTCAAGCTTACAAGGGACTTCTGAATAGACTCCAATCTTATCTGAACAAGAGACAAACTCAAAGATTTCAAGATTGTAGTAGTAATTTGCCAGGAATTTTTTTAAAAAAAATCTACCCTTAATTTTTGATAAAGACACCAGGAACCCTAACTATCAATTGCTAGCAAAGTGTAAATAGATAAATAAATAATATATCTATATATACACACATACACACATATATAACAACAGAACTTACAATCTCCATCAACTTGGCCATTAACATTATCTCCATTAAACGACTCCACATACAACAGAAGTACAAATTCATACATATCATAAATTGTTACTTGCAATACAGAATAAGTTGTACAATTAATATACAAAACAAATGTAATAATACAAGTATGTATTATTACATACATACACATCCCAATATGGCAAACACCTCTGCCTGATTTTCGACTTTCCCAAACCTAGTAGACAAGATAAGTAATACTACAAATATGACCCAGGAGACTATTAGAGCTATCTTAAACTTCTTTGCTTTCTCTTTAGAAATCATGTGTGCAGCCTTGGCTTTTTCAGCCTTTCGTTTTGCAACTCGCTCCATTTCCAATGCTGCGTCTGTCAGGGCATGTGCTTGCTTCAACTCTTCATTAGCAACTTCCACCACATGCTCCAATCGCTTGAATTTGGCTATAACTATAGATGCTGTTGCTGTGCCACACTTACAACAAATGCTGGTGTCTAACCACTTGAAGAACTTGCATGCACGGTCATCATCCTACACAATAAAATACAGCACATAAACAGGAATACAACGAATTGGTTCTTTAATGTACAACACAAATATTTTTCCAATACTTGGATATGGTACTTACCGGTGACCAATAGTGACAACTATAAAACCTCCTACCAAAAGTATGAAGTTTCAAGGGCATCCTAATGTCGCAGTTGTCAAAGTCACAAAAATGGCCATTAGAATTGGAAAGATAGTTACTCGTTTTCGACATTGGTAGGAACTGGCAGTAGATATTACGTTGGCTTGGACAAGTGAATAGTACAACAAACTCACTCTACACATTAGAATTATCTTTGTTTGATCTAATAATCTATACTGTTAATCCAAACTTTTTCTATTATAAAAAAAAAGTACTTGTAAAAGTAAACAAACAAAAAGAATTGAGAAAGAAACAAAAAAAAAAAAAAGTAAAACTCTTTTTTTTTTTTGATTGAAAGATAAAGTAAACACGTTGAGGGTAGCATATCATAAGTTGAGCATGTTTACACAATAATGACCTATGAAACACCAATATATTTACTGATCTTTAAAGATTTGAAAACAAAAATATTTTTTAAACTATAGTGCAAGAGGCATATATAAGACTTGCAACTGCTTCATTAATATCATTTAGATGGTCCCTGAGGTTAGATCACAGGAACTTAGAAAATAGGGAAAAAAAAACAAGAAGAGGGTGTTCGGGGGGGGGGGGGGGGGGAAGGGGTGACTTTAGAAAGAGGTTTTGTAGTCCCATACTTGTGCTTTCGGATATAGGAAAGATTTATGAGGATTGATTCACATAAATGGTCCAACAATTCATACAATGCCACTATGCTTTCATATTTAATGAGCTACTCAACCTGAAAAAGCAGAAAAATGATCACATAAGCAGGCTTGCTGAAACAAATTCCTAAAGCTATAAGTAAAATTTGCAATAAAAAATTGGTAACTATAATAGAAACCAATTCCACAAACAAGAAAGCAAATACAATCCTAGCATTGGTAAGTACAGGATGCTATTAAGATATTTCACAATTGAATTCCTTCAATTAAATACAGAAAAAAAAAAAAAAAACAAAGCAAAAGATTGCATATCAGCTGAAAAAGTCATGATTTCATACCCACGTTACCTCAAACCCCAGAATTTCACAATCGTTAGCTCTCAAGTTTTACCAATTACTTAAGAAAAACAAAGAAATCATTTGAAGCTCTATGTTATTACCTTTATAACATATTTGATTATCTTTCACAAGAGATTGTAGGCACTTTTGCTAAGTAACTATGCAATTAACCACAGTTTTATAGGTAGAACTTCTACATTTCTGACTCTTCAAAACCAAACTAGGCATAAATTTCAATTATCAATCAAATTGAAGTTGGAGTTGATATTATGTCCTATTATTGTTGTATGCATGAATGGGACCACATCCTTAATCATAATTGCCAATCTGGCTAAGAATACAATTAATTTTGTGTACTCTATAACTTTTTCTATCTAGTTTCTAAATTTTGTGTACTCTATAATTTTGTGTGATTCAACACTTATGTGTCAAGAAATGATCATTACCTAACTCAAGGCTTTATCATCAATGATTAAACTTATCATGAATGATTGGTTAACTTTATAACGACAAAACAGGACCAAAGATTGCAAATCAAGTTATCATGGAAACTTGGTTTATAGTACTTTATACAAATCCTATAGAAACTTTTAGGCAAGCAATAAAACTTAAAAATAGAGAAATTCTATAATCAACAAGAAAACAGAGGAGTGCTTGAATAAACTCATAGTGGAGAATTCATTAGAATACCCAGGTGAGGCGATTTGTTTATGCCCAGTTTTGATCAATTGAGTCACATCTCCACGTATTTGCCTCACAATTGAATTCCTCTTATAAGCTAGTGCCATTTATGCAGAACAAGAAACAGTCAAAAAATAAACCCTTGTAAACTCTCCACAAAATACAGAGGAACTGACAAGAAAAACTCAACCATTAATTTTTTTTTGAAAATCAAGTCAAAAATTAAAGAACAATTAAAAACAGAAAACTTGGAGTGTCTTAGAATGAAACTAGAAAAACAAAGAAGAGAATCTGCTACAAGTCAAATACATGCATGCACAAAACAAGAACAAAAAAAATCAACAGAAAATGCATTGTAAATCTATGTAGCAATAAACATAAAAAAAATTGGTAATCAACATGCAGATGGTAAAGCAAGATATCAAACGGTACACATAGAAGTACACTCTTTCTTTTCAACTACCTCTTCAGAGATGAAAACTTCTCTTCTTACCCTAGCTATTTTCTTCCCACCTCTACAACTTGCTTATTATCCTTTGGCTGTGTATATGCGAGAGAGATAGATGCACTTGTGAGTTTTGAAGGGGTGTCTGTTTCAAAGAGTCATTTTTCCTTTGCATTTCACATGGGAAATGAAAGAATAGGAAGAGCCAATCAACAGAAAACAATAGTGAAAAACTACCTCCCTCCATTTATCCATTCCAAAACAACAAACACCCACTTCTGTCTACATCTTCTGCAACATATTTAAAATTCCTAGTTCACAATTACAAAATTATTTTTGCTACTGTGGGATAGTCATAGAAATTTTGAGGCAATCCTAAAAGCTTCCCATATTGTTAAAAATTCACTTCAATTATATGCATGAAACAGGGTTAATCAAAGACAAATTTTAAATTAGCCAAAAAATAAAGCCACAAAATAATAAAGCTAATCTGAATTAAATAGATGGATCAGCAAGTTACCTTCAACAGTGGGTCAGCAAGTTTCGAGAAATTTGTAGTGAACTCCAAGATTGATCTTCATCGGGATAGTCGACGATTCAAGGACAAACAAGGGAGAGGCGTGAAATGGGTTTATGGGAAGAGAGGTGTTAGGGTGGGAGAGAAGTGAAATTGGAAGAGGGGTGAAATGAGTTTATGGAAGGAAGAGTACTCTCTGCTGAACCTCAACCTGATCTTCGCTAGCGTCGGACTGGGAGCTCTTCCTCGTGGATTTCTCTTTTGGGCATGGACTTGGATTGTGTTCTCGAAGACAGGCGTTAGGGTGGGGGAGGAGTGAAATTGAAAGAGGGGTGAAATGGGTTTATGGAAGGAAGAGTACTCTCTGTTGAACCACAACCCGATCTTTGCCAGCATCGAACTGGGAGCTCTTCCTTGTGGATTTCTCTTCTAGGCATGGACTTGGATTGTGTTCTGGAAGACAAGCGATAGGGTGGAAAAAAAAATGCTACAATACTTTCAGCTGAAGCTACAGTAGTTTTAGCCCCAAAAAATCAGCTGGCGTTTAAAAATTATTTGCTCCTGTGTTTTCAGTTTTTAGCTAAATAAGCGGTATCCAAACAGACCCTAAATAGAACCTCCACTTTTAAGAGGCACCAACATGACTCTACTTGTTCACTTGAGTTTGACCCAACTTTGATTTGGCAGGTCAAAGACACAATCTCTCATAGGTTGTGTTCAACATACCCTCCACATTTTGTTATAGTTAAGGCCTTAAAATAGTTGACACTACAAATGTTGAATACTTAATGATGAAAAATTAAAATTCACAATTTTTTTGTTTTATAATTATAATAATTTCAAAGAACAACATGTTACCATAAGGCATAAAAAGTGAATTGGTTATTTTGAAGTATGGACAACATATATCATCTTGGTCTTGGTTAGGCACAATATAATAAAATAGGTTGTAGTCTCTAACTGTAATATATTACAACAAAAAAATCGTCCTATCCCAACGTTTTTTTCCCGGCACTTTTACAAACCGCCGTAATAGATAAGCCTATACCAGCGCTTTTTCAAAACGCTGGTATAGGAAATCCTATTATGGCAGCTCAAAACCGACGCTTTACAAATCGCTGCAATAGGAGGCCTACAGCGGCAATTTTCAAAAATGCTGGTATAAGAAGCGCAAAAATGCTAAGATAGGGTTACTGATTTCCCTTATGGGGAGAGATCTATCCCAATGCTTTTGTAAGCGCTGAAATAGGTGGACCCTATTCCAGCGCTTCCAAAAGCGCTGTGACAGGTCTCTTCCCATAAGAGAATGGAGTGACCTATTCCAGCGCTTTTGGAAGCACTGGAATAGGTGGATCCTATTCCAGCGCTTCAAAAAGTGCTGGGATAGGATCACTCCATTCTGTAATGGAGAAAGACATGTCCCAGTGCTTTTGGAAGCACTGGAAAAGGTAGACCCTATTCCAGCGCTTCTAAAAGCACTAGGACAAGTCTCTCTCCATTACGGAATGGAATGATCCTATCCTAGTGCTTTTTGAAGCGCTGGAATAGGTTGACCTTATTCCAGCGCTTCGAAAAGCGCTAGTATAGGATCACTCCATAAGGGAATGGAGTGATCCTATACTAGAGCTTTTTAAAGCGCTAGAATAAGGTCAACCTATTCCATTAGATGAGAATCCTATACCACTGCCCACTAATGTGTACAAGGAGATTCTTCCATTAGATGAGGATTTCTACTTAAAAATTATATCTTCAATGCGTTATCGTTATATATATATATATATGTATGTATGTATGTGTGTATGTATTTGCTTGCTTTAGTTTTTATTTTTTCATTGAATGCAGAGAATGAGAATGAGAGAGAATTAGTTATGGATGAGAATTAGTTTTTATTAAGCTGTGTTTATGTGTGTGTGTTATTATATTAGAAATTACAATTATTACTTTATAGGAAATTATAGTAATTTTTTACAATCTTGGAAAATTAAGAAAGCTATGGCTTTTTTTTTTTTTTTACTGGTTTCATTTGGTGTTATTGGCCTAGGTGTTGGGGTTTCACTCTTATCGTGAGTAAAAATCTCAACTAAATGATCTTTATATATATATATATATATTGTGACTAAATTTTCATGCACCATGACTCATTCAAATTTTCTGTAATAGCATTCTCATATGCAAAATTTGGATGATTTGGAGTACCTTTTTCAGTTGAGACATTTAGACATAATGGGTAAGTTTCCTTATGTGTACCAATTGACAAAGTTTGGACACAATTAAACTTCAAATATTTTTTGCAAAGTGGTCCTTCATCTCCCTAATACCTCAAGCAAGCCAACACCACCTAGGGGACATACTCGTGGCCATAAAAGATCTTACTGTAGGCGTCGCATGCATCATCAGGATGCCCCATTAAATTCTCAACATGTGTAATACACCTTGCATGTCATGATGTCAATAATCAACAGGAGAATCAGAGAACTGTATAAAAGAATTATGAATTGTACCTATCAAAAAATAAAAGGAACTATGAATTGGAATTTGAAAAGAGGTTTATTTTCTAGTTTGAATTTTGGTAATGACAGATGTTCTGAAGGACTTTATCAAACTCAGGGTATGTTATGGCCATTTCTTTGTGCTATTGTAGTACGATTGTTGAATAAATAAAATAGTATGCACACAATTAACCTGTCTTGACACTATTTATTTATATTATTGTAAATGCTCCTGTGCATAAAAACACATATTTGGTTAATTCCTTAATTTGTATCTAGTGACTTCACTGGGAAAGGTAGTGAAGGTTTGGTAAGGCATTGTAAGCAATGCTAGCGACTATGGTGTTAATGAGTGCTGAGGACAAGGTGGTGGAGATAGCAGTCTGGCTATACAAGAGAGCACAGTACTTCATTATGAGGTTATGTGAAAACTTTTGACCTAAATGGTGGCAAGTCTAAAACACCTCTTTTTCTAAAGTTGGCAAGCCAGTGGTTCCATTGACTTGATATGTTGAAAGTTTGTGAACACCTTTTTTATGGCTATAATTCCACTCAAGAAACTTTTGTTAACTCTTAGCCTTGTAATTTTGCTCTAAGTAAATTATGAACGGAATCTTTGCTGATTTTGTTATATACTTTATTTTTGTGATTAATCATTAGCTTTGCTAGATATTGGGTTATGTTTAAGTGTGGTTTTGAGGTTAATTTGGTTAATAGCTATCTGAGGTTTACTCTACTTTATAATTCACTTCTATTTTACCTACACTTCAGGGACAATTGTGTTTCAAATTGGGGTTTCTTTGTGAGTTCCATTCCTGACAAAAGTGGGGTTTCCATTCGTTTATGATTTTGGATTATACTCTATGTATATCTTGTTTTTGTTAGTTTTAGTTCTCTATTTCACAAAAGTGGCGTTTCCATCCTTTGAATTTATCTTTCTTACATGTGTTTAAGATATAAAAGAAAGTAGAATCCCATTTTGAGTCTCCAATCCTCGTCGAAGGCACCTAATCCATCAATTTGACCAACTTCGATCTCCATTTTGCTCTCACAAAGGTATACCCTTTTTCCTTTTCTTTTTTTTTTTTTTTGAAAATTTTATTTGGAAACTGTGTTCAAAATGTTATATTTTCACCATATGCGATTCAGATTGTAACCATGTAATTTTTGTATTTTGAGTTTATGATTCTAATAAAGCCATTTAAACGCTCAACTTTTTTTTTTTCTAATAATGAATTTGGGTTAGTATTTAGCGAGAAGTTAAACCTTAAGTGTGTAAAATTTAGTTGTATTTGATTTTTTAACAATGCAGAGAAAATGTGAGTTGCTCTGAATTTTACAGTAGTGAATTTAGGATATTTATAGGTATTGGAACAAGTGGGGTTTGAGGTAACTAATGGTGGAGAATGGAAGTTTTGGAAGTATGTGGAGGAAGCTGAGTTTGGATCAGGGCTGCCGGTTCATACTGTTTTCATTATGGGAAAATTGCTGGCAGGGGATCGAAATTTACTAGGTTTGTGTGTGTGTATATATATATATATGCTTTATTAATTTTTTTAATTATCAGATACAAGTTTAATTTTTTTTGCAATGCTAAATATGAGGGATGTCTTCATTGGGTCTTACATTAAACACATTTGGGAAACAAACTATTTTTTTTGTGCTTGCTTTAAGAGCTTGTCTATTCATGTGGATGTTGGGCCTTTGACACTTTTATATCTTGATTTAATTGGGAGAATTTCTTAATCACATGAAGAATTTCTAAGTGATGTCCACTTTAGTTATGCCTGCAAATTTTGTTTCTTTACCTCTATAGTTTTACTTGTGTTTAGGATCAGCAAAGTAGGGAGCTTTCTCAACTTCATGTATGTTGGGGTTTTTGCCCTAAAATCCAATTTATTTGCATGTCATAAATAATTAAATTGTTTAATTATATGAGACTATCTATAAATGAGCTAATTGGACATTATCTTAGTCCATGAGATGTATAGTATGTGATTTATGTGAAAAGTCACATAAAGATATAAATCACAAGTTCTTTGTAAACTCAGAATTTTAATTCATAGTCGGTGATGAAATTGGGCATTTCATCTGCGAAGACTATAACATATCAACTACGATGATTTGTCTTGATCATGAAAGTGGAGACTTCTAGTTGATATGTTGATATGTTTTAAGAGTTAAGACATATTGAACTGGACCGCTGTCAGATTTATTATTCTCTTAACGACTATCAAATGAATAATAAATCTCACGACTTCTATTTACATCAACTCTAAATCCTGAGAGAATAATGGACCTGATCATGAGATGTAGGTTGCTTTGATATATCAGGAGTGAGATCTATAAGTTACGGTCAAAACCTCAGTATATTGGGCAACCACATTTAGTGTTGATGGAACATATATTCTTAAGATGGAATTCATAGTCTCTTAACGGAGATATAAAATATTCCCTTGAGATAAGTTTAATGGGTTCAGTTATTCAGAGAGTTAGGTCTAACCACTTTAGTACGTAGTTACTAAAGTGTATATATATATATATATATATATTTATGAAATTGAATTTCATAAATATATAATGAATAACATAAATGATTAAACCAGGTACTCAAGGATTAAGATGTAGTAATCTTCAAAGTGGCAGTCTACATTCATGACTTTGTATTACTACGAATATTTTAATAAAGGGATTGTATGTATAATAAAGTCTTGGTATATAATTTATAGATAAGGCCTAGAGTGCAACTATATTTATATAGTGGTATTAAATATAGTTAATGGTAACTTTGGACTTGTCAAGAGTTGACAGAAAAGCCCAATGCCCATTGGAGTTAGTGTCTTATTGGTCCCTTTTGGTCCCACTCCAAGCCACACACTTAAGCCCAATTGGAAAGGCCCAAAAGGCTAGTCCAATTAGATAATCAGTTAGATATAAAGGGAGAAACATACAGAATTTGGACACTAACAACATAGAGAGAAATCTTTATGAAATGGTTTGTATGTGTGAGTGAAAGCCACTCTCATACTCTCCTTTGGAAACTGATTGAGAGACCACACATCTTAGGCATCAAGTGGAATTGGAGTGAAGATTGAAAGTGTTCCTGAGAACTTCTCAAGTTTTGGTTTTGAAATTCACTGCACCAAGGTACGCTTTCTATTCTTTGTTTTAGAATTCAAGGTTACATGTTATCTCTCATGAATGAAGTAGATCCGTGATTGTTGCTTCCGCTGTGTGTTTTGTATGAGATGCAAAACTAGATTTTCCACAATTGGTATCAGAGCGGTATTCAATATCATGTTTGTATAACATGTGATTAAGTTTTAGAATTAAAGAAAATCCATTTTCCTGGTGTTCTAGTTTTCTTCAGTGAAATTTTCTGCATACTTGTTGCACGTATCGTCTGATATAGATACATGTTGGGTTTTATTAATTTATTGTTAGATTAATAATTGAACATGTTTTCTATATGTTTTGATAAGAGATAGCAAGAAGGGAACTGTATGAAATCGTTTTTGCTTTTTGCACTAGTCGCCCATGTTTATTCTTGATTAAAGGATGAGGAAAGCCAAAATGTTTGTCTTTGTTTCGGTGTCCGAATCAAAGAGTTAACTGTTTTTTGGTTTTCGGTAGTGCGTGGGAAACTTGCTATTTATCGTGATCTACGATGTGGATTCATAGTTGTGAAAATTTTGCAGTCACTTTTCTGCATATTATAGTTTTTGAAACTATTGTTTGATTAAAACTTATTTTGATGTTATGATGTTGTTTAAGTTTGATTTTAACCATGTAAAATTGAATTTTAACACTTTAACATCAATGAAATTCAAGTTTTAATCTTAATCTCATCGTTTTTGATCATTAAGAATGTGTTTTGTTCTTTGGAAACGTCAAAAATGGTTAACAAAAAAAACGACTATTTTTAGGCATTTTTTGCGACTGGCGAGTGAGTCGCGAGAGCTTCTGTGTGAACTTCGCGACTGGGGTCTCGCGACTGGGCGAGTCGCCAAAAATTCTGACACCTGTTTTTTATACATAAAAAGCAAAGCTATGTGATTAATTTTATAGTCCTTAAACGTTAAGGAGCTTTATTAATCTTTATCTAACTAAAAGACCTAATGAGATCAAAGATGTTAGTTAAATAGAACTCTTAGTCCTAAATTGTTTTATGATTAAAAGTTCTTAATTTATTTTAATTAGAGGTTTTTAATGAGATTAAAATAATAATTAAAAGTTATATATAGTTTCTAATAAGATTAGAATACTTTATCTAGTAAATTAAGGATAGAGTTCTATATAACTAATTATTGATTCATTAGTGTTTAAGGAATCCTATATAGTTTAGGACTTCCATTTTAGTTAGTGATTCTAATGGGATTAGAGTCTTCAACAAGTGCAAGGTTATTAGTTGTGATGGGATCATAATTATTTAAAGAAAAACCCAAATAACGAGTGGGAATGTTAAAATAACCCTTTTGTTAAGTTTATTGTAATGTGAATAGATACCATGTCTTGACTTCGAGTCTTGCATTCCATGCGGAGGGTATTTAATTCACGGATTACAAGGTTAAACTTCTTTGTGATTGCGCGAATGTTCGTTATGCTATTGTGACGTGACTTAGTTATATCACATTGAATTTAAACAATTAAACACATTTAATGTGTAGGGTTAAAATTGTGATTAGATCACAATGATTTCATAACAATCCACTTGTTTTAAAATTTCTAGTGGGAGAGAGATACAAGGGTTGGATCTCACGGCCTCCATTGTCGGTTCATAGTGGTATGGGATAAACATCTCGTCTTGGCCTCGAGCCTTGCGTTCCATGCGGAGGATGTTTGTTTCATGATACTACAAGATTGAATTTCTTGGTTTATAGTGGTTTGATCAAACACCTTGTCTTAGCCTCGAGCTTTACATTCCATGTGGAGGGTGTTTTTATCATGGTACTACAAAATAAGCCTGAAGGGATAAAATGTGGCTACACATGATTCTAGACAATGGTGTACACTAGACTAAGTTTGATAGTATCCTCTATGCTGAGTTCTTGCTATTATTACTTAGAGGCCAAAGGAAAAGCGGCAAATTATTTTTATTTGGTAAGAGTTACCATGATAGCATTAATAATGAGAATAATTCTCGTCTAATCATAGTGATTGGTATGACCTCGCTTCCGAGGAATATTAATTGCAGGATTAGGTTGTCGTTGCACCTAGTATAGTATGTTTTTCGGGTTCCATGCTATAAGGTTATAGATGCAAAATGATAATGTTCTTGTAATTATGTTCATAGTCTCAAAATAAAATTGTCATAAATTTTGTTCTCTAGCTACTATTTTAATAGAATCACATTAACTAAGAAATAATTTTGGACATGGTGCTTAAAGGAGCCGAATTACATAAATATGTTTCGATTCAGCATTGTCATAATTTTCTATGCATGATGCATTGATGGAAGATAGCTTATAATATGATCATAGTTTCCATTGAAATGCTAAAATGATACATTGGCTTCTATCTCAATTGTGCTACTGCATGAGATGCAAGAGTTAGTACTAGACTTAGACTTTATATTAAGTCTAAATGAGATGTTTGGTATGAAATATCGTGCTACTAGACGATATTGGTATAAATCATATTGAGTGCCAAGAAAAGCTTAAGGAGTTCCAACTCTATGTCATTTTATAAAAATATTTTATTTTTAAAATGAATTGAAATTCTTGGATGTAGAGATTAAATGTTAATCTCATATGGATATGATCCATAAGTCCTTGTTAGAATCATTTGATCAATTCAGATTGTTTTAAAAATAAATTCTTTTTTATATTATTTGAATTGATGAGTGAATTCTACGCAACGGAAGGCATCCTAAAGCTAAGGCTAGGATCAATATGATTTAATTCAAATTCTTTGCCTAAACCGAATGGTAAGGGTGGTAAGAAGATGAATTATAATACCAAACAATTGGACAAGTTAGTTGCCCTAGTAGTTGCCAAAAGGAAATTAAACTCAAAAGAATGACCAAAAGGAAAGTACTTCTGTTTTGGTAAAACTAAGCATTGTCCATGATTGTTTTCTAGATGGAAATTTACATGTTTTACTTTTTAAAGGGAAAGTTTCCATCCTTTTGTATTGTATGTTTTGGCACTTATGTTTAGATCTTATTAATCTAAGTGTTATTCAAGATTGGTGAAAGATGAGTTTTTAGAACCATTATTTTGTTATATTCCCAGTCTATGAATTCTATTTAGAGGATAATAAGATCTAGAGCTCCTTTATTGTAAAGGAATATAGTGTCAATGACTTCTTTAAGTCAGTGCATACATGAAGGAGGAATAACACTCTTTTAGAAATAGTAAAGTACATAATAAGTATTTCTATTTGCTTATTTCTCTTGGAGATATACTCTAATAATAACTATATATTTTCTAAAGTTGATTTCAAAAGTTTGTTCCTAGGACATCTGTCAAATCGTGGATTAGGTGAAAACCTAGTATGTGATACTTCCATTTTGGAGATGTCCAGCACTTGTACTAGAAAGGAAGTCTAACAAGTTGAAATCAAAAGTAGAAAAATGTATGTTTATGTTGGGTATCCAAAAGGAATTGCAAAAGATTGTTTTGGTAGTCATAAAGAATACAAGATGTTTGTAAAGTATAAATATAAAGTTCTTGATTATGACTATGTGAATAATCTTAAAGCAAATCATAGATTGTTCGAGAAGGAAAATGTCAGAATTTGTTGTAGAACAACTATAAAATATATTTGGAAATGAGATGGTTGTATTAGATACACCACAAGATATTATTCTTTAGATAACTATTACACTGGTACAATATCGTAGTGGGAGGATTACCAAATAAATTCATACTTTTGGAATAAACTTTTGTGGTTATTCCACAAGGATATGAATTTGATCCTCGGTTCTACGTAAAGGCAATAGATGATATGAATATGGATTACTAGATCAAGATTATGTGAATAGAATTAGATTCTATTTAAAGTCTAGAATTTGTAGAGGTGCTTTATGGCATTAAGCCTATTATTTTCAAATAGGTCTACAAGTAAATGATATTGATAGATTTGAAGGTGCAAACCTTCAAAGTCAAGACTAGTGGCGAAAAGATTTATTCAAAAAGAAATGGTTCGATTATGAAAAGAATTTTTCACCAATAGTCAAGTTTGACTCTATCTAGATTCTCTTATTCATTATATTTCATTTGGATGAAATATGGTAATGAATATCTAGAAAGCTTCTTTTTGTAGCAATCTTGAGGAAGACGTCTATATGATGTAACTAGACTTGTTCATAGCAAAGAACCAGTAGTGAAGAGTATGTAAGTCGCTTAAAGTCTATTTTTGGACTAAAGCAAGCATTTAAATCATAAAAATCATCTTTGGTCAAGCAATCAAATTATTTGATTTTGATCAAGTATTAAAAGGCCATATGTGTGTAAAAACTATATAGAATAATAAATTTCTATATGCATGTTGATGACATTCTAATCATTTAGAATGATGTAGAGTTATTGTCATCAATGGAATTTTTTATTGTCTAGTCTAGTATGATATAAAGTACTTGGGAAAGACTGGTTACATCCTAAGAATTAAACTTTGTTAAGATTCAGAAATTAGGATGTTGGGTCTATCTCAAACTGCTTAAATAGATTAGATTCTAGCCAAGTATAGCATGTAATACTTCAAGAAAGGAATCTTTCCTTTTAAGTTTGAAGTTCCTTTATATAGGACTACAGTCCTAAGACATATAAAAGGAAGAGCATATTAAGACGGTTCCTTATACCATATCAAAATGAAGTCTTTATACTATGCTATATACTAAGCTAAATATCTATTTTGCGGTGGGCATAGTAAGCAAATATCAATTGAATCAAAAATTACTTAATTTAGTGAGAGTAAAGCATATACTCAAATATCTTAGGAGAATGAGGGATTATATGCTTGTCCACCAAAGTGAAGTATTGATGGTTACTGGATGTACAAATACTAACTTATAGTTTGATTGTGATTCATGAAATTGGACTTCAAGATATGTGTTCATCCTTGGTGGTGAAGATACAGATTAAGCGTAAGTATCATCTCATTAGAGAGATATAAGTACGTGAGAAGTAGCAGTAGAAAAGATAATTTTTGTAATAAATCTGGCTGAAATTTGTTTCCAAACCTTGCCTTAGAGTGTGTGACTATGAATTACTCTAAAGGGAGATAAGTGTCGGATATATAGTAAATTGTCTTTGAGGGCAAGTGGGAGATTGTTGGGGTTTTTGCCCTAAAATCCAATTTATTTGCATGTCATAAATAATTAAATTATTTAATTATATGAGACTATCTATAAATGAACTAATGGGACATTATCTTAGTCCATGAGATGTATAGTATGTGATTTATGTGAAAAGTCACAGAATGATTTAAATCACAAGTTCTTTGTAAACTCAGAATTTTAGTTCGTAGTCGGTAATGAAATTGGGCATTTCATCTGCGAAGACTATAACATATCAACTACAATGATTTGTCTTGATCATGAAAGTGGAGACTTCTAGTTGATATGTTGATATGTTTTAAGAGTTAAGACATATTGAACTGGATCGCTGTGAGATTTATTATTCTCTTAACGACTGTCAAATGAATAATAAATCTCACGACTTCTATTTACATTAACTCTAAATCCTGAGAGAATAATGGACTTGATCATGAGATATAGGTTGCTTTAATATATCAAGAGTGAGATCTATAAGTTACGGTCAAAACCTCAATATGTTGGGCAACCGCATTTAGTGTTGATGGAATATATATTCTCAAGATGGAATTCATAATCTTTTAACGGAGATATAAAATATTCCCTTGAGATAAATTTAATAGGTTCAGTTATTCAGAGAGTTAGGCCTAACCACTTTAGTAAGTAGTTACTAAAGTATATATATATTTATGAAATTAAATTTCATAAATATATAATGAATAACATAAATGATTAAACCGGGTACTCAAGGATTAAGATGTAGTAATCTTCAAAGTGGCAGTCTACATTCATGACTTTGTATTACTACGAATATTTTAATGAAGGGGTTGTATGTATAATAAAGTCTTGGGATATAATTTATAGATAAGGCCTAGAGTACAACCATATTTATATAGTGGTATTAAATATAGTTAATGGTAACCTTGGACTTATCAAGAGTTGACAGAAAAGCCCAAGGTCCATTGGAGCTAGTGTCTTATTGGTTCTTTTTGGTCCCACTCTAAGCCACACACTTAAGCCCAATTGGAAATGCCCAAAAGGCTAGTCCAATTAGATAATTAGTTAGATATAAAGGGAGAAACATACAGAATTTGGAAACTAACAACATAGAGAGAAATCTTTATGAAATGGTTTATATGTGTGAGTGAAAACCACTCTCATACTCTTCCTTGGAAACTGATTGAGAGACCACACATCTTGGGCATCAAGTGGAATTGGAGTGAAGATTGAAAGTGTTCCCGAGAACTTCTCAAGTTTTGGTTTTGAAATTCACTGCACTAAAGTACGCTTTCTATTCTTTGTTTTAGAATTTAAGGTTACATGTTATCTCTCATGAATGAAGTAGATCCGTGATTGTTACTTTCGCTGTGTGTTTTGTATGAGATGCAAAGCCAGATTTTCCAACAATGTATCTAAGCGAGCCAAGAAATTGAGGGTGAAGGTATGAGTGATGAGTTGGTACTTTTCACCCTTATTTATGATATTACTAAGTTCATTTGTATTATTGCTTCTGCTATATTTATTCTGCAAGTTTAGTGTGAAGTTTTTTTAACCCTGAACTACAATCTTGTTTTAGTCGTTAAGTTTTTCCAATTACTTAGTTTTTATTTGTTGATTATTTTTCAGGAAGAAGAGATAAAATTGAAGCCTGTTATTGCATTCAATTATGGTAAGGTCTTCTTATAAGAGATGTGAAAAGGCTAATGCATTCAGTACTAATAACTGAAAGGTTTTCTAATATGTGAAAAGCCTGTTATTTCATTTCATGGCCTAAAATGTGGCCATTTCTTTTATTAGTAGGTTTTTAGGTTATAGGTCAAATGTCCTTGTCTCACCATCCTTATTGACTATCTAGACTTGGCTGCGTTATATATATATATATATATATATATATTCCCCCCCCCCCCCCCTTCTTTTTTGCCAATATGGTACTTTGCAGCTCATTTCTATCAAACTAAAGGCTTACATTCATCTATGTCAATTCATGTCTGGTTTTTTAGCCAAACATTTCATCTGAAGTAGGCCCAACTCATTGAATTTTGTTTTTTAAGTGCTTAATGTAGCATTGACCAAGTATACGTACTAAAAATATAGCTAACATTTGCAAACAGCTGGTTCCAAATAACAATCTGAATTGACCTAAATGACAATAATGTATAAATACTATTATTTAATATGTAACATGCCTTTGCAATTTGACGATGCAATTATTTCTACCATTTTTATTCCTTTTTAATTGATGAGTGAGTTTTGCTCTTGACTTCTTGTAGTCCTTTTTTTTTTTTTTTTTTTTTATATAGTAAAAATACTTGCATAGTGTAAGAGATTGCAAGATTTTAGATATATCATCTATCAATATATATCCCAAGAGAGAAAGAGAGAGAGAGCTACAACTAGAATTAGAACTACAAGTCTGCTATGGCGCGTCTAATTTATCAATATTTCAAACATGAATCAAGCAAGCGCCTTTAACAATGCTTCCATCCATTAATCTTTCCACTCAATTTAGTTGATAATTTTATTTTACTTTGTTATTGTGTTTTTTATTAAAATAAAAAACAACTCAATTCTAATTGTTGGATTTGTTAAATTGCTAGATTAAACATTTGGTGGCAACTACAATATCTTTGGCATCTCCTGTGGAGCAAAGCAACGTAGCAACTAATAAGTTAACCTCTCATTCTTTGACTACATATGATTAAATTATTAAATAGCTCATGTTTACTATGGAACAAATGCAAACTAGCAAAATATTAGAGCTTATCTTTTGGTTTGTATATCTTTGGATACCTCTCTCTATTTTAGTTTATAGTTTGTTCTCTCAATGTACTTAGTTTAGTAGTTTCTTCTCCTTTTACATGATTTTGGACGTGAAGTCACCTAATTTATGTCTTTTAAGTTATCTTAGTAGTCTATAATTTAGACTTAGATTTTGCAAGATTAGCAGCTTGCTGTAAGTTTGAGTTCCTCTTTCTGGGAGCAAACCAATGAATTGCTAAAAGGTGAGTAAAATCTATTTCATAATACACTACTAGTCTATAATTATATGTCAAAATTTCTACTGTAGTAGGTTGTTGATTTGGAGCAAGCGGGTGGTTTGCATGGTGATATAAGATGGTTTACTTTTCATTATTGGGAGTGTTGATTGTCTTGTGAATATTGTGATATTATTGTTCAGCTATCTGTGAAATTATTTTATCTCCTCTTAGTAAATTCAAATATTCTACTGTGATGGGTTGTTGATTTGGAGCAAGTGGGTGGCTTATATGGAGATATAAAACAGTGTATTTTATTTTGGGAGTGTTGTTTGTGTTGTTCCTATTGTGCTATAATTATTGGTGATGAACTTAGTCATTCTCACTAGAATTTCCTTAATAATTCCATCTTTTATGTGATCATCTAAGTTTACTTTTTATCTATTGCTGCTTGAGTAATATTCATGCATTGGTGTATTCAGTGATTAGCCCTGGGCAGACCAAGTATGGATCTAACTTGACTTAAACTTATATTTTTTAGTTTCGTGAACACTAGATTCCAAGGTGATTAGAGTGGTCTAGCATTTTAAAGCTTTTTCAACATCAGCTATGTAGTCAAATTCAAGGCATTCTTGATTATTACCCATGATTAAGTTCAGATTTTTCATCATCGATTTGATTCTATTTATTCATCAAAATTCTTGTTCTTTGTTTGTAAATCCAATTTCACTAGCTTGACGCTTCCCACCATGGTGTCCTATACCAATTAGGACATTATATTAAACTAAGAGACTGTAATGTTTAGTAACGGAGGGTTAAATCTTAACTAGCATGAATCATTACACTAAGATTGTTACTTATATATATATATATATATATATATATATATATATATATATAAAAGCAAGGGAACTAGTGATCATAGATTAGATTAAATCTAAAAACTAGGCTTTAATTGATATGCACAATTGACTACATATATGTACAAGTAAGTGAATGGCTAATTGTATTATGATTATATACTAAGTACAAAGCAATATATGTGGCTATTAGGTGGTTAAGTTATTAGATATATAGTTGTTGATGTTTTAATTGAGTACTTAAGGTGTAATTTACCATTGGTGTATTAAGTGTGGATTTAAATCTAAGATATATATATATATATATATATATATATAGTGTTTTAAAAAGCTTTGAAACTGTGTTGGTGACTTTTTATGTTTAGGGGGTATATTTTGGTCATTCTTTTTGCCGCCCTATTTTTTCTTTATTTTTTTATATTTAAAAATCACATTTTATGTGGTTGTAATTTGATTAAAAACATAAAATTTATTAAATATATAAAATAGTTCTTCTATTTGAAATCAAAATGAAATTTGTTATTTGAAATTTGTTTAATAGCTGATTAAGATTGTTGTTGAGATGTATCTAGTAGCATTCTGTTCATGTTTATTTTTCGTTGGTATTAGTATATTTGAAAGTTATACCATTTTATCTTTTCCTTCTTGTTTTTTTGGATGTATCATGTAAAGTACTGGTTGAAAGTGTAATTGTCAACCTAATGTATTTTGTATTATTCATTAAATGCATTGTCATAATTAGTGTTGTAGATCATGGACATTGAGCTTAGTTAAATCATTAGATGCAAGGAATTATTGCCTTATATTTTGCTTTGAAATTTGAGTGAAAATTAGGTGTAATAAGAGTATAATCTACTGTATTTAGTTGAAAGTATATTAAAATACCTATGAATTTAGCTCATTTTTGTGCCATTTTAGTGTAAATAGTTTGTTGGTATTGTGGTATTGTATTTGCTATTGTAAATAATTATAAGTAAATATATTTAGTTTGTTGGTCTAATGTGGTATTGTATTTGCTATTGGAAAATATGAATTGTGGTTTACAGGTGTTATAAAATATATATTGTAGGTACATATCAGGTGCTATAAATTTTTTTAAAATAATAATAATAATAAAAAGTCCCTATAGCAGCGCTTTGAAAAGTACTGCAATAGGGTCTTTTTTATTATATTCATTGAATACTTATATTAGCACTTTTGAGAACGCTAGAATAGGTGCTGCCTATGCCAATGCTTTTGAAAGTGCTGGTATAGGCCTTTTAAATTATATTCATTCATGACCTATACCAGCGCTTTTGAAAGCGTTGGCATAGGCAATACCTATTCTAGCGCTTTCAAAAGCACTGGTATAGGTCTTGAATCAATATAATTTAAAAAGCTTATACCAGTACTTTCAAAAGTGCTGGTATAGGGCGTATACCTTTCCCGGCGCTTTTGAAAAGCACTGGTATAGATCCGGCGATCCTATACCGACATTCAAAGTGCGGCGGTTTGAAGCACCAGGAAAAAAAAAATGCCGGGATAGGAATTTTGATCCTATCCAAGCACTTTCTAGGGCTATCCCAGCGGTTTTGAAAACACTGGGATAGCCTCCTTTTTTTGTAGTGTATATTTGCAACATTTTTTCTATCTCTATGGTTAATAAGCGGTTTACATAAAAATTCTCATATACATTTTTCCAATTAACTTTTAAAAAAATTTTTTTTTTTTCTCAAAGCAATATAACTTTTCGGGGGAATGGTCAATAAGAAAACCATTATGATAAAAAAAAAAAAAAAAAAAAAAAAAACCATTAATATATATGGATGTTCCATCACTATACCCAAACAGTTTGTCCAAACTTCAAAATGATCGGTTAATATATTCTAGACTTGATAAGTTAACATTTTTTTTTTTGATAGAGATAAGTTAACATGTTATTTTAAAATATAGACAACTTTTAATATCTTGGTCTTAGTTAGACATTATATAATAAAGTTTTTTGTAGTTTCTAACTCCTAATATTTGCAACATTTTTTCTATATCTATAGTTAATTAGTTATTGATATCACAATTCTTATACGTATCAATCATCTCTCCATTTTTTCCAAACCAATATAACTCTTTAAGATAGTCAATAAGAAAACAATTATGATAAACAACCACTAATATATATGGATCTTCTATCATAACACTTAAACATGTTGTACCATTAAATCACATGGTTTTAATTGAAAAACTACTATAACCAAATATAAACAATCCAACATAAATATTACAATAATAATCAGCACCTAATTTGAAAAATGGAGATGTATATGTAAACAAGACAGTGAATACAATTTATCTAAAAAATAATGACCATATATTATTCCTAATGTCTGAAGAAATCATCTAGAACAAGACAATTACAAACATATGGATCAACATCACCTATTTTTCAACTTTATCAACATTTGGGATCATGCAAATACATGACATGAATATTATTAAACTAATTAATCACACAATAATGATAATTAAGCATCATAACAAAAAAAGAAAATAATATACTTACGATTATATATATAAGTATGAGTCAATCTAACAAACACAATCACATGATCCCAAAAAAAAGAAAAAAAAAGAATTTGTATTCATAACAATCCATGTGTAAATAGACATAAACAAAATTATAATCTAAAAGCTGACCTAAGCAATAGTTACCGTAATTTTTTTAACAAATCCATCATTGGTATGCTCACTAATTTTCTTAATTAAGCTTGAAAAGATAAAAATCTCACTAATTGATCCTTTGGTGTATATTACCAATTTAGTGAGAGTAAATTGAAGAGATCAAAGTGAGTTTGGTAAACTAATGTAGGATAGAATATACAATTTTAAAATTTTCTTTTAATAAATTTTTTTTTTTCTAAGTTTCAAATTTTGTTAAATAAACTTCATTTTCTTGTATTAGAAATTACAAAAATTACAAAAACAATTTGTAGAAAATGTTTTATGCCTAAATAAAAAGAGAATGCTTTCCATTTTTTTTTTTTTTTAATATAATTTGAAGGTTTTTCTTTGAAAATGAGAAGGAAGTGAAAGTAAGATAATTAGGATTTTTTTTAATATGGATGCCATAGAGAGGGACAAAGTTTATGTTTGATTCTATGAAATGATGATTACCATGAACTCTTATACATCCAAACTATAATAAATTAAGGTTTTAACTAAGGGGGTCGAGAAAGGGAAATTTAAAGAACTAAATTTATAATTAAGTAATGCTTATTACATCTCCCATAATCCTCTTTTTTTCTTAAATTAAATTTTCTTCTTGATATAATTAATAATCTATTATCTATGTTACTCATGAAATTTGATTTAACAAATAGAGAGAAACATATTATATCAATGTCAATTATAGTTTACAAGATGCAATGGACAAGTTTTTATTAACTCAATTGGTAAAGTTTCTTGCCGTTGAATACACTGTTAAAGGGAAAAGGAAAATAAAAAGGCAAGGGTTTCACAAAAATAGAAGAAGAAAAAAGGAGAATATTGTTGATAAAATTCAAATGTTATAAAAAAATGATGATACTTTCCCAATTTTTTTTTTTTTTTTTGGTAATAGTTTATTTTCTACATAAAAAATTATATATAAATAATCGAGAATTGAAATAATTACATAAGAAACTTCAAAAATTATTTCAAGCCAAAACCATTATATCAAGTACATAAGTGTTCATAAAAAAAGTACATAAATGTTCATAATGTAAGCATAACTTGTTCCACCATTCTTTAAAAGTTATCATGACTTTTGAGTGGAGTTTGTAATGTGCCTTTGTGTTAGAATCTCATTTCCTCTACCTTGTGCGTGTGTTTGTTTCTTTAAAAAAATGCTCATAATGTAGTTTTTAATCATTATAAATGGAATATTTTATGAGTTTATATTAAAGAAAATATAGATATTTATGTCAACTGCACTTTGTATATGTCTACCTACTAAAAATCTTTCCATATGTAAGTGGAATTTCTACCTTAAAAAAAAAGGATTATTCATGTAAAAAAAGCCTATTGTTAAAAAAAATTTATTAACTGTTTTATCTTTTTTTTGGTTTTCTTACACTGAAATTTTACTTAGTTTTCAAATGAATGGTTTTTATTTTTTCAAATTAGTTTCAAATATTATGTGTATGTGTTCAAATAAGCCTAAATTCCTCTCTCAAATCATATATAGGCTTGGCATAACACAAGACCATGTCATTTGATCATGATATATATTTCTAAGTAATAGTCACAAAAAGACTTTGACCTAGGTCAACCCCTCTAATTTATCATAGATATATCTAGAAATTTGAAAAACCTTTTAATTACTTATTTGAAAACTTTCAAAATCCTAATTCCTAACTACTATATATATATATATATATATATATAAAAGCCTTCAACATATTAATAGTAGAAAGTATTCTTATTAGTGTTCACAAACATATGAAGTCATGCTTGAGTTTATTCAAAAGTAGTTACTAACCCATGCAATGCATGGCGTAATTAGCAAAAGTTATATATGTTAACTTTGTTCAATGGTACAATTAGTTATAAACGATTTTGAATTAATAATTCCAATATAATAATCATAAGAGAAGAACAAAAATAAACTTTTAACACAAAATTACACTAGTAAGAGAAGATATTGTTATTCCTTTCTCAGCCATCTTTATTATCCCCACATGCTATTATTGCTATAGTAATTATAAACCTGCGGTCATGTTAGTAGGATGACAAATTAGTGAGTTCACAAACTAAATTAATGACAACAATTGTAAATTTTCCATGGAAACCTAAGCTTCAGTGGAAATTTTGGGAATATAGAAATTTTATATTTCAATTTCAGAAGCAATACCCAAGGTCCTAAACTAGCATCCACTTTCGTCGACAAACTCTCCAATTTCTCAAAACTCCCATTACCCTTCTTCTCATCAGACTTCAACAAAAACCTATTGTTCTCAGGAACTTTCTTCTTCAATGTAACGCCAAAATAGCCTTCTAAGTTTCTACAAAATCGTAAAAATGAAATGAAAAATATAAAGAAGTAAGCTTTGACATCACAACCATCAAAATTGTTGTCTTTACTAAAATTTGAGGGGTCACAATTGTAGGGTCCAAATTTCGTGGCCCTAGTCCAAAAGGTCAGGATTATGAACCCAACGAACCCAGAACAATGAATTTGTAGAGAGTGGGTGAAAAAGCTAGGCTGGTTGTGAATCTAACAACGATAAACTCTGATGTACTAGAATAAACTGACGTAAAAACATGCTTGAAAGCTAAATAAACTCAAATCCGAAGAGGCTTGTTATTGATTGAAAGGTGAATGCAATTCTTAGAATTCTCTCCAGATCTTATTCAAGCGTGTTTTTACGTCAGTTTATCCTAGTACATCAGAGTTTACCGTTGCTAGATTCACAATTAGCCTAGCTTTTTCACCCACTCTCTACAAATTCATTGTTCTGGATTCGTTGGGCTCATAATCCTGACCTTTTAGACTAGGGCCACGAAATTTGGACCCTACAAAAATCATAACAAATTAACAACAAAAAACATTGCCATGCTTCAAGTTCATAATTAGGGTAAAAGACATAAAATATTAAGTACCATCTTAAGTTTTACTATTGCAACTGAAACCTTCATGATTGACTTTTTATATGTTACAATTAATCATTAAATAGGAAGATAAGCACTGCCATCACATAACCAAGTACATACTTTGAAAAGCATTACAAAACAAAAACAAAAAAAACAAAAAATAAAAACTATACCTGAAAGGCTACAGGCGGCTGTCATGGCCTTCTGCTTTGTTCTATCATTATGTAATTCCACTTTTGAAATTACCTTATGTAACAAAATATGATAAGAATCTATTAATATTTATGCTAAAATTTAATGAAAATGGAATAAAAATAACAAACATAACAGCCCGTCCTTCTGTGGTTTCTTTCCTTTTGGTTAGCACAAGCTGGTTGCTCCCTTAAACAAATACAAAAAAACCTTATCATTAATTGCGTCTAAGACAAAATTCTATATATACAATACAAATCAAAAGGTGATGCTCTTCTCAGCTATATCAGAAAATTGTTGATCAAAATTCAAATACATCCCGAGAAGAAAAATAAAAGATATACGGTATTTCACAGAAAACAAACCAAAAAAAAAAAAAAGAAGCATAAATCAAAATTATGTAGGGAACCTAATAGAGTCATTGAGAGTGGGTTCTTTACCTCTATATGCTTGCCTAAAAGGTTTGAGGGCTGCAAAGAATTGTCAGAAAAAGATTGCAGAACAAAGCCAGCAAATAAACAAGAATATTAAAGAATAATAAGAGAGAAGTCTGATGGGACTTGAGGACTATTATAAAGCGAGGAGAAAACAAAGAGTCAGTTGCCTTGGTCTGTCTGACTCTTTGATTATATAGGTGTGCCTTTGACAAATTGGATAAAAACAATAGCATACGGTCTGGATTCAGTTGTTGAGAAACCTGGTTTCTTCATCGTTGCCCCTTCCCATGGTTTGCCAGATAGAGAGGAAGGTAAGCAGAAAAGAAGGGTTTATCGAGGAGGGAGAGAGAGCTCTTATTGGGTAGTAAGTAAAAACTTAACCTACAAATTTAATTAATAAAAAAAAAAAAAGAAAAAGGCGAGCTTTAAATCCTACATAGTAAGCACTCAGGAAGTTAAAAAAAAAAAAAAAAAAAACCAACGTAGATGCTTCAGTTTTATAGTAGATATAAATTGATTTCTTGATCTTAAACTTGAGCTCAAATTTGATTTTTTTTTAATTAATGAGTAACTCATCCTTAACATTATCATTACATGATAAAGAAGCTTATAAATCCTATTACATAATCCAAATTAAATGCCACATCCAGATAAAGAAAAAATTAATTTAGAAATTAATAAACATAGCTCATCATCAACATAAACAGAGATCAAGCTATAAAGAAGAGAATAAGAGAAAAGAGATTAAAAAAAAAAAAAAGAGAGTAAAAGAAACAGAAGGAAAAAAAAGTGGTTGATGAACTTGTACTTATGGGAATTTATATACAAGCTAAAACAGCCAAAACATGTTAGAACATATTGAGATTTTAGTCTAAATGAAACAAATGAGTTACATATATTGGTTTAGCTACTGAAATGAAATTAATACTTATACTGTTCCAATCGGAAAGAAATTAAAATATTAACAATGGATCAACCACTTTGATGCAAAAAGATCTGAGTCCAAAACCCCCCATGACCCTAATCTATACAACCCAAAGTCAGCTCAACCCATATCAGGACAGCACACACAGGCCACCAATCATCAACAATACAAAACCCATCCTCATGATAAGAGGAAGAAATAGAAGTTAGTGAACAATACGGGGGGGAAGAGGGCCAAACCTGGACCAAAGATGAGGAATATCTGCTATTCAGTGCATACATAACAGCAACAGAAGCAAAGGTGGGGGTTTGAAGTTCTCCAACTACAAGGAAGAAGGATCTAGAATAGCAATTTTTCTTTCCCTACTAAAATGAAAAAAAGTAAAGACAGAGGAATTTCCTTATACTTCGCTGGAAGGATTGAAGGCTTGTAAATTAATTAACATCGCTTGATCTGTTCGGGTCAATGATACAAAGGTATACCTTGGCTAACAATCGAAACACAAAGGCTAAAAGAGATGCAAAAAATGGTAGCACCACTTAAATTAGTAGCAGAAGCAGCAAAAAAGATAATAAATTAATTTATATGGGAAAAATGTATTATTACTGCATTCTACCATATATAAAAAATCCCTACTGCTTATTTCTGCGTGCTTTGATGAACAACAGTATACCTTTTGCAACTTGGACAAAATCTTTTTTGCATGAAATTGTGATGCAAACAGAAAGTGCATAGTACATCTGTTTGTGTGTGTATGGGTTCGCGAGAGAGAGAGGATAAATGTAGAATTTCATCAATAATGAGCAGGAGAAGCGAGGGAGTACAGCTTCCACCCCTCCATTAATTAGCAGGAAATTTTAGCTGTACTCTCTCTCTTCTCCTATTAATCTTGATGAGCAAGCGTGTGCATTGAACAAAAGCATACATTTTTTTTTCCATCCTCTGTATTATATATGTATATATAATGAAGCAGACTGCAATAATGTGTGAAAACTTCTCAAAACTTCTCCCATGATGTTTTGAAGAATCGTCATGGTTGGGCCATACCCCTAGCCCTGGGCATATATACGACGCGGTCAATAATTGATTTAGGTGGTGAAGATGTATCGATGGGGATAGTGCAACTTGAAGCTTCTTTATGGTCAATAGGATTATATTTATAGGCCCCATGTTTTGGTAGTACGGTTTGGATCAAATTAAGTTGGCCGACTTTGGCTTCGTATTTGTTGCACTAATTCAAGTATTCAACTACGGAAGAATCTGGATGAAGGATAAATAAATAAAAGTTTCTGACATTTTCTTTTAATTATGAGAAAGAAAGAAAGAAAGAAAGAAAGAATTCATAAACATTACATCGTAGTGGGGATGGACTGGATGCAGAGTTATTATTATATATATATATATATATATATATATATATATATGAAGAAACCTTAAACAACCTTATTACTAGGGCAACAACATAAATGGAAAATAGAGCTGCATGCACAAACGCGTTTGCGTTTTTCTTTCTTTTTTTTATTATTTTTTTTACTTTTCAGTTTTTTCAGCTGGCTTTTTTTGACTTTTCTGGTAAACAGTGTATATTATACACTGTTTATGGACTCACAAATTTCACTTTTTATCAATTTTTTTATTAAAAATGGGTCTCACGATACTATTTACACATTTAAAAATAATTTTGCTACAGTATTTTTCAGTTTTCAGTTTCAGTTTTCAGTTTTCAGCTGTATCCAAACGGACCCAAGTGTCCTGTCTATGAATTTTTTTTTCTCAGTTGCTCAAATAGTGGATGAATTACTTTATAGCTTTAATTTTTTTTTATTTTAATTCAGGCTTATCGAATTCAAGTATTAATTAATTGAAAAAGGGAGAAAATGATTTCCAACAAAAGGATGAATTACTACAACCATAGATCTATCTATACTCAGAGACATAACCACTTGAAGACCAAGGGAACTGTGGCCCCCCTTGTCCCCCCAATTATTAATTATTTTAGTAGTAGTAGTAGTGTATATATATATATATATATATATATTCTTTTTGGACACAATAGATATGGTTAAATTTTGAAGAACCTAACTCGTCCTCAATAATTCATTGGCTTCAAAAAATGGAAATGGTCAATTGACCCATTCCTATGGCCCCCCGCCCCCTTCCCAAAAACAGACATTTTAATCAATAAAATATCTACATTCAAATGGTGTATGGTCCCATGTTAAAGGTACAACTACCTCAACAAATATTTTCAACTCGCTCAGGAACCATCTGTACCACAACCACAAGATCCTCAATGTTACATGTGTTATTGTTATATCAGTCGTCGAAGTAAGGACGACTCTCGTCCTTCTCTCTTCACTCTCTTTCTTTGGGATTTCGAAAAAAAAAATTTTAATTTTATTTTATTTTTTGGTTTGATCTTATTAACTATAATAGATTCAACTTTGGGATCGAAAAATATATAATTTTTTGTTCTATTTAATTCAAAATTTTCAATTATAATTTTTTTTTGAAAAAAAGAAGAAAATGGAAGGGTAAGAGCATTCACAATGGCTCATGCCAATTCTATCTTATTTTACCATCTTAAAAAACCACTTTGTCAATTATACAATACTATTTTACAATACATCAACATCCCAACTTTTATTTTACCATACTACACATTAGAATAATATAAAATATTTCTCACTTCTCTCTTTGATCTCTATTTCTCTTCCTCTGTCAACCACCCACCACCACCACCACCATGACCGTCCAGCTTCTCAATCACACCACCAACTTTCGCTGAGCAAAATCCAGCCAATCACTTGCCGATCTCCGATCCAAATCAAAATCAAAAATCAAAACCAGAAACCCACCATCGACCCACGCCGCCGCTGCACCACCTGACCCACACTCACGTCAGTCACAAACCCACCACCGCCAGAAACCCACACAACTCGCCGATCTCCACCGCTAGAAACCTAAATCACTCATCGATCTCCACCGCCAAAAACCACAAAAAATACCCAGAAATGAGAGACTGATTGAGAGAGAAAAGCCTAAGATTAAAGAGATTTGAAGATGGGTGGGTGAATCGGCAGCGATGGCAAGAGAGAGAGGGGATGAGAGAAAAGAGAGAGGCTTGGTGTGAGAAAGAGTTCAGCGATGGAGAGAGAGATAAGAGACCATGGAGAGAGAGAACTAATATTTACAAATAAAATATTAATATATTTTTTACAATTGAGCTACAGTGTGATTCTACATTTAAAATCACACTGTAGCACAATTGCAAATTTTTTTGCAATCCTTATACTTTACAAGTTCCACTGGAGTGGGTAAAATGGGCTTGAATGGTAAAATGGGCTTACATTTGCCATTTGCCCATTCCACTGCTGATGCTCTAAGAGCATTAGCATTGGGGGTGTAAACACCCCCAATTGCTATTTTACAACAAAAATCTCAAAATACATGTTCCATTCAGGTATGGGTTTGTAAAAATTTTTAGCATCTATGAACAATCAGGTTATGAATATACAACCTGACTGTTCATAGATTCTAAACAAAAA
Source organism: Quercus glauca (assembly GCA_023736055.1). Lineage (NCBI taxonomy): Eukaryota > Viridiplantae > Streptophyta > Magnoliopsida > Fagales > Fagaceae > Quercus > Quercus glauca. The sequence goes on from CM043320.1 coordinate 28,021,980, forward strand.
TATTAACATTTTATTCCTCATACTTTAACTTTATCCCTCAATATCAAACGCTCCCTTCCTCTTCTCTCACTGTCACGTCTCCTCTCTTTGGCTCTCTCTATCTACTTTGTTTTGCCTCTCCATCAAATTTGGATGACCGGAGTAGAGCTGGCTGTTGTTGGGGATTCAAATCAGGAGGAGAGGTGGGTGCTCTATCGAATTCATTTTCCCCAAAATCTTTTCTCTGATCAAATCTGTATGCATATCCAGATTGCATGTTCAATAACCTTTTCAACCCCTCCATTCTCAACACCACTAAAAGCACCATGCCCAAAATCTTTTCTCCTATTCAAATTTGTTTCTTATTTGGGTTTTGTTTTTGTTTTGGGTTTGTGGGTATGGATATGTGATTTTGGTGGTTGTTGTTGGTGGTGGTGGATGGTGATGGTGAGTTGCGGTGGTAGTGGTGGTGAGTAGGTAGTGGTTCTGATTTGGATTTGGGTTTAGGTTTTATTTGTTTTTCTTTTTTGGGGGTTTGTGGGTATGGATATGCGATTTTGGTGGTTCTTGATGGTGGTGGTGGTGGTGGTGGTGGGCTATGGAGGTGGTGGGTGTTGTGGTTAGTTTTGTAACTTTGTTTTGGTGGGTGTTGTGGTGGGATATGTGAGTACTTTATTGTATATATTTCATGCACATCAAATACCCCCAAACCTACATTTTGCTAGTCCTCGAGCAAAACAGATAAAGAGTAAAACAAAACAAAGAAAAAGGAAATCCTAACTAATCCACTTTCGCTGGAAATTTCGATTGCATTTAGCGTATGCAACAAGCCTTTAAACCCCTAGCTTACACTAGTGGACGAGTTGTAGTCTCGTGAGGGTTTGCAGGGAATATACCCACAAAATTCTGAGAATGAATACTAAAAACAAAATAAACAAAACAAAGAAAATCTTTTTTTTTTTTTCAATTGCCTTTTGCAGAGAGGATTAGTTTAAGTTCAAAAACACTACAAATGCTAAAGAAATTTCTCATGCCATCAAAACTCAATGTGAGTGAAAAGTGGTAGCCAACCCAAACATGTTGGTCAATTGATATGAAGCTTGTTGTGAAATTTTAAAATACTCGCAAGTGTACGAACCGTACCGAAGTATAGTTTGACAAGAACGAGGTCGAACCCACAGGGACTTGAATGAACGTAGGAAAATTAATTAAATCTTAACCAAATTAAGCCTAATCTAGTTTAATAAAAATTGGTTGTTTTGAAATTAAATAAACTAAGCAAATAATAAAATTAAACAAATAGTTAAACTAAGCAAGAGATATAAAACAATAAAAAGATGTAAACAATCAAGGGAAAGGAATTAAGGTTTTGGAATTCGCCTTGTTAATTCATATCAGCATATATTTATGATCATTAATTTTTCCCAACTCACTACATGATAATCTAGAAGTCAATCTTGCTATCATGGAAAATATCATCATTAAAACTTGTGTTTAAAAATCTAAAGCATGTTCTTCTTCGCTTCTTAAGTATAAAACCAAATCATCAATTGTATCCGTAGCTAAACAAATCACAAGATATATCCAATTCTAAAAATCAAATCATAAATTGTATCCATTGACAAACAAATCACAAACGATATCCAATTTTATAATCAAGAATTAATAAACCAAGCATTCAATTAATTAAGACAAATCCTAAATCATGAGAAAAACATGATTGAACTCATATCTAGAATCTCATCTTAATCAATTGATATGAAGCAAGAACAATTTGAATCATTAAAGTACAACTATTGTGGGAAAAATCAAATCACATAAATATTACTAATAATCCTTAACAAGGTTTCATCCTCAACCCTAATTATAAATTTAGCTACTCATGATAATTGAAAGAAAACACAAGAATAAAATACTAAACATTAAACTAGAAAAATAAAATAAAACTAACTGTCATGGAAGAAAACCAAAGAGGTGGCCACAGCCGCAGCTCTCTCTACGTTCAGCCCTCAGCCCTAGCACTAGCCTCCCTAAATTTTGCCCTAAAAAGCCTTTAAATAGGTCAAGGAATCCTATTACAAGTTGAATTCCCGTTTGGAGAAAATCCCAGATTTTTAGGCTTCACTTAACCGACGATTTCGGCCCATTTAAGCTCAGAATTCGGGCTTTTGGTAAACTACAAAGTTGTAGCCCTTCAAGTTAACTTTTCAGCCCAACTTGAATCATATCGATTGGACATCTGAGCTGAAAGTTATGCTGAAAATACTAACTGATGTCCAGGCTGGAATCCTAATCCGAATTGGACTTGAATTTGGTACAAATTTCCTTTGATTCCTTGCTCCAATTGGACTTAAAATTTAATATTCATGCCTGGCTGGATGTAAGTTGGCTTCATTCAATTGGCTTAGCCCCACTTTGCATGTAAAACCTTTGTTACCTGCAATACAAAGATATTATATAATTAGTCACAAAATAACATAAAAAATAAGGCTAAATATGTAGGTATGTGAGTACTTTATTGTATATATTTCATGCACATCAAATACCCCCAAACCTACATTTTGCTAGTCCTCGAGCAAAACAGATAAAGAGTAAAACAAAACAAAGAAAAAGGAAATCCTAACTAATCCACTTTCGCTGGAAATTTCGATTGCATTTAGCGTATGCAACAAGCCTTTAAACCCCTAGCTTACACTAGTGGACGAGTTGTAGTCTCGTGAGGGTTTGCAGGGAATATACCCACAAAATTCTGAGAATGAATACTAAAAACAAAATAAACAAAACAAAGAAAATCTTTTTTTTTTTTTCAATTGCCTTTTGCAGAGAGGATTAGTTTAAGTTCAAAAACACTACAAATGCTAAAGAAATTTCTCATGCCATCAAAACTCAATGTGAGTGAAAAGTGGTAGCCAACCCAAACATACTCTTAGTTTTAGAATAAATTTGACTCGAATCTCTATTTGAAAGTATGCTTCAACTCAAATCTTTCCGGTGTTATCACTCAACAAATGAAATCACTCTGAAATGGGGTGTAACACTCTCAACAATATATGTGAGCAGAATAATGTAAGCAAAATCAAACATCTCACATATAAATCACATGAAAAACGTTTAACCAAGAAAGAACAAGTAGTCTCATGAAAGGATGCCAAAAAGAATTTATACCACACTTTTTATTTAGTCATATCAATATCTGAACTACACAATCTTCAAGATCAAATAAGGACTTTATTAGGACGTAATGTAGGGTAAAAGCAAAGGGAATGAAATAAAAATGGGTAAAGGTAAATATAAGAAGTGTTTTCAAGATTAATTAGAATGTCAACTCTTTTTGGAATTTCCATTCAACTATTTTTTTTTTTCACCTCTTCTTCTTCAAAGCAATACTCTTTCTTAACATTTTACTTCTCAAAATTTGATGAGAACCCTATTTATTTTCTTCTTTTTAACACTTTTCCTTTTCTTTTTTTTTTCTTTGAATTCTCTTTTTTCTTCTTTTTTTTTTTCTCTCTCTCTCTCTCTCTCTCTTTTTTTTTTTTTTTCAATTATTTCTTTGAATTCTTGCACAAACCACCACATTGAAACAAATTGATCAAATTCCATCTTGAAACACTATGGATAAGGGCTTTAAGAAAGAAAGGCTAATTAAAAGGCTCAACGGGGTGACTAGCGATAATATATCAAGAAAGAAAAACACATGTATGGCTCAAAGTAGACAAAAATGGCCTAATCTCATCTCTCAAAGACTAGTATAGCTCATTCAACATCAATGACTTCAAAAGATTCAAGTGTGGCATAAAATCAGAATTTTTTTTTTTTTTTTCTTGGCCAAAAGAAAGAATAATGAGACTACAACAAGGGAAATATGTTATGAACTTCCAAATGAACTTTAAGAGTAGAAACAATAAATAACCCTCCAAAAATAATGATTGGCTCAAAACTCACAGGGGTTATAGTCTCCACATTGTTATCAACAAGATTTTCCAATCATTTTTATCCTTCAACAACAAGTTGTGTCTGAGTGGCTACGTGCATGTGCAATGAATTGAGCATGAAAGCAATGAAATTCTTTAAACAAGAGTAGTATAATGAACTCAAAACATAAACCTCAAGCTAGGCAAAAGATTTTTTTTTTTTTTTTTTTTTTTGATTTTTTTTTTTTAAACAACTAAACAAAACAAAACATAGAAATCTATATACATCCCCCCCAAACCTAAACCAAACATTGTCCTCAATGTTAAAAATGATCCTTTCAAAAAGATGTCTTGAATGAAAAGTGAGCAAAATATTAATATGCAACATGAGAACCAAGGCGAAACAAGTAAGGTAAGGAGAAGGAAGAGACGTACCTTGATCAAGCTGATTGTTATAAATTTTAATTTCTGTCAAATATCAGCTAGAACAAAAGAAAATAAAACTAAACAAGAAAATAAACACAAATATTAATCGAAAAGCAGAAAATAAACAAGAAAAAGTTTTTTTTTTTTTTTTTTTTTTTTTTTTTTTTTTTTTTTTTTTGCAAAGAGATTTAACACAACTAGAGATCAATCCTGATAAACAGGACCATCCAAACCTCAACAACACCATGGAGAAAAATAATGTATATTATGAATGGACTAGTCCAATGAGATTGTAACTTACCTGGATCAAAAACATGTTGGGAGGCTTTAGCAATCTCTTCCAAGTGAATTCTTTGCATAACCATAGAAGCACTAATATCCTTAATATCAGCAATTTTCCAACTTATAGCTTCCTTATGCTCTTGAAGTATACTTATCAATTGGCGTTCCCTAAGATCATCCAAATCTGAAGCTATAATGACAGGTAAAGTCTCAGAAGAACCTAAAAATGCATACTTAAGTGTGTCAGGTAATGGTTTCAACTCCAACTTTGGTTGTTCCACAGCAGATGGGGGTGAGGATGAAGAAAGTGGAAGAGGGATCACTTTTGGTTGCCAACTATCAGTACTTAAGAGAGGAACAGAATCTAACAATGCATTGACCTCCTCAATTGCCTTTTCAGTATCTAAATTGCAATCAACATCGATTAAGCAAGCCTTTAGGGGATCCTCACAACATGATTGTAGGAAAGTATCATGGACTAGGCTCCCAATCATGTTAACCTCACATATATCATCATTGTCTACTACTTGCTTACTTATGTCAAAGATATTAAGCTCAACAGTCATATTCCCAAAAGAAATCTTCATCACACCACTCCGACAATTGATCAAAGCATTGGATGTGGCTAAGAAAGGGCGACCTAAAATGACATGGATTTGTGTACTGGCATTTAGAGCAGGCTCAGTGTCTAGCACAACAAAATCAACAGGAAAATAGAATGCATCCACCTTAATCAGCACATCCTCAATAATACCTCTAGGGATCTTCACAGACCTATCAGCTAATTGAAGTGTCATGGTTGTGGGTTTCAACTCCCCCAAACCTAGCTGCAAATAAACTGAATATGGCATTAGGTTCACACTTGCCCCCAAATCTAGCAAAGCTCGCTCAATGAGACGATCCCCAATCTTGCATGAAATTGTAGGGGATCCTGGGTCCTTATATTTCACTGGATATTTATTCTGAATGATTGAGCTAACTTGCTCTGTCAAAAATGCCTTTTTAGGAACATTTGTCTTTCTCTTCATTGTCACAAGATCTTTTAGAAACTTGGCATAAGCAGGAACTTGCTGAATTGCATCAAGAAATGGAATATTTATTTGCACTTGCTTAAAAACCTCTAAAATGTCTCCAAATTGTGCACTTTTCTGAGGACTAATTAACCTTTGAGGAAATGGAGCTTTAGGAACAAACCTCTTATCAAGGGGAGAACTAAGATCTTGAATTGGAGTGGCGGGTGGGTTGTCCTTCTTTTCTCCATGATCATCATGTGAACTATGAGTTCCTTTTTCCTTTAACACAATATTTTCATCATCCTCCACTTCTGGCATTTTCACTTGATTATCAACTTGCTTACCAGACCTAAGGGTAGTAATAGACTGAACATGTTCTTGTCCATAAGTAGAACTAGAAGAACCATTGATGGCATACTGTCCTTTTGGGTTAGGTATGGGTTGACTAGGAAACTTTCCTTTTTCCCTCTCTCCAACTTGGGTTGCTAACTGGCCAACTTGATTTTCCAACTTTGAAATAGCTTGAGTATTCAAATGGGTGGAACTTTTCATCTCTTGAATGGCTTGGCTAGTTGATTGCATGAAAGTTTTGAGAGACTCTTCCAAAGATGGTTGTTGTCTTGGTGGTGCTACAAACTGAGGTGTTGATTGAGGAATGGGAGGATATGCTTGAGTAGGTGGACGAAATTGACTTTGTTGATGCACTTGTTGTCCACCTATATTTGTGGGGGAATGGTTTTGCCTCCAAGAGAAATTAGGATGATTTTGCCAATTTGGATTGTAAGTCTCTGAAAATGGACTAGCAAGTGGTTTTCCATAATTGTTCAATGCATTTGCTTGCTCAGTATAAAAATCAGGATACCTAGCTGCGGAAGGACACATTTGTGTTGTATGCATAGGACTTGCACAAATAGAGCATGTTTCACTTTGAACTTGATTGACAAAATTCATCCCTCTTCCTAAAGCTAAAGCCTCAACCTTACGAGTGAGATTGTCCAACCTAGCTTTTATGTTTAAATCTTCACTGACTTCATACAATCCTCCTTTCTTAATTGCAGGGGCAGATCTCTCTTTACGGTTGGAAAAATCCCATTGTTGTGAACTTTCAGAAAAATTCTCAAGAAATTTGTATGCCTCATCATCTACAAGATTCAAAAATCCACCACCATTCATGGACTCAATCATGTTACGATTTGTCTGAGTCAAACCATTATAAAAATATTGTACTAGTCTCCATGTTTCAAAACCATGATGAGGACATTTTAAGATCAAGTCCTTAAATCTCTCCCAACTCTCATAAAATTTCTCTTGTTCATCCTGATAAAAATCTGCAATTTCTCTCCTCAAAGCATTGGTCTTGGCCATTGGGAAAAATTTAGAGAGGAATTTTGTGACCAACAATTCCCATGAAGTGATAGATCCAGGTGACAAAGAATTAAGCCATGCTTTTGCCTTATCCTTCAAGGAAAAAGGAAATAAACGCAAGCGAACAGAGTCATCAGTGAAATTCTGGAACTTACAAGTAGCACAAATCTCAAGAAAATCCTTTACATGCATATAAGGGTCTTCTCTATCCAATCCATGAAAAGTAGGAAGAAGGTGGATTATCTGTGGTTTCAGCTCAAAATGTGTAGCAGTGGTTGCAGGCAATACTATGCAAGATGGAGGGCTGGTGGTTATGGGTGAGAACAACTCCCTAAGAGTTTTTGAATCATCTCCTGTTTCTCCCATTGTGGATGAATAATCAAAACTAACAAGACGATTTTCTTTATCACGTAACCAAGTTCTCATACACCAAGCACAAAGAAATAATTTTTTTTTTGTTTTTTTTTTTTTAAAAATTTAACTACAACTAGTAGAAGGAAAAATTCAATTAAGACCTAATTTATTTTCCTAACCAAGTCCCCGGCAACGGCGCCAAAAACTTGTTGTGAAATTTTAAAATACTCGCAAGTGTACGAACCGTACCGAAGTATAGTTTGACAAGTACGAGGTCGAACCCACAGGGACTTGAATGAACGTAGGAAAATTAATCAAATCTTAACCAAATTAATCATAATCTAGTTTAATAAAAATTGGTTGTTTTGAAATTAAATAAACTAAGCAAATAATAAAATTAAGCAAATAGTTAAACTAAGTAAGAGATATAAAACAAAAAAAAAATGTAAACAATCAAGGGAAAGGAATTAAGGTTTTGGAATCCGCCTTGTTAATTCATATCAACATATATTTATGATCATTAATTTTTCCCAACTCACTACATGATAATCTAGAAATCAATCTTGCTATCATGGAAAATATCCTCATTAAAATCCTTATTTTAAAAACCAAAAGCATGTTCTTCTTCGCTTCTTAAGTATAAAATCAAATCATCAATTGTATCCGTAGCCAAACAAATCACAAGATATATCCAATTCTAAAAATCAAATCATAAATTGTATCCATTGACAGACAAATCACAAACGATATCCTATTTTATAATCAAGAATTAATAAACCAAGCATTCAATTAATTAAGATAAATCCTAAATCATGGGAAAAACATGATTGAACTCATATCTAGAATCTCATCTTAGTCAATTGATATGAAGCAAGAACAATTTAAATCATTAAAGTACAACTATTGTGGGAAAAATCAAATCACATAAATATGACTAATAATCCTTAACAAGGTTTCATCCTCAACCCTAATTATAAATTTAGCTACTCATGATAATTGAAATAAAACACAAAAATAAAATACTAAACATTAAACTAGAAAAATAAAATAAAACTAACTGTCATGGAAGAAAACCAAAGAGGTGGCCACAGCCGCAGCTCTCTCTACGTTCAGCCCTCAGCCCTAGCACTAGCCTCCCTAAATTTTGCCCTAAAAAGCCTTTAAATAGGTCAAGGAATCCTATTACAAGTTGAATTCCCGTTTGGAGAAAATCCCAGATTTTTAGGCTTCACTTAACCGACGATTTCGGCCCATTTAAGCTCAGAATTCGGGCTTTTGGTAAACTACAAAGTTGTAGCCCTTCAAGTTAACTTTTCAGCCCAACTTGAATCATATCGATTGGACATCTGAGCTGAAAGTTATGCTGAAAATACTAACTGATGTCCAGGCTGGAATCCTAATCCGAATTGGACTTGAATTTGGTACAAATTTCCTTTGATTCCTTGCTCCAATTGGACTTAAAATTTAATATTCATGCCTGGCTGGATGTAAGTTGGCTTCATTCAATTGGCTTAGCCCCACTTTGCATGTAAAACCTTTGTTACCTGCAATACAAAGATATTATATAATTAGTCACAAAATAACATAAAAAATAAGGCTAAATATGTAGGTATGTGAGTACTTTATTGTATATATTTCATGCACATCAGTGGTGGTGGATGGTGATGGTGAGTTGCGGTGGTAGTGGTGGTGAGTAGGTAGTGGTTCTGATTTGGATTTGGGTTTAGGTTTTATTTGTTTTTCTTTTTTGGGGGTTTGTGGGTATGGATATGCGATTTTGGTGGTTCTTGATGGTGGTGGTGGTGGTGGTGGTGGGCTATGGAGGTGGTGGGTGTTGTGGTTAGTTTTGTAACTTTGTTTTGGTTTTTTGTTACAGAGTTTGATTTTGGGATCATGGATATGGGTATTGACTGTGGTGATTTTTTGTTATGGAGTTTGATTGTTGTGGATTGGATTTTCAGTGGTGGTGGAATTTTTTATTTTTATTTTTATTATGGTAATTTTGGTGGTGACCAGTGATAAATTGGGGTTTGTTTGTGGCTAGATCTAGTGGAAGGTGATTCCGTGGGTTTACAAGAGAGAGAGGCAAAGAGAAAGAGAAGAAAGTGACAAGGAAGAGAAGAGAGAGGAATACATTTTGTTTTTATATTATTTAATGTTGTAGTTTATATTATTTTATTGGGTTGAATGTAAAAATAGAAACTGCGATGTTGGATAAGTTGTAAAATGAGATGATAAAATAGATAAAGTAAGTTTTTAGAATGCAAATAGAACTTTTTTGACATCTCGGATGCTAATGTTTTAACTGTAACTATGAATATATGTTTGGACCTTGATATAACTAAGGGAACAGAGAATAAATTATGTTCTTGGTAGGCTACAAAATTCATTTAATATATTTTTGTTAGGCCAAAAATGTATTGACCCTTTGTGATAAATTAATTGATTAATTAGCCAAGTTTATTAATTAATCAAATTAACATGCAAAGCACGTGGTAGCACAAATAAATCACCAATTATCTAAAGTATGCAGCGGAAAATAATTTGACACGGTAATTTGTTTACGAATAGGGAAAACCTACACGACAAAAACTCCATCGAGTGATTTTAAGGTTACCACTCCCGAGAATCCACTATTATAAAAACAAGTGGTTACAAGTAAAGGAATTCCAGTATCTTATACCAACCTACAGTTGAACCCTTACTCTAATACCCAATTGGACTTGTTCTGTAGTGACAATCTCTCATTTTCAATGCACGGCTCTCAATACATGACTAACCAATTGTGCGGATCCCAATACGCGACTTGATCACCAACTTGAGAAGAATGTTGGTTGCAAAGTTCTTCTGTTCATCACACGATGAAGATCATAAAGTTGCTTGGTCACAAAACCCTATGGTGTACAAACACAGCAGCTTCTTTAAGAGGTAGAAGAACTAGGGCAAACTAGGTTTCCGATTACACTTTTTTTCACACTTGTGGAATTATGCTCTTGTGCAGCTGTGCGTAGCCTTTTACAGCCCTCAAAATAATCCTTATATTTGTTTAGGGTTGTGATAAAAAAAAGCTCAAACATACATTCACGGATTGGATGAAAATCTGAATTAAAAATTTGAGCTTCATAAATCTCGACAAATACCCTATCTGTCGAGCAGTTGTCGAGTATTGGGCTGAAACAGCTCTTTTAAACCTCGATAGATACTAGCTGTCGAGTTTTAATGAACAGCACTTATTCACTTGATTCTTGGACAGACTTGCATGGTTTTAACACTTGAACTTGAAACCTTGTTTCTTGAAGCATTAAACACATCCTAGATCTACACAATTACAAGTAAAGTGCGTTTTGACAAAAGATTAGCCAACTACATAAAATAGTGACATATGTTCATAATATTGAATCACATATGTCCTAACAATTTTTATTGGATGTTATTTTTGATAAATCCACCATTAGATTACATTTTCTAACTATATCTTACATGCAAAATTTCTAAAGATAAAATATCAATAATTATGTTATCAATAAAATATTTAAATTTCAAAATTTTGTAATCTAAAATTATGCATAAAAAATAAGTTTATAGATTGTATAATGATAACATCTACTTGTGGGGTCTACCTTTATGTGAAAGGAAGGACTCATGTATTCGATACATGATATACCTCCTCCACAGCTACAGTCAAATCCATTATTTATTTTTTGGGCAAATTATAACTTACCCACCTATGGTTTGACCAAAATTTAAGTTGTTTACTTGTAATTTGAAATTTGACACTTTACCTATTTGAGGTTAGCTCAGTTAGAGTTCTGTAATCCACCTTTGTTAAAAACATGACTAAATATGTAATTTTGTTTCTATTTTATATCTCTCTTCTAAAAACACAAAAAATATAAAAATACAAGAAATAATGAGATCAAAAGGTGGTTAAAATATCTCATAAGAATACAAGCAGTAGATGAAAAATCTGATAAAAAATTTATGGGTTTTGGATAAATTTGAAATCTTGAAGCAATTACTAAGACTACAGTCAATTTCCTATGACAAATAATATAAGCTTATCCTTACCGCCATTGCTCCTAGTGCAGAGCCAATTATATCACAACATCTACGTTTGTCTAACTTTCCAGGGACCTCTTCCGTAATCCCAGCATCTGTCAATGCTTTCTTGCCAGCAGTAAGCAAGTAAAGTGTGAATTTGTCGAGAAAGACTCGATTTCACCAACAATTTTTTGTTAGAAAGATAACTGGAGTCAACATCTAGAGGCAACCATTTACTAGCCAACGAAGATCTACCATTGGAAACTGAGCGCAGTCAAAAGTCTATATCTCACTTATGCTACTAACACCTTCAAGGAGATTATTGTAGAAGACATCTGCATCATTACCAATTGGGGTTACCACACTCACCCCAGTCACGACAACCCGCCACTTTTTTTTTGTGACCAAAACAATTATTAGTTATTACGGGTCCATTTGAATACAGCTTATTTTACTAAAAACTAAAAACACTGTAACAAAATAATTTTTAAATGCGTAAATAGTACCATGAGACCCATTTTTAATGAAAAAGTTGCTGAAAAGTGAGGTTTGTGAGTCCCATGAACAGTGCACGAGACCCACTGGTGTGCTAAAAAGTCAAATATTACGGCTATTGTTCATGAACAGTGAAATTTGTCTCCTGAAACGCGTGCCAAAAAAAAAAAAGAAAAAAAAAAAAAGAGGAAAACGCAAAACTCAAAAAGCCAGACGCAGATAATTCCTATCCAAACGCTCACTACATTGATTTGCTTGTGGGAAGTTTGTTTGTTTGTAAACTGAAGAATAGAAGTCCACAATTAGCAATGGAAATGAAGATTTTTAAAGGAAAAACTTTATCAATAGCTTTTTTCTTTTCTTTTCTTTTTTTTTTTTATTATCTTATTTGATCTTTTATATATATATATATATATATATATATATATATATATATATATATATATTTTGTGTTTTTGGAGGAGAGAGGCATAAAAGTAGAGCAAAATTATATATTTAGCCTTGTTTTTAATAGAGGTGGGTTACGGAACCCTAACTGAGCTAACCTTAAGTAGGTAAAATATCAAATTTTAAATCACAAGTAGGCTATTTAAATTTTGACCAAATCATGAGTGGGTAAGTTGTAATTTATCCTTTTTATTTTATTTTATTTTTTTCCTAAGAGCCTAAGACCATATCCTATGTCCTGATGTCCATGTCCATGTTCTTTACTACAATTTACCCCATTTTTACCACTTTTTAGCCATAACTTTTTAGTTATTCAATTTTCCTAAAGAATAAAATTAAGGAGTAGTACATTAGATTCTTCGATTACATTTTGTATTGAATTTAATTATCCTATAAAATAAATGATAATATTGTTTAAAATTTATTTGTCAATCTAATCTATTATACTTCATACTGTACTTAAGTTTTGCAATTTCTCAAAACTATTACAATATCTCCTACCCCTTGCACTTTATAGCTGCTCTAAAGACTCTACTTATCACCTAGTGCTCTCTCTTCAATTTATATTCATTAATTCTTCCTTACAATGCTCTCACGTGATCACATTTTCATTAGCTCCTTCCTCTTCCTCAAAAAAGAGTTTTCTTATTTAAAGCTAAGCAAATAATGCGAGATACCAAATTCTTCTTTTTTTCATTGCTCTTTTAGTTTAATTTTTATTTGTTTCTTATTATTTTCTTTTGTAGTTCAATTTCTATGAGAGATACAAAAGTTATTTTTATTTTTATTTTCTTCTTTTACCATTGTAGTCAAATTTGGTGATTTCATTATATTTGATTTCTACAAATGTTATGGACATAATTGTTCAAACGAATAGGAGAAACTCAACTTAAAATGCTCAATTGGTTGATTAATTAACTTGTTAGTATTTTGAGTGCTAATATGAATTACGCTAATAATAGTTTTTGTAATAGTAATCTTATATATATATATATATATATATATAATATGTGTGTGTGGGTGAGTTGGGCCTGGGCGGCCATGTTGGCCCACTTGATCAAAACCCAACACAAAGCCCGAGACCCATTAGACTTGGTGCACGGGGAGACAGTTAGCCTTGGGCCTTATCACAATGGGCCTAGTCTCGAGTTTGGGACCATGGCTAAAGGGATGGCAACTTGAGGGACTCCTGAGTGGTCGGTTAAATGCTGACCGATAACGAAGGTAGTCGGGGTGAAACACGAACCAAGCGAGATAGGTAGCTGAGGATTGATAGTGCCATTGGGGAACCACCCTCGAACACAATTTGGCGTCTGGAACAAGTTCCAATGGAATCCTCTAAAGTCATGATGATCCCTTAGGATTCTAAGGGACATAGGAATATGTGTGTGAAGTGGGGAGATAATGATGAAGACCCTACTAATGAGGGGCTATAAGAAGGGGAAGAAGGTGGAGGCTTAGGGGTTGGAAAAGCTAGGGAGTGAAAGAGCAATAGAGAGAAAAACAGAGGGAAACACTGGGGATTTGTGAGGAACCAAGGGAAGTTTGAGGCCTCATCTATAGGATTGAGCCGTTACCCACATATAAATAGATTATGACCCAAATACTGTAGCTAAAATCAGTATTTGGTGGCCACAATTGGCGCCGTCTGTGGGAATCCTACTCTACTCGAGGCTTTGAGCAAACTTGGTACAGTCCAACTATGGAAGGTCCGCATGTTGGAGAGGGTTTTAGGGGAGGAAATCCATCAAGGGCCTCCTCAAGGGGTCGTAGGAGGCGGGAAAGGGAGCATAGAAGGGAACAGTAGCACATGCATGATAGGTAGGAGACAAGGGTAGACTCAGATGAGGGATCTTCCCACGGGGAACGAACTGTGTCGCATATCCCCGAGCAGCCTCATCGCAGTGACCGGTTGAGGAAATTGGAGAATTTGCAAAATTTGGAGATATAGCTGAGAGGACAGAACTGCAGAAGAGATCGGGAGGATTCATCTAACAATCCCGACTACGTTGCTGATAGGTCATCTCGGGGTAGTGGCTCGCGTCAATCAAGAAACCGATCGCGTGAAACTGTGGGGCGCGTTATCACAAATCCCCCCAATGTGAGAGGCATGGACATCATAATGCCGCTCTGGATGCAATGAGCCGGGCATTGAGGAGAGCTACCCGATCACCGTACATCGATGAGATGGAGCGCACGAAAATGCCGAGGCGGTTTGTGCAACCTCCGTTCACCATCTACGATGGAAACACCAACCGTGTAGAACATGTGAGTTACTATATACAAATGATGTTGCTCTATTCTCACAATGACTGGTTGATGTGCAAAGTATTCACATCTAGCCTAAGGCCGACAGTAATAAGGTGGTTCAACGGTTTGAGGAAGGGGTCTATCCGAAATTTCGGGGAGTTGATGCAAGCGTTCGAGACCCAATTCATAACATGTAGCTAAGTTCCTCAATCGATAGGTTCCTCGTTGTCCATAAGGATGAGAAGTGGTGAAACCCTCCAATTTTATACGAACAGATATTGGAAACTTTACAATGAGATAGGAGGGGGGAATGAGCAGGTGGCGGCCAGCACTTTCCAAATGGGCCTCCCTAAAGAGTCAGCGTTGAGAGATCCTCTAACCAGGCGGCCCCCTGAAGACATGCATCAGCTAATGAGAAGGATTAAGGAGCATAACAGACTGGAAGACGACTGACTGCAGGGCAAAGGTAAAGCCCCGGCCTCATCGTAGTATCGTAAAGAATATCGTCCTGAAAAATTGTAGCTAAGGACTAGGAGAGAGCCGGGAGTTAATGCTACATTCAAGGAACCAGACTACAAAATCCTAGAATGCATCAAGAATGAGCCTTATTTTCGATGGCCAGGAAAGATGGGTGGAGACCCAGCGAGAAGGAATCAGAGCTTATATTGCACATACCACAGAGAGAATGGGCACACTACCGAGCAATGTCGTGTGTTGAAGGATCACCTAGAGCAGTTTGGTGAAGGCTAGGCATCTCAAAGAGTTCTCAGTCGAACAGGAAGCAGCGACTATAGGTGAAGGGTTAGGAAGCCAAAACAATCGAACTTTTCCACCTCCTTTGGGAATTACTGAGGTTATTCATGCAACATCTCAAGGCGTAAGCTTGAATAGCCGGAGGGGAGTACTTAGCGTGGTATCCCTCTCTAAAGCAGATGCCATGAACTGGCCTAAGAAGAGGCCTCGGAGGATTTCTGCCCTATTCACTTTTAGTGAAGTAGATTTGGAAGGAACATCTTAGCTGCATGATGATACTTTAGTAATGACTTCCCGAATTGGAGGTTTCTTAGTAAAGAGGATCATGGTAGATCAAGGGAGTGGTGTTGAGATAATGTATCTCGATCTGTACAAGGGTCTAGGGTTGTAACCAGAGGATTTGAGTAAGTATGATACCCCACTCGTAGGTAGGAGAATTGTGATGCCCGAGGGGCAAATAAAGTTATTGGTGGTGACTGAGGGGAATGAGGTACAAGTAAATTTTATCGTGGTTAACGCATTCTCACCCTACACGGTGATCTTAGGGCGACCTTGGATCCATGCCATGGAGGTAATACCATCAACCCTACACCAGAAAATTAAATTTCCCATGGAAGACGGGGTCGCGGTGGTTCGGGCCGATTAGAAGATGGCCAGGCAGTACCTGGTGGCAGCAATTAACCAATCTTGCCATATTCCGAGAAGTTGGTTCAAATATCAATCTTGCCATATTTCGACAGGTGGTTCCGAATTGGGAAGAGTTTGTCTACTGAAAACCGAGTAGAAATTTTGTTAACGCTGATTTAGAACATGGATGTGTTTGCTTGGAGTTTGTACGAAGTACCCAGGGTTGACCCGAAATTTGTTATGCATAAGTTAAATGTAAATCCCCGAATCCTACCAAAAAAACAGAGATCAAGGAGATCCGCTAAACCCCACGTGGATGCAGTGAAGGAGGAGGTGGAGAAGTTAAAACACTCGGGGGCCATAAGGGAGGTATTTTTTCCCCGAATGGCTAGCTAATACGGTGGTGGTTAAGAGGAAGAATGGAAAATGGAAAGTATGTGTCAATTTCACCAATCTTAACTGAGCGTACCTAAAGGACCCCTTTCTGGATCTTAAAATAGATTAATTGGTAGACGCCACGATCAGGCACCAACAGATAAGCTTTTTAGACGCATTTCAAGGTTATCATAAAATAGCTCTGGCCTCCGAGGATCAATAAAAGACTTCCTTTATAACACCCGAGGGGAATTATCATTACATGGTGATGCCGTTTGGATTGAAGAATGCGGGGGCTACATATCAACGGATGGTTACACGCATGTTCAATGAGCTAATTGGCAAAACAGTGGAGGTTTATATTGATGACATGGTGGGTGAAGACGAGGGAAAAAAGGGGGCATGCCCGTGACCTGGAAGGTGTTTTTGATATTTTAAGGCAACACAAGTTACGCCTTAATGTAGAGTAGTGTGCCTTTGGAGTAGGATCGGGCAAGTTCTTGGGATACATGATCACCACCTATGGAATAGAGGTGAACCCTAACTAGATAACGGCCATCCAACAACTGCACCCGCCTAACAATCCCAAGGAGGTCCAAAAGCTTACTGGCATGATTGCCGCATTGAATAGGTTCGTATCAAGATCAGCTAATAGATGTCAACCATTTTATCAGTTGTTGAAGAAGTGGAAGGGTTTTCATTGGACAGAAGAGTGCGATTCGGCATTTAAAGACCTAAAGTCCTATCTTGCCAGCCTACTTATTTTATCCCGACTCGACTCGGAGAACGATTTGTACATGTACTTGGTAGTGTCTAATCACGCTGTTAGTTCAGTGTTTTTTAGGCAGTATGAGAGGATCCAAAGGCCTGTGTACTACCTTAGCAAAACCTTAGTGGATGCGGAAACTCAATATTTGCCATTGGAGAAAATGGCCCTGGCCCTAGTATATGCCACGAGGAAATTACCCCACTACTTTCAGGTTTACACAATATGGGTGTTAACTGAGTACCCTTTGTAGTCATTGTTAAGAAAATCAGATTTCACAGGAAGGATAGCAAAGTGGGGGACGAGACTTGGAATGTTTAATGTATGCTATAAACCGAGGACTTCCATTAAAGGGCAGGTGCTTGTAGACTTTGTGGCTGAGTTTACCCCTCATTTTTCGAGCTCGATGGGAAAATGTTAGGTCAAAGTGGGTCAATGGAAGGTATTCGTACATGGAGCCTCTAATGCTATGGGGTCGGGGATCAGGTTAGTGTTAGTACACCCGAAGGAGTTAAGTTGGAAAGATCGCTTAGGCTGGGATTTCGAGCCTTGAACAATGAAGCGGAATATGAGGCCCTCATCGCAAGGCTTCTGGTAGTGAAAAATCTTGGAGAAAAAGAGGTGGAGATGTTCTTGGATTCAAGATTGGTGGAAAGTAAAATCGATGGGAGCTTCGAGGCGAGGGATCAGCGCATGTCATAGTATTTAAAGATGTTTGAGAATTTACGGGCAAATCTCCAGAAAGTTAGTGTGGTTAGAGTGCCAATGAGCCAAAATAGTCATGCCAATTCTTTGGCCACACTAGCATCTTCCTTAGATGACTACATACCTCGAATGATTATCGTAGAACTGTTAGAGCGACCGACCATCGAGCAGAAGACAGTGGTAGCGGCTACGTCAAAATTAGAGCCGAGTTGGTTGGATCTGTACATAGCCTTCTTATCCGATGGTTCCCTGTCAAACGATATCAAAGAGGCTGATAAGGTACGGAGAACAGCAGCTCGTTTTTGGCTATCCGAAGATGGGAGGTTGTACCAGCGGTCGTTTGGAGGACCGTACCTGTTGTGTCTTCATCCTAGCAAAACTGCTGAGTTGTTGGCCAAGTTTTATGAGGGGATATGTGGTGGCCACTCAAGGGGTAGGTCGCTCGCACACTGAGCCATGACTCAAGGATTCTGGTGGCCGAACATGCAATGAGAGGCAATGGACTACGTTAAAAGATGTGATCGGTGACAGAGGCATGCATTTATGTTGCACCTGCTAAGGGGAAATCTCAACCCGATCGTTAACCCTTGGCCTTTCACCCAATGAGGGCTGGATATAATTGGATTGTTAGCTCGGGTTTTAGGGAACAGAAGATATGTGGTGGTGGCCATGGATTATTTTACCAAATAGGTAGAAGCTAAAGCATTGGCAAACATTAGGGATGTTGATATAAAGAAATTTGTTTGGAAGAACATCGTTACGAGATTTAGGGTTCCTCAGGCACTAGTGTCCGATAATGGGCTGCAGCTTGATAGCAAGATTTTTCGAGAGTGCTATGGTAGCCTTGGGATAACTAATAGGTACTCATTGCCCGCATATCCCAGAGAAATGGGCAGGCCGAGGTGACAAATAAGACAATTGTCAATGGTCTGAAGAAGAAACTGGAGGGTGCGAAGGGAAACTAGGTTGAAGAGCCGTCGAATGTTTTGTGGCCATACCGAATAACCCCTAGAAGGTCGACAGGCGGGACGCCCTTCTCCATAACCTACGATACCGAAGTAGTTATACTGGTTGAAGTTAGTTTGTCAAGCTTGAGGGTTGCAGGCTTTGCGCAGGGCCATAATGATGAGTGTATGGTTGAGAATCTAGATGCCTTGGAAGAGAGAAGAGATATGTATTCGTGTGGCTTGCTAATTATCAACAAAAGTTGGCTTAGGGATACAATAGAAAGGTGAGGCCTTGGGACTTTGTGCTAAATGACCTCATTTTGTGAAAAGCTGTTGGAAGTACGAAAGATCAAAATGTTGAAAAACTAGCCCCAAATTAGGAAGGACCCTACTAAGTGACAGCTACGATCGGAGTAGGAGCCTATTACTTAGAAGACTTGGAAGAAATACCTTTGCCCCAACCCTGGAATGTCTATAATCTAAAGAAATACTATCAGTGAACGCAATGTACTGTATGGAATGCGTGTATAAATTTGTAAGTTGGCCAAAACCGTGGAAGTAGATGAATTTCGGTTAACTGATCTTGTGTAAGTACGAATGAACAATGAAGCATCTGTGCATGTCCTTAATACATAGTTTTAAGGACAGAAATCGGGCATCAGCCTGACTTCGGTCATCGACCAAGTGGAAACCTTAACGTTTATCCTTAAGGACAGAAGTTTGGCATCGACCTAACTCCGATCACCGACTAGGTGGAAACCTTAATGTTTATCCGTAAGGACAGTAGTCTGGCCTCGGCCTGACTCCTGTCACTAACCAAATGGAAACCTTAATATTTGTTCATAAGGACAGAAATCTGGTATCGACCTAACTCCAATCAACGACCAGATGGAAACCTTAATGTCTCCCGAAAGACAGAAATCTAGCATCGGCATGACTCCGATCACCGACTAGATGGAAACCTTAATATCTCCCTAGGAATAAAAACATGGCTTTGACCTAATTCCAGTCACTGGCCATGCGAAAACTTTGATAAGTTTGCTCGACTCCAAATATAGGTTATGGCATAAACTTATTCTTCAATCACCGAATATCCCTACTTTTGACTAATGATTGGGGAACACCCCTACGTTTAAACGCATCCTTGATATTAACTAATAAAGACACATGAGGGCGGTGTATCGTGAATGTTGAAATTATGTACGACGTACTAGGCAATAACACTTGTGTATTTTTTAACGTTAATATCAAATCGCGAATGCTGCAACCAAATGCCTAAATTATTTGTTACGTTACCAAGCAGTAACACTTTTGTATTTTTTAACGTTAATATCAAATTGCGGATGCTGCAACCGAACATCTAAATTATCTGTTGCGTTACTGAACGATAACACTTAAGCAATATTTTGTATGACCGTCAAAGCGTTAATACCGTTACTGAGTTAGTAAAAGCTAGATGAAAATAAGTGGAGGGCATTATCCCTTCTCATACAATCATATAAGGATAAGGAGAAAGTTAAAATCATCAGTCTCATATAAATTTAGAAAATGAAAAACAGTTTAATACATAGGTATTGACCCACTTAGAGAAACACATAGAATTGCAAAAAAAAAAAAAAAAAAAAAAAGAGAGAAAAAGAACATAAAATAATAGAGTATAGATATTTTTAACAAGTTTAGACTCTGGGGGTATTGGTGGTCCAAGGAGTCGATGCGAGGGCTTCTTGGCTAGTTGGAGGATTAGTGGGTGGAGGATTCGAGGTAACTACGGGTTGCGCAGCATTCGGGCTCAGTACGGTGGTGTTAGCTCTCGGATTGTCCTCATCGAGCACCATTACATGGGAGTCAATCTGCTTTGATAGCTCCCTAGACTCCGGGCTCTCCGAACCCTCCTCTTCATTGCTGCTGACTTCGCCCTGCCTTTCAGCTTGGATTTCCACTATAGGGTCTTCTGCCACCGAGACTTGATTAACGCTCTCGAAAGGGGAGTCCTCGGGAAGACGGACAACGTTGACTGCAGCCATCCAACCCTCCATGAACCTAAACTTCCAGGCCGAAAAGATCACGGGTCCAACGGAGTTTTCGGCATCCCAGAAACCCTTGTTGTAGTAGGTCTGCTTTCGAGTCTTCTCTACGGTGAGCCCCTTGTCCCGGGCAGAGAGGATGCTGGCTTTCTCCATGAGTTTAAGCTTGGTCTCCCCGAGCCTACCTTGAAGATCACTGGCTTTCTGCTCGGCTAGTTCTAGCGCCTTATTGGTAGTGGTTGCCTTCCTTTCCATCACATTAAGCCCTAAAGTCTTCTCTTGCAGGCTGGCCTTAGCTACCTACTTGAGGGCTTTTTCTTTGTCTATTTCTTCCTGCGCCTCTTTTAGCCGACTCTCCACCACACGGGTCAGTTGGTTAGCCTAAATCGACAAAAAAGTAAAACGGGGTTATTCGAGCCCGATTGGTAACACTTGTAAATTGAGAGATTGGCAATGGAAAAAAGAGAGGCCGAGGCAACAAAACGGTAAAAGCTCGGATAAAAAAAATTAAAAAATAAGTAACAAAACTTATTGCTATAGTGTGCCACTTCAATTTGAGCACTAAGTTCTCGTCTCGGTAGCTTGAGTAATGCTTCATATTAGCAGGAAGCAGTAAGGCTTGCCTGAGGCTGTTTGATACATGGCCTCCCTCTCCGCTCTTCCATGTCCGCAGGTAGGAGTTTGAAAGTAGGACCTTATCCCCCAGGTGGAAGGTACATTCCCACCTGGCGGTAGAGCCCGTGGAAGAAGCCGTTACTTGAGAGCCAATTATAACCGGCTGGCTTACATGTTGTGTCTCTTGGGGGGGTCCTATCGGTCGGTTGAATGGACATTCGACCTAAAGCTTGAGTGGGGGAGTGGACAGCAAGGGGGTGTCATCCCCAATTTCAGCACCGTCGGTACCCTTTTGCCGCTTCCTCCGTTGTTGGGGAGCAGGGGGCGTAGTTTGTTGGGGGTTGGCTCAAGCGGTAGCCTTACCTCCTGAGGCTTACGCGGCTGGAAATTAGTGGTCCAAGGCCATGGATCGTTTTTGAACCATTTCTTCTGCCGGGTTGGGAAGGATGGGCTCTTTAGGATGCGTGTCCTCAATGACTGGACCCTCTTTGTTAGGGTCTCCTAAGATAGGGGCCTCCATAGGAATGTGTACCGCTCGACCTTGGAAAACGTTATCCCCCGAATCGTCTTGTATAGGTTCGAAGGAGTCGTGTCTGACCAATCAGGGACCTAAGTGCCTAGCTTCCCCGAAAGTGAGCCCTGGTGGCAATAACCTAAGGAGTCGAATGTCGAGATATGACAACAATGGGCTGCCAACCGTCAGAGCCCTCGACGAATCCTAGTAGCTTGTATAGAAGGGTACACAACCTAGGATCAGGTGAGAAGCCCTTAGCTACCTATCGAAGTGCACAAATATCTTTGAATGAAGAATAAAGTTGAGCTCTTGGACGCGCACAATGCTATATCTGACGTAAACTTCTTGGAAACTGCAATCAGGGGGGGGTTACGAATTAGCAAGATACTGAGAAAGTAGAAAAGTAAAAAAATAATAATAATAGTAATAGTAATAAATGACAAGTAAATGACAATGAGCACACTAATGAGTCAAAAAGGGGAAGGGAGACACAATTCATTTGGTGATTGGGAGAAGAGAGTATCGACCTATCTCACGAGGTGAGGTTGGGCATGTTAGCTCACCATTCAGCCAGTTACCACTCACTCTCACATACTCCCATGCTGAGTTCCTATTGGAATTGGGGAGGCAGGATATCAACCTAACAATTGTGTTTCGGGTCTGAAGGTAATACCTGAGCTTTAGACTCCCACGAATGGCGTACAAGAAATTGATGTCATGATGGGTAAGGCTTAGGCCATACAAACGGTTAAGACACCCCACACAGCTGACTACCCTATAAAAGTTAGGTAAGCATTGGTCGGGACTAAGGCCGTAAAAATTAAGGGTCCTAAGTAGTAAGGGGTCTACTTGGAACCTAACCCCACCCTCCAGAATGGACATTAAAGGAAAAAATATTACATGGGGGAGCCTCTAGTCTTCTATGTCTCCCTCATGATAGTAGGAAATTTCAACATCACAAGGGATATTGTATTTGACTCTAAAAGACTCTATGTTTTCCCTAGTTTTCAAAAGGTAAGCAAAAGGCATATTATTGAATCTAACTAAGTTAAGATGAGATAGTTGAAGGGAAGAATACTTACAGAGTGATTTCTTGTAGAGAAGGGTGATTTTGTAGGGAGAGTAAGGCTCGGGAACAAAAGGAAAGCAATGTTTAGAACTTAGCAGAAACTAAAGAAAACGAAAAACATAGATTATGGATGGTATTTATAGAAACAAGAGTCATTAATTGTAACTGCCCAACTGCAATTAATGCGTTTCATCATTTCGTTTCATGTGTGCCTCAGTAACGAAGCGTCAAGCCATCAGGACCATCTGATGTCTCAGACTCTGCCACGTATTTAAGCAGGCTATCTTGTTCGTTACATTAAAAGATGAAGAGTTGGCCTTCTCGAGACATAACCATCGTTCCTTTTAGATAGGGAAGGAGCAAATGCCCCGACCGTGGGGTAACAGAACCCTGATCCTATCTCCACTTTGCAGAAACAGGATCGTTGAGAGGGGGGGCTATTATGGGTGAGTTGGGCCTGGGCGTCCATGTTGACCGACTTGATTAAAACCCAACACAAAGCCCGAGACCCATTAAACGAATTAAACTTGGTACGCGGGGAGACAGTTAGCCTTGGGCCTTATCACAATGGGCCCAGTCCCGAGTTTGGGACTGTGGTTGAAGGGATGGCAACTTGAGGGACTCCTGAGTGGTCAGTTAAACGCTAACCGATAATGAAGGTAATCGAGGTGAAACATGAACCAAGCGAGATAGGTAGCTGAGGAATGATAGTGCCATTGAGGAACCACCCCCCGAACATAATTCGGCGTCTGGAACAAGTTCTAAGAGAATCCTTTAAAGTCGTGAGGATCCCTTGGGATTCTGAGGGACATAGGAATATGTGTGTGAAGTGGGGAGATAATGATGAAGACCCCACTAATAAGAGGCTATAAGAATGGGAAGAAGGTGAAGGCTTAGGGGTTGGAAAAGCTGGGGAGTGAAAGAGAAATAGAGAGAAAAACACAGGGAAACACTGGGGATTTGAGAGGAACCAAGGGAAGTTTGAGGCCTCATCTGTAGGATTAAGCCTTGACCCACATATAAAAAGACTGTGACCCAAACACTGTCACTAAAATCAGTATTCAGAGAATATATATATATATATATATATATATATATATATATATATATATATATATATATATATATATTGTTAAGACTTACTTTGGATTTAATGTTTGTTTTTCTAACTAATGCGCCAAGACATGTACGTATGAATGTTGTATTTTGAGTTATTTATTTATTTTTATTTTTATTGCAAATTAATATGATTGTTTTATCTGCCCCAAAGCAAAAATTCCTAACTCCGCCCCTGCATGCAATTCAATGGTTAACTTTTTAAAATATATAATCATGTTAATTTTAATAGTAAGATAAAGTTGTAGACTTAGGCTAAAATTAAGTTTATAGCAAAATTTTTTCATATATATATATATATATATATATATAAGATAATTTAGGCTAGCATCTAGTTTTAGAATCAAGGTAAATTCTTGTAAAATTTAATTAAAATCAATCATAGATAATTTTTGAGATTTAAAGAAGTTAAAAAAAAATATCATGCCTTTTCTTTTATTTTTATATTTTATTAATACTTAGCGTAAGAGGACAAAAACAAGCTAAGGGTAATTGAGTAATTGTATGGATAAGGGTAGTGTGGGTAAAAGATGGAAGCTCTAACTGAAGCTCAACATCATTGGGTTCCAATTTAAGGCAGAGCCCGTTACTGCACCGCGATATGAATGATTTTTTCATTAAAAAAATAACAATATTAGTGATTTTTGGAGAGAAACCTTCAAGGTTTATTTATTTATTTTTTAATTTTTAAAATTTTTTTATTGGATATAAATTTGAAAAATATAATAGTTTAAGCTTGCAAAATTTCAAAAATATCAAAGATTAATAACTATTATTAATCTAATGCTTAAATTTTAAGTTTTTTTTAGTGTAAAATTATGCATAGAAAATAAGTTAATTAGTTAAATAATAAATAACATATGATTTGAACAAAATTTTACATTCGTGATAAGAACATAAAAAATATAGAATCTAATAATTAGAGGTCCGTTTGTTACTGTTATTTAAACAACAATTTTTAGTGTTTAAACAATATTATACATATTTTCATACAATTTTTTATCTACATGTATTTCTAAAAAATACAAACAATGTTATTAGAACAACATTATCAAATGGACCCTAAATTTTCAAAATTCATATCAAATAAAGAAGGATTTTGCTAATGTGTGCCCTTAGGTACGCATTAACCTATCTATTTTTGAAACATTTTCTCGAAAGTTAAAAAAGTTATCAATATTTTTTTAATTTCTAAGAAAATATTTTCAAATATAAATAACCTAATGAGTGCCCATTAACCCAAACCAACAAAGAAATCTATATAAAAATTTTGAGGGATTCCTCTTGAAAACCTTACTAAGACCGTCTCCAATGGTTTCTTTAAAGCCAATTTTAGAAAATCAACACCCTTAAAACTCCCTTCAATAGCTTCTCTATTTCTATTTTTTAGAGTAGAGTTGCTACAGTGTTTCTCTATAAGTAGAGAACACTGTAGCTTTTAGTATTCATCCTTCAAATGTTTTTTTTTATTTTAATAATCAGGTATTGAATAAAAAAATGTTGGAAGGTGTGTAGTTGTTAAAAAAAAAATAATGAATAAAAAAATAATATTTAAATAAAATAGAGAATAAGATAGAAAATCTGTTAGAAAGTATATTTGAAAAAGTGAGTAGTTAAAAGTAAAAGTCATTGTTTATTCTTCAAACAGCACCAAAATTTAAAAAATTTAGAAATGTTCTAATAATTGAACAGTGCCATTGCTGACGTCTATAAATGGAGATATTTTAAAAAGGAATTGGGAAGTACAAGTTTACAGAAAGAGCAAGGCGGTAGAGTCACCTCACCTCTCACATCGTTTGAAATAGGCAGCCCTGCATAATTTTCAAGGTGCGTCCCCCCAGCCACAAAAAGCTGAGGCCATTAATCTTCCCAAAAAAAGAAAAATCTAAACGGGATTTATTGGTTTTTTTTTTTTTTTTTTTTCTTTTGCGGGTGGATACATGGTGAATTGGGTACCACTTAGACTCAAGGGAGTTAATACCGTATCAGAAGTTGTACCGATTTGGCTAGCAGTACGATATATTTTGGATACTGGCCAATACTGATGTACTGTTTCGGATTTACCGTTATTTTTTATATTTATAAATAAATAAATATATATATATATATATATATATATATATGTATGTATATGTATGTATGTATGTGTATGTGTATATATATATATTATAATAAATATAAAAGTTTATCATAAAACATTTTCTCAATTCAGAACTAATTATTCATGATTTTAGACTTTAGTATCAATTAAAAGAAAAAAAAAACACAATATAAAAAATAAAAAGGTTAAAAGTTACTATTGCATACTAAGAAAACAAATAATACTAATAAGTTACCATTCTGTCCTAACAAAAATTTCAAAATTACAAAACTTAAAAAAAAAAAAAAAAAAAACTTATTTTTGTACCGGCTGATATTGCCCGAAATTGGCCGGTACGGTCGGTATTTTTTCCAGTACGAAACAAAGGGGTATTCTATACCGGATTACTGGCCGGTACGGTATATTTCGGCCGTACCGGCCGGTACGGTACGGAATTCACTTCCTTGTTTAGACTATAAACCGGTCGTAGAATTATTGTTTATTTAGTTGAAATTAAAATTTTTTTACTAGATGTATTATAGATAAAAATAAAAATTAACTGAAATAGTATAATAAAATCTTTAAATAATACCAAAGTATAATGAAACATAAACAATAGCAAAATCCACCTACTGATGAATTGCATGTGTGGCTGCTCTCATAGGTCGTTGTTCACCAGAGGCTGGTTTTTTTGTTTGCGTTTAGTTGGATTATTATAAGAAGGATCGTTCTAATAATCAAGGCCTGTTGTTTCTTAAAACGTTGGCCCAGTTGTTTCTTAAAAAAAAAAAAAAAAAAAAAAGAGAGCCCAGTTTATAAAAAGCAAAGCACAAATATAATGAATATTTTTTTAACTAATTTAAAAAAGAAAAATAAGGAAGGCACTAGTCAATCACTCAGAGGTTGTTTGGTTTAAGTGTTTTCATCATCCAATACTCAGTTTTCATCACTCAATTTCTGAATTTTGTGGGCCCCACAATGAGTTGCTTTGTTTGGATGAGTTTCTTAACTCAATTTCCGTAACTCAATTCTCAAAAAATTGAGTTTGAGTCACAGAAATTGAAAACAACTTTCAGTTGTTTTCAATTTCTGAAAAAGGAGTAACAGTGGCAATATTGTAAATACACGCATCTTTGTGGGACCCGCATCAGGGACTTGTGTACCTCAAGTCCTCAGCACCAACGACTTTCTCTTTCTCTCTTTCCCTTTTCTCTTTTCTTCTATATCCTTTCTCCTTCTCCCAGCAACAAACCAACATTTCTTCATAAATTTTTTACTCCTTTCTCTCTTGTCCTGTCTGTACTTTTCCCCTTTGCATTTGAAGAACAACAATACCCAGGCGAAGGTCTCCATCTAAAAGAACAATACCCAGGCGAAGACTAAAACCGAAACCTGAAACCCAGGCGAAGACCGAAACCAAAACCTGAAACCTAGGCAAAGACAGAAACCCAGGCGAACAACAATACCTAGGCAATCAAAATTTTTTTTCTCTCTCTATCTTGTGGGTGTGGAGTTCGGATTTGAGATGTGGTTATAGGGTTTTGATTTTTGAGACATGGGTGTGTGTGTGTGGTTCAGATTTGTGGTGTGGCTGTGGTGGGTTTAGATTTGAGATGTGGGTGGCTATTATGGGTTCAAATTTGTGGTGTGGGTTCGGATTTGATTTGGGTATAAGGTCTATATTTGTGATTTTTGATTTGGGTATTTGTGGGTTTTGATTTGAACATCTGTGGGTACCTATGAGTTTATGTTTGTATTCATTTGTGTTTGTATGTTCATGATGGTTTGGCCATAGGTTTGGGATATGATTGTTCTTATTGATGTGTGTGTACATGAGAAATGAAAGAGAAAGAGGACAGCTTTAGTGAGAGTAACAGAGCAATAGTGACTGAAGGGGAAGAAATGAAAGGAAGAGAGTGAGGGTGAGGTGGGTAGGCTAACAGAACTTATGACATGGTGCTCAGGCATGGATCCCACAAAAAGTAGAAAAAATTGAGTAATAAGAAACTGAAAATATGTGCCAAACAGGTGGGGTAGGAAATTGGGGTATTTTGAGTGATGAGTGATGAGTGATGAATGATGAGTGAAGAAAACAGAGTAATGATTGATGAGTGAAGAAAACAGAGTGATGAGTGATGAGTGATCATTTTTTTTTAAACAAAACAAGCCCTGAGATCTCCACCGTGTATATATATATATATATATATATATAGACACATTTATATATATGACTCCATCCTATGTGTCATTGACATGCAAACTGCAGTGCATCAGTGTCAATGTCTCACACACACACACACACACACACACACACACACACACACACACACACACACACACACACACACATATATATATATCATATCATATCATATACTATATAATAAAAGTTGGGCTTAAAAACCGTGGTTGCACCAAGTGACTTCACCAAACTGTAGAATTTTCTTTTTTAGATTTTTAGATTTAAAAAAAAGGGTAAATTACATATTTGGTCTCCATCCTTTACATTATATTTCAATTTAGTCCCTAACCTTTCAATTGTGTCAATTTGGTCCTTAACCTTTTATTGCTGTGGCAATTTAGTCCCTACCGTTATCTCTTGGATGGAAAAGTCCGACGTGTCAAACAGTTTAAATAAAAAATGCCACATCAACTGCCACTAGACTAACACATCAAATTTTTTTTTTTTTTTAAAAGAGAACACGTCAGTTTTTTTTAGAAAACCCAAATCAAATCTTCAGAATTTTGCTTAAACAGGGGCAAACCCATCATGTAAAACACTATCTCCCTAAAATCTGAAATCCCTTTTCCTTCCTTCCGGCGGCGCCTTTCTCTTCCAATGGCATTAGGTTCGTCCCTATCTCTCTCTCTGAGTAAACCAAACGACAATAGAAACATTCCCAAACCCATGACTCTTCCTCCACAGTTCCCTATACCCATGTCTCTACTCCATAGTTTCATCACAAAATTGTATTTCACGGTATAAAATTTCTATTCTGTCAAATCCTCATCAAGGAAAGTTGACTGTTAAGGCTGATCTTATTTTTGAAGAATACAGTACGGCCTTAGCCATTATATGTCTAACTTCAAAAAATAATCCAAGACATTTTTTAAGGTTTAGTCCCTTTCACTTACCACTTCTACCCCTAAATCAATGCAGGTGAACCTGATGTTGAAGATAAAGAAGATGATTGCAAAATCATCACTGAAAAAATAGTATTTGATCACATACGTGAAAAATCCAAAAACTTATAATTAAAAGTAGTATGGTGAACAAATTGGGGCTCTCTATTTCTTTGTACCTAGAAATCTGTACAATTAAATTTGCATAGAACTGAACCTTCACGTTTTGAGGAAAGGGATTTTTTTTGTGGTTGATAGATGTGAGTTAGAATTCAATTATCTGTAATTTTTCTTTTTTTCTAATTTAAAATTTTGCTGACATTCTATAAAATAAAATTTAAAATGCTGACATGTTAGTTCAGTGGCAGATGATGTGGCAATTTAAAAAAAAAAAAACCGTTTGACATGTCAGACTTTTCCATCCAAGAGATAACAGTGAGGACTAAATTGACACGGCATTGAAAAGTTAGGGACCAACTAGATACAATTAAAAGTTTAGGGACTAAATTGAAATTTGGTGTAAAGGATAGGGACCAAATATGTAGTTTACCCTAAAAAAAAAAAAATCTCCTATAATTTCTAAATTGATAAAAATCATAATTTGATTATAATCCAAATTCTTCATCTAATGCATCTAATCCTTAATTTTTTGGTGTAGTGTATTATAAAAAAACGCAGTAATTTTTTTTTAATTACTACATTACATGTTTATATATATATATATATATATATATCTCAAATACCACATTCAAAAACTAAATAGATAATCCTAAGACACATAAACAAATAAATAAAACTAAATAGATAATCCTAAGACAAATAAACAAATAAAAAGAAGCAGAATTTGATAATAATTGAATACTAATATGCATTTGTAGGGGTGGTAGGCCCAGAAGTATGTATCTATGTGTATATTAGGCCGGGGGCCCAATCCGGGGACATTAAGTAGTCCAAGGACGGGAAAACACTGTCAAAAGAGTCCATGTTAATGAATGAAGAGGTGAGGTATGGTCATGAGGGTCCAAAAAGGTGGTCCGAGGAGGAATGCTTCCTTCGGTTGAGCTAAGCAGAGGTCAGAAGGTGCGGTCTGACATCAAGTGCAGTGTTCTGGACAACTCCATTGATGAGGATAAGTATCATGCAGGAATAAGATAGAGGAAAGCTATGAAATATCTAAGGGAAAGCTGCTACCACCGCATTAAATGCTCTGCAATTAACTCTCTTACCGCATTAATGAGGAAGTGATTCCTGAACAGTAGTTTTCAGCCTTACAGCTACTCTCGAAAGACTTCAGGAAGGTGCTGATATGACAAGGATCAACACCGACAACCTAATCTACACGTGAAGGGCAGAGATGAAGGAGGAAGATAGTATAAAGTAGAAGGAATGCCCTAAAAGACGGAGATCAAAGAATTAAGAGAGAATTACTGTAGCAATAAGAACTGTACTTGTAATCAACTTCAAGAAGTATATACAAGGACTGAACTCCTCGGACTGTGCCGATGACGATTTCTATTAGATACAACCAGTTTATTTTTACTTTATTGTCATCAGGATCCACTATAATTGCTACCTAACTCATTAGAGCTTAGTTTTCCAACCCACTCTCTACAAATTCATTGTATTGGGCTTTTTGGGCCTAGATCCTTTGCATTTTTTGGCATAGGACTCAAGTTGTGACCTTACAATTGGCGTTGACTGTAGGAAATTCTGTTGCTGTAGTGAGCTCAACGTTCAATTATGGTAGGTTTAGGTCCGAATTTGGAGAAATCTATAGGGTCCCAATGTTAAGATCATGTTGTTAATCTTAAGCGGAGAAAGGACCGGGAGGTTAGTGTGCATACCACCAATACTAGCAGGAGCCAATCTTGGAGCGGGAGCCACCTTCTCACGAGGAGAATACCAGAGTCATGCAACTGGAGATTGATCATTTGAAAAGGAAGTTGTGCCACAAACGGCGAAGGCGAACTCCCTTCAATTCTGATTTCTCTTCTGGTGATGAGGAGGATGGTAGTTATAGACCCAGGTCAAGGACTCCCCTCAGTGAATCTTTCTCGTATGATGAGGACTACCATCGTGAGCATAGGAATAAGGGTTTGTCTTACAAAGGCTTGGGACATGAC
Organism: Quercus glauca; assembly: GCA_023736055.1. NCBI lineage: Eukaryota > Viridiplantae > Streptophyta > Magnoliopsida > Fagales > Fagaceae > Quercus > Quercus glauca. The sequence continues at coordinate 28,053,383 of CM043320.1, forward strand.
TCTATGAGCAAGGCATTAAATCAAATTTCCAGATCACCTTTCACGAGCAAAATCGAGGGAGGGACACTTCCTCGACGGTTCACTCAACCAATGTTTAGCATGTACAATGGTCGAACGGATCCTATGGAGCACGTGAGCCACTTCAACCAGAGAATGATTGTACACTCCAAGAATGAGGCCCTAATATGCAAGCTATGAGGTGGTTTGATGGCTTGGGAGCTGGATTTATTGATTCTTTTAAAGAACTCACCCAGGTGTTTGGATCTCGCTTTATAACATACAGTAGAGTTCATCGGCCTTTAAACTCCCTGTTATCTATTACAATGCGAGAAGGGGAGACCTTGAAAACGTACTCGAATAGGTACTGGGAGATGTTCAATGAAATAGATGGGGACTTTGATGACGTGGCCATAAGAACCTTTAAGGTCGGCCTACTTGCCGAGCATGGCTTGAGGAAATCTTTGACTGGGAAACCCGCTAGCAATGTACGTTAACTCATGGACTGAATTGATAAGTATAAGTGGGTCGAGGAGAACTAACAACAAGGGAAAGGGAAGGCTAAGGTTATCCCTTAGGAGAGGAGGGATTTTAGGTTGGACTGCTACAACAATAACAGGCCCCAGAGAGACTTTGCTAGTCAATCAGAGGCTACCACTACTCAAATGGTTAACATGGTGTTCCGAGAACCAGTACACCAAGTCTTGGAGAAAATCAAGAACAAGCCATTCTTTAAGTGGCCAAATAAGATGGGAGGTGATCCCATAAACGCAATTAAAGCCTTCATTGCCAATACCACCAGGACTGAGGGCACATCACGGAAGACTGTCGAACTTTAAGAAGTCATCTGGAGCAACTGGTTAAAGAGGGGAGGCTGAAACAATTTCTACATCAGCCCAACGGACTAGGAGGCCAGATAGGATCAGGATTTCAGGGGAATGCTTTTTCTAGGGCCTCTTTGGGCACCATCAATGTAATCTTTGTGGCCTCGGGGAGACTTGGCTCTCACCCTTCCAGGGTGATGTCTGTAGCTCGGCCACCTGCTAAGGACTCTAGACCTGAGCCGAAGTGGGCTAGAGTGGAGAACCGGCCGGCGATGAGTTTCTCTGAGGAGGACAAGGTTAGAACCATACAACCTCATGATGATGCCCTGGTGGTCACCCTCAAGATAGGGGGATATGATGTTAAGAGGGTGATGGTGGATCAAGGCAGTGGGGCAAAGATTATGTACCCTAATTTGTACAATGGGTTGGGCTTGAAACTTGAAGACTTGATAGCTTATGATTCGCCTCTGGTAAGCTTCGATGACAAGGTTGTTATTTTGAGGGGCCAAATTTGACTACCCGTGCAAGTAGGGTTAGAGGTGGTAGAGGTGGATTTCATTATAGTGGATGCTTATTCTCCCTACACTGCCATTGTGGTAAGGCCCTGGCTTCATGCCCTAGGGGCTGTTTCCTCCACCCTACATCTGAAGGTAAAATATCCGTCTGGAGACTGAATTGAGGAACTAGTTGGGAGCCAGTCCGTGGCTAGGCAGTGCTTGGTATCTGCGATTATGCATCAACCCAGAGTTGAGTCCTCGGCCTCTACTGAGGGGGGCTTATAGCAATCAAGGATTCCGATGCTGTCTTTAGGTGCGGAGTCTGAGGGGGCAGAGTGTGAAAAGTTAGAGGAAATTGTTATAAATGGTGATTCAGAAAGGATTTTTTAGGTCGGAGCTCAGTTGCCTCTTCGAGAGAAGGAAAAATTGATAATGTTTCTTAAAAAGAACATTGATGTTTTCGTATGAAGTGCTTATGAAGCTCCTGGGGTGGATCCGAGTTTCATTTGTCATCACCTAAACGTCAACCCGGCTGTCATCCCTAGAAAGCAACCACCTTGATGCTCATCTAAAGAACATTCTGATGTTGTCAAGGAAGAGGTGAGCAAGCTTAAGCAGGCTGGGGCTATTAAGGAAGTGTTCTACCCTGAATGGTTGGCTAATACGGTGGTGGTGAAGAAGAAAAAGGGCAAGTGGCGAGTATGTGTAGACTTCACAGATTTAAACAAGGCCTTCCCAAAGGATCCCTTCCGCATGCCTTAGATAGATCAGTTAGTGGATGCAACAGTAGGCCATCCTCGGATGAGCTTTCTGGATGCCTTTCAAAGGTACCATCAAATACCTTTGGCTTTGGATGATCAAGAGAAGATAGCTTTTGTTACTCCTACTAGGAATTACCATTACAAAGTGATGCCGTTTGGTTTAAAGAATGCATGGTCTACCTATCAGAAGATGATGACAAGGATGTTTGAGCCACAGTTAGGAAAAAAACAATGAGGTTTATATAGACGATATGGTGGTAAAGAGTAAGGTAGAATCTGAGCATGTTAATGACCTCGGGAATATCTTTGAGATATTAAGAAAACACAAGCTGCGCCTTAATGTTTCTAAGTGTTCTTTTGGTGTTGGTTCAGGAAAGTTCTTAGGGTACATGGTCACTCACCGTGGAATTAAAGTCAACCTTGACCAAATTAAAGCAATTAACAGTTTACAACCACCTCGGAATCCCAAAGAGGTCCAGAAGTTGACAAGGATGACTGCTACTCTAAACCAATTCATTTCTCGGTCAGCAGACAAGTGTAGGCCTTTCTTCCGATTGTTAAACAAGTGGAGGGGATTTGAATGGACCGAGGAATGTGTCCTGGCCTTCCAGCAGTTGAAGGAATACCTATCTCGGCCACCTATTATGTCCAGGCTTGAGGTGGATGAGGTTTTGTTTGCTTACATCGCGGTGGCTTCCCATACGGTGAGCTTAGTGCTAGTGCGAGTTGATGGTGGTGTGCAGAGGCCAGTTTACTATATGAGAAAATCACTGCATAAGGCCGAGGTGCGTTACCTACCACTAGAAAATGCCATTTTGGTAGTAGTGCATGCTATACGTAAGCTTCCCCACTATTTCTAATCCCACACAATTGTTGTTTTATCTCAACTTCCGCTTAAATCACTTCTTCGGAGTGCTGATTACATTGGAAGGATTGCCAAGTGGGGTACAATCCTCGGGGCTTTTAATATCAAGTACATGCCTTGCACCTCTGTCAAGGGTCAAGTTCTCGTAGATTTGGTGGCCGAGTTCGCTAAATCTCCATTGGAAGAGAAAGTTGAAAAGCAGAACATGGATGAAAAATTGGTTGGTGTGGTCTCCTTGCAAGAACCTTTATCTTAGAAGGTATACGTTGATGGTAGCGAATCAAAGAGGATCTGGAGTGGGGCTAATTTTGATATCTCCTGAGAAGATCACTATTGAGAAATCCTTAAGATTGGGCTTTTTGGCCACAAACAATGAGGCTGAATATGAAGCTCTATTAGTAAGGATGACCATGGTTCAAAAAATAGGAGGAAAAGCAATAAGGTCTTCTCGGATTCAAGGTTGGTGGTGGGCCAAGTAAAAGGAGAGTTAGAGGCCAGGGATGCGAGAATGCAAGAATACTTAAATTAGGTTAAGCATTTACAGTTAGGGTTTGAGTCTTTCAACTTATAGCACGTCCTTAGAAATGGAAACACCCATGCTGATTCTCTGGCCACTTTTGCAATCTCCTCGGTGCAGAGCTTGCCTCAGGTTATCCTTGTTGAAGACTTGCGTAAGCCTACTAAGATGAAGAGTGAGGTGGTCCATATCCATAAAATTAGGGTGGGACCTAGCTGGATGGACTCAATAATACTGTTTCTTAAGGAGGATATCTTGCCCAAGGAGAAGTTAGAGGCTAACAAGGTGCGAAGAAAGGCTCCTCGATTTTGGCTGTCCGAGGTCCAAAAGTTGTACAAGCGCTCTTTCTCTAGGCCATATTTGCTATGCATACACCCTAAGGCGTCAGAGCTACTCCTGGAGGAGTTATATGAAGGGATTTGCGAAAGCCACACATGAGGTAAATCTTTGTCTCATAGAGCTCTCATTTAGGGATACTGGTGGCTAAACATGCAGAAGGAAGCACAAGAGTATGTAAAGAAGTGTGACCAATGCCAAATATTTGCACTAAACATTCACTGACTAGGGGGAGTCCTTAATCCTCTGTCCAGCCCTTGGCCATTTGCTCAATGAGGCTTGGATATTGTAGGACCTTTTCCTAAGGCAGTAGGGAATAAGAGATGGTTGCTGGTCGGCACGAATTACTTCACCAAGTGGGTTGAAGCCGAATCATTGGAAAATATTACAGACGTGGATGCCAAGAGATTTGTTTGGAAAAATATTATCACTCGATTTGGAATCCCCCATACCTTCATCTTTGATAATGGTCTTCAATTTGATATCAAAGCTTTCAGGAGGTACTGTTGTGACTTGGGAATTACGAATAGGTATTCCACCTTGGCTTATCCACAGGGGAATGGGTAGGTAGAGACTGTCAATAAGGTTATAGTGAATGGACTCAAGAAGAGGTTGGATGATGCGAAGAGAAAATGGGTGGAAGAGCTGTTACACGTCCTTTGGACATATCGGACCACACCTCGTAGATCAACAGGGGAGACACCCTTTTTAATGACTTATAGAGCCAAGACTGTTATTCCTCTGGAGACTAGATTCCCAACACTGAGAACGAGTTTTTTCACTCTGAGCAACAATGATGGGCTGTTAGGGAAGAGCTTAGACTTAATTGAAGAGCGAAGAGAAAGTTCCATGGTCCAACTAGCGTATTATCAACACAAGTTCAAGTAAGGATATGATGCCAACGTAAAGCTAAGGCCATTAGCACCTGAAGACCTGGTATTAAGAAAGGTTTTAGGTACTGCAAAGAACCCGCATGGGGAAAGTTAGGGCCCAACTGGGAAGGGCCATATCGCATCACATCAGTGGCTGGAATAGGTGCATATTATCTTGCAGATCTAGATGAAAATGTTGTACCACGCCCCTAGAATGTAAACAACCTGAGAAGGTATTTTTATTAATGAAAGTTTTCTTTACCATATTTTGGTTTGTTACATTATGTGTCATGCACCCTACTATTTATTTGAATATCAAACATAACCTTGGTCATACCTAGCTCCTCGGACCATATACCTTAGGTAAATTGATATTTTCTATTATTTGTCTAAGTATCAAACAGAACCTTAGTCATGCCTAACTCCTCAGACGACATACCTTGGGTAAATTGATATTCTAAGTTATTTGTCTAAGTATCAAACAAAACCTTGATTATGTCTGGCTTCTCGGACCACATACCTTGGGTAAATTGATATTTTAAGTTATTTGTCTAAGTGTTAAATAGAACCTTAGTTATGTCTGGCTCCTCAGGCTACATACTTTGGGTAAATTAATACTTCATATCATTTTTCTAAGTATCAAACAGAACATTGGTCATGCCTGGCTCCTCGAACCACATATCTTGGGTAAATTGATATTTTAAGTTATTTGTCTAAGTGTTAAATAGAACCTTAGTTTTGTCTGGCTTCTCGAACCACATACTTTGGGTAAATTAATACTTTATATCATTTTTTTAAGTATCAAACAGAGCCTTAATTATGCCTGGCTCATCAGACCTCATACCTTGGGTAAATTGATATCTTAAGTTATTTGTCTAAGTGTTAAATAGAACTGTGGTCATGTCTGGTCCCTTGGACCACATAACTTGGGCAAACTAATACTATATGTTATTCATCTAAGTGTCAATAGAACCAGCCGTGTTGGATGGTAGACATCTTCATTGTAGTAACATGATAAAATGGACACTCATGAGCTCCACTTAAAGCATTTGAAATTATATCTATGATCTGTTTAAGAGATGATTATCATCTCTAGTTCCTTACACTTACTAATAGGTGGAGAATTGGGTAGAGCCTAACATGAATGGGTGCTCTACCATTATGTGTATTTTTAAGGTTAAGGTTACACTCTGTTGAGATCATGGACTTAGTAGGTTTAACCTATTTTGTTGTTGATCATATAAGGGTGGTAAGTATGCTACCACTTATGTAGATAAACAAATGGGGTTATATCTCATTGTCACGTTGGCAAAGTATTAAATGAAACATAGACTATATTTGGATCCATATAAACATCACAAGTGCTTGCTCACTCCCAAGTGCAGGAGATCGTAGCAATATAATTCTTGGAGTACCGAGGTTGAACCACAAGGAGCAGGATATATTCAAAGACAATATAATTAAACAAAAATTTAGGTAAAGAAGAAAAATACTTTTTCTTGGTGATTGTTAACAAGAATAATAATAAAAACCGATTAAAATCAATAATGTAAATATCAGGGCATCGGGGTGTTTCCCTATATTGATGTGAGATTCTTTGTGATAAGAAAATATATATTTCATAATTGATTGTTCTTATACAATTAAAAACTTTTGATTCGGTTGAACTAAGACAATTCAAGAACACATGATAACCTCAATTAATAATGCAGTTAGAAAAGTTTTCAGAAAAACCCATTCACCTTAAAATCTGATTTCTATTTGAAACTATTAGAAATTCATCTAAACAATAAGAAAAACATGATTGAACTTATTGAAAGTATGGAAGAACTAATACATCAAAAGAAATCTAATTGAACAATCAAATATGTAATTGATAAAATTCTAGAAAGAATCACATTGAATATTCATACCATATAGAAGAAACATAACCCCTAGCCCTAGAAAAGAGTTTAGGCTGCCATTAGAGAAAGGAAAATACAAGTTTTTCTCTGCCCAAAATTCGTTCTACCAGCCTCCCTTCTAAAACCCTAATGTCTAAGTATCCAAAGAAAATAAAATTTTTACTATTTTAATTTCCGTCTAGGTTCACAGCAGTAACTTGTGAGTTAATTTTGGCCTTCAAAAATTGAGAATTTCGAAAAACTCAAAACTGAAAAGTTGTAGATATTTAAGTCAAGGTTCCAACCCATTTGGCTTTGTATCAATTGGATTTTTAAGGAGAGAGATCCACCCAAAATACTGATTAGTGCTCAAATTAGATTTTGCTTCTTTGATTTCTTTCCTTATTTGAAGCTTCCAATCATGGTAGACGATCCAAGCACTCCAACTGCACATTCTTAGACATTTAAGCATGGTCCTTTAGCTCCACTTTAATTCTATTTTGTCCTCCATTCTCTCACAAATTCCTGTAAACTCATCTTTCTCACATGATTTCTTGAAAGTAGAAAATTACACACAATGAATGGCATCTTATTCAAGAAATTATGTAAAAATAAATAATAGGAACTAATGTAAATCATGGCTTAATTATACAAATTAAGCATAGTAATAAGGAGATAACACCCACTTAAATATATAACAAGTATATATTTTAAGGCGTTATCAACAAGTATGAAAGAAAAGCTTGCAATTGTCATTAAACCAAGCCTCTGAAAAAGGAAAATAGATTACAAAAGGTTGAATGAATTACAAAGCTAGGAAACAAAAACAACAGTTAAAAAAAAAGAAAAAAAAAAAAGAGAAAAGACAGCTTAAGGCTTCATCTTTATTACAAGCTTATCCTTTTGAGTCTTGGGAGGCTGGGTGGAGGCCGCTATGGTGGATGCAGGTCCTTTGCCTTTGAGGTTTTCCTTGGAGGGTATGGGGAGAGTTGCCAGCACGATCTCCATGTTATGGGAAGCCTCTTTCTCCTTGGGGGGCTTTTTGGGGGTGTCTGGAGGCAGGTGGGCATCCTAGGCCACTTCCTTGGTGGTGTTTGCTGCCTTCTCAGCATCCTCAAATTGCTCTGCCACTTCGGAGGAGATGTTGGCTGTGGGAAGAGCTTTGCTTGGGCTTTCCTTGCCTTCATCTACCTCTTTGGAGACTGAGTCAGCCTTGGAGCCCGAGTAGCCCGAGGCACGGATGGCTGGAGGGTAGAACACATTCTCTACTCTCCTAAGGGCAGAGGAGGCCTCAATCCCAGTTTGGTCGAAGGCCTCGTTTCACACTTGGAGGCAATAGAATCTGCACACCTCCGAGACCTCAGCCCTGAGGGCTTCCTCGGTCTCTTCCACACCCACGTCGTAGCCGTTCTACTCATTGGCCTTCTCGACCTCCTGCAGCTTCTTTGTCAGGACTTTGATCTAGCTTCTGGCAGCAGAGAGCTCGACCTCGGCTTGGCGAAGCTGCTTGCGTTGAGCCTCCGCCTGCCCTCCTCTTCCTTCATCGCCTTGTGAGAGCTGATGACTATTTCCTCAGTTCTGTGGGCAACCTAGATAGCCTTTAAAAAAAGAAGAAGGAGGAGAAGTACTAATAAAATCAGCAAAGTATAAGTACAAGTATAAAAAAAAAAGGAAAAGAGGGTAGAAAGAAGACTTATCAGAGCTAGGTCTCTCTTTAAACTAAGGAAGAGCTCGTGCTTCCTCCGTAATCTTAAATTCGCCATGTCTTCAGGCAGCAATAGGGCCTGCTCCATAGCATCGGCCACGTAGCCGGCCTTCCCTTGCTAGAAGTTTCTAATTGATGCATCAGTAGGCAAGGGGGCGCCGTCTAACACCAGAGTGGGCATCCAAGCAGGGACCCCTATTTAAGACTCAGCTCTTTTATCTGCCAAGGTTTGGGGTACCGTGGCATGTTTACCTCCCCACTGGTGATCAGCCTCCTTGGGGAGGGGGCCCTTCCCTTCTTCCATTGCTTTGGGACCTCTCTTATCCCTTTTTCTCTTATGGTCCGCAGGATCTGGCCGGGGAGGCAGAAAGGATAGAGAAGGGGGCGGGGGGAGCTTTGCCTGAGTGGCCTTCTCGGGCACTTTACTCCTAGATTAGGACTCCATGACGTCAAGGAGACCAGTTCTGGGTTTGCGTTGTATCCCCATGGCTTCTGGTATGGGGAGATCTCCTGCACTAGGCTTACTTCGGCAGGAGGCAGGTGACTGAAATCACCAGTGAATTCTTCGGGAGATTGAGGTTCGTTGAAAACCTAAAAATCTTCCTCAAAATCGGACACTTCAACCACTCTTTCTTCTTCTTTGTCTTTTTCTTCTTCTTCTGTAGTAGCTGGCTGTAAGGGGGTGGCCATATCCTCGGCTTTGTACTGAAAGATGGGTTCTACTTTTAGCACGCCTCGAGGTCTCGGACCTGGGTTAAGGAAGCCAGGTACAACTATGTCTATTTGTTGTAGGCGAGGGTCTTTTGCCTTGATCACGCACTTCGGCGCTTGGAAGCTTGATGAAAGTGGGGTGTATTCGAGGATTAAGTGTGCCGCTCTCAGCTGACCGTCACTATGGATGAATACCTCAGCTTTCAGTATCTTGTCCAAGCTCAGCTTATTGATAAGACTAAAATTTGGAATGGCATCTGCAAAATCATTTAGAAAAATGAAAAAAATCGTCAACAAAAAATGGCACCAATCAAAAGAAAAGATTCAATTGCAAGCATAAACTTAAGTAAATGGGTACAGAACATATCAAAAGGAAAACAAGCTGACTTTGAAGTAATTGACCTAGACCTAAAACCCACCTGGCTGCCCTTCTCTCATCGGGCAGGGGAGGCCATCGTGCCATTCCTTGAAACGATTAGGAAATCCATGTTCATGCCTTTGTTGGAATCAGGAAGGCATGAGATAAGTCTGACCTCGAGGTACCTAGTTTTCAAGTAATACCCCTGCCCCTTTAGGTGGTGAAGGTTGTAAACCTAGTTAACGTCGTGGTGGGTGAGGTTTAGGCCCATTTTCTCCTTAAGGGCGTCTACGCTACCTAAAATCCTAAACATGTTGGGGGCACACTGGGTGGGAGCTAACCTATGAGCCCTTAGGTAATCCTTAATGATTGTACCCATTAGGATTCTCATCCCTCCCTCTATAAAGGAAATCATCAAGATTACTACCTCTCCCTCCTGCCTATCAGTGTGCCAGTCCCCTTGCTTACAATACCTAATGGAGACTCCTGGTGGGATTCTATATTGAGCTTTGAAGCCCTCTATATTCTTCGAGGAGTCTACCAAGTAAGCAAATCTACCCATTCTTGAGAGAAGATTGAAGGTAGTAAGAGGGTACTAAGAAGGTGAAGAGGAAATAGAAGGGCTGAGGAGAAAAGGATATGGAGAAAAGAAAAGTAGATGGAAAAATAAAGGGAAAGATATATAAAGACTTACACGAAGAAGAAAACTCTCCTCGGACTGGCTCTTGGTATGTGTAAGGGCACAAGTGAATTGAATAAGTGCGCAAGTTCAATGTATGAGTGCTAAAGTGAGGTAAGCGAAGTGTTTGGGTGATATTTATATTAAAGAGAGGGTGACAAGTGGGAAAATTCCCGCCTGAGTTCCAACAAAATCCTCAGTCGTTGGATCCGCATCACGCCATAGAACATGGGGAACATGGAGCTGCAGAAATTTAATGAAGGCGCGTCTCGGATGCTGAAGCGTTAGAGCATGCGTTGGGCAGTTAAAAAGTGCTTGTGCAGACAGAAGTGATGTATGATAAGCGCAGGGCAATTGTGGCAATATTGAAATCCTCCTTTCTTCTCGAGGAGTCAGAGAGGAGAATTTCAAGGGGCTATTGTAGGGTGGTAGGCCTAGAAGTACGTATCTATGTGTATATTAGTCTGGGGGCCCAATCTGAGGACATTATGTAGTTCGAGGACGGGGAAACACTATCAGAGGAGTCCATGTTAATGAATGAAGAGGTAAGGTATGGTCATGAGGGTCCAAAAAAGTGGTCTGAGGAGGAATACTTCCTCGGTTGAGCAAAGCCGAGGTCAGAAGGTGCAGTTTAACATCAAGAGCAACGTTCCGAACAACTCCATTGATGAGGATAAGTATCAGGAAGAAATAAGACAGAGGGAAGCTATGTAATATCTAAGGGAAAGCTGCTACCACCGCATTAAATGCTCTGTAGCTAACTCTCTGGCCGCATTAATGAGGAAGTGATACCTGAACAGTAGTTTTCAGCCTTACAGCTACTCTCCAAAGACTTCAGGAAGGTGCTGATATGACAAGGATCAACACCGACAACCTAATCTACATGTGGAGGGCAGAGATGAAAGGAGGAAGATAGTATAAAGTAGAAGGAATGCCCTGAAAGAGGGAGATCAAAGAATTAAGAGAGAATTACTGTAGCAATAAGAACTGTACTTGTAACCGACTTTAAGAAGTATATATAAGGACTGATCTCCTTGGACTGTGCCGGGGACGATTTCCATTAGATACACCCAGTCTATTTTTACTTTATTGTCATATGGATCCACTATAATTGCTACTCAACTCATTAGAGCTTAGTTTTCCAACCCACTCTCTATAAATTCATTGTATTGGGCTCTTTGGGTCTAGATCCTTTACATTTTTGGGCCTAGGACTCAAATTGTGACCTTACTCAAATACCACTTTTTAACTATTATGTATTCTTCAAATGAGATCTCTCTCATTATGTTTATCAAAAAAATAATTCTCTCTTTCTCTCTCGCAAAAGAAAAAGAAGATTCAGACTTGACTCTGAATCACAGCAGAAGAGTAGAGGTGTCCAACCAGACCCGGAACCCGCCCAACTCGGTCGACCCGGCCGGAAAACCGACTGATCCGACGTCGGCGACGGTCGGCAGCGGGTCCCTGCCCAGAAAACCCGAGACCGGCGGGTCGGTTGACGGGTTTGAGCACGAAAAACCGATATTCAACCTACCCAACCGAAAAATGCATCGGAATTTCAGTTCTCCTCCGATTAGAGTGGTTAGCCGGCCTCATTTTGTCCGATCTGTGGAGATCCGATGAGATCTTGTCGAGATCTCGCTCGATCTCTTCGACTTACATTGAGATCCGGCCGGATCTCTTCGAGATCTGGCCTGATCTCGTTGAGATCCGCCAAGATCTCTTTGAGATCCGGCCAGATCTAGCAAAAACCAAAGATTTTGGCAAAATCCGGCGATGATTCACACAGTGCGAAACCGACCGATACCCGACCGAAAACCGACAACATCCGACCACCCGAACCGCTACCTCCGGCGGGTCGGCGGCAGGTCCAGGTTTAGGAGACCCGAAGTGATCGGGTCGGTTCCGGGTTAGGCATAAACCTGACCCAGACCGACCTGTGGACAGGCCTACAGAAGAGTACTCAATACTGAAAAGCTTATTTTCAAGACTGAAAGTCTTGACTCACTCAGTGATCAGGTTTTATTATTATACTCTACTTTTGCATGCTTTTTTCCGTGTTATATTTGGTTGAGGGGATTATTGCCAATGCCATACCACATATTCAGGAGAGGCAGTCCATCATTTTTAATATAGGTAACTAAGGTTCATATTGAAATAATCTACCACACGTCCCTACTCTCCACTGTCATGAAATGTCAACATTAATAAGTATATACGTCATTGTTTACTGTATCTTGATATTATGTTAGTATTCTTTTTCTTTTTAATGACTTCTTTACCATCTTGAAATTATCTTTGTTGTCATTTTAGAATGATTTGATGTTGGAAAATTTATTTACTTTTAAGCTATTGTATAAACACTAATTCAGTTTAAAGTTTTATTTGGGGGGACAGGCTGACTTAGTTTGTTGTACACGTTTTGGAGGACAAAATGGGCTTTTGCCCTTTTCAACCAAATTAATTAGCCTTATGCCCTCCTTCCCAAACTAAATAGAGAAATGCCCCTCTTTTAAAACTCGATTTTCTCAAAATCGAGTTATAAAAAAAAAAAAAAAAATCTGGAGCCCTATAACGGCGTTTTTAAGGACCTATAGTGACGTTTTTTAACTCGACTTCCATTAAATCGAGTTATAAGAAATTTTTTTAATTTTTTTTACCTATAACTCGATTTCATATAAATCGAGTTACAAAACGCCACTATAGGTCTTGAAAACGTCACTATAGGTCTTTAAAAACGCCGCTATAGGACCTAACTCGATTTATCAAAAATCGAGTTTTAAAAGAGGGGCATTTGCCTAATTAGTTTGGGAAGGATGGCATAAGGCTAATTAATTTGGTTGAAAAGGGCAAAAGCCCATTTTGTCCCGTTTTGGATGTTGCGTTCTTTTTTTGACAAATGTATTAATATGCTAATTTTTTTTCATGGATATTTCCATTAACGTGTAGAGCTAGATGAAAACAAAATAATGAAATTACATTCCATGTTTTTTTTTTTTTTTTTGAGTAAAATGTTGGATCCTTATTTACATTATATAAAAAAAAAAAAAAAATGTACTTTCAAATTTGCTATTTGCTCAAAAGTGCAAAATAATGTAACCTCAATTACATTCCATGTTGAATCCTCATTTACATTATTGAAAAAAATTGTACTTTCGAATTTGCTATTTGCTCAAATTAAAAGTGCATATATCACTGTTGACATTGAGAATATGTCTAATAATCAAATGCAAGGCATTAAAAAAAGAGAGATAGAGAAAACGTACATAGTATTGTATTTATCAAAATATTTTCATGGTTGTGCCAAGTGGCTTCACCATTGCATAAATTTTGTTAGATTTAAAAAAAAAAAATAGATATATATTTTTTTGTCCTTATCTTCTTCTCCTATAATTTCTAAGTTGATAAAAATTTTAATTTGATTACAATCCAAACTCTTCATATAATCATTTTATTATTAATTTATCTATAATTTCTAAAACTTTTAGAGTATACGTAGAGTAGTTAAAGTAAAAGAATAGTTAAATAAGGACTCTAAAATCCAGAGTGAGATACATTTAAATCTTGGTTTTTGATAAGGATATAACTTCTTAATCTGTTGAAGTTTTAATGAGTTATTGGCTTTTTTTTTTTTTTTTTTTTGATAGAAATGATCATTTGTTGGATATGGATAGACAAAATTTCATCTTGGTATGGCCAATCTAACAAACGATTTTTTTACATAAATTATATTACTACACATCAAAAAAAGCAACGTTATTAGTATTTTTATATTTTATTTTTGTTAGGTTCTAAGGTCTTAGGATTTTATGTATTTAGAATTCTAATTTGTAATGTTGGCAAACCATGATCAAAACAATGTATTTAGTCTTGTTTAGGCTTGCTCAAAGTTGGTTAAATATTGTAAAGTTGGAATCGAGTGACTGCAGAAGCATTGGGGCTTCTCGGCCTGGCTCGATCAATCGAATGTAATTCTCGATCGATTGAAAGTCGGCCCAGATGCGTTTTTCTGCAGAATTCCAACTCAGCCCAAACTCTTTAAACGTTTAGGGTTTTATGTTTTTGCCCTAGGTATATATGGCAAACCCTAGCTACGTTTTTCAGGGTTGCACAAGTTGTATTGTTGCTCATACATTGCGGTTTTGTGTAAATCTCTTGTGAGATCTAGAGGAGCTTTCCTTTACACAAAGCTTAGGGTTTTCAAGATTGAGATCACTTCAACATCTTGATGATCAACTTGGTTGCTGCCTTTGAAGCTTAAAGAATATCAAGCATGGGTGCTTGTAGCTGATTGAAGGAATACGAAGAAAGAAGTAGTCCGTGGACTCGGAGCCTGCGCGTGGTCGTGTCAGGAAGTTTTACTGGTGGGTAGCATTAGGAAGTCAAGCGGGGAGCTTGTAAGTCCTTTTGTAAGAACTTCAATTCTTTCTTAGTGGATTCCGTTTTGCCTTGAGGATCGGTGGGTAAAATCCTCCCCAGGTTTTTCCGTGTGGTTTCTTAGGTGATCATATCACTGTGTTATTTATTTTCCGCTGCTTTATATGTTTTATATGCATGATATGATTTTGTGATTGTTTTAACCTAGAACTGTTTAATTTGACTAAGTAAAAACTTGGCTAATTAATCTAGGCTACGCAATCTGGTTATAGTTTAAGGGGTCAAAACCGTTCAAGTGGTATCAGAGCGGGTTGCTCTTTTGTTTGAGATTTTTATCTCTGAGCTGATCCTTGACCCCTGTTATCATGGATTCTTGGAAAATCTTTTTACTTATTGGTCAACTTATCTACTTGCTGTCATTACCATTTGTTGCTTGTATTGAATATTTCCTTAAGTATCTTGGCATAATCACATATGATAAGAATTATGTTTGTTATACTGCTTTAACCGCCTTAAGGGCACGTGATTCTTGTCTTTGGTATTTGGATAGTGGTTGTTCCAGGCACATGACAGGAAATAAAGATCTATTCAAATCACTCTTTGAAGGAAAGATTGGGACAGTCACTTTTGGAGATGGAAGTAAATCTGTAATCAGAGGCATTGGTACTGTGGATATTCCAGGATTACCAGTGTTTGAAGATGTTTGGTATGTTGATGGATTGAAGGCCAATTTGCTCAGCATTAGTCAGATTTGCGACAATGGTTTAAATGTTCTTTTCACCAAGTATGAGTGTGAAATACTTGATGGAGGAGGTGACTGTACGTGTGTTGGTGTAAGGACAGCTGACAATTGCTATGGGATAACACCAAGTGTAAACAACAAATGTTTTAGTGCAAAGATAGATCAAGTTGATTTGTGGCATCAACGGTTGGGGCATGCCAGTCATAAGCAGTTAGAAAAGATTTCCAAATGTGAGGCAGTTATAGGTTTACCTAAATTTGAAAAAATAGAAAAGTGCATTTGTGGACCATGTCAGATAGGTAAACAAGTAAAATCCAAGCATCCATCTGTGACTAGTGTTCAAACGTCAAGACCTTTAGAGTTACTACACATTGATCTCATGGGTCCTGCAAGAGTTTAAAGTCTGGGTGGAAAGAAGTATATTCTAGTTGTTGTGGATGACTTTACTAGATATACTTGGGTTGTACTTTTGAAGGATAAAGCTGAAGCTCCTGAGAAGATGATCCATCTGTGCAAGAAATTACAGGTTGAGAAAGATACTGTGATAGCCAGAATCAGAAGTGATCATGGAAAAGAGTTTGAAAATACCAAGCTGGCTACCTTCTGCAATGAGCAAGGCACTCACCAAGAGTTCTCATCTCCCAAGACTCCTCAACAGAATGGGATTGTGGAGAGGAAAAATAGAGTTGTTCAGGAGATGGCACGAGTCATGCTTTACAACAAAAATTTACCAAAGTCTTTCTGGGAAGAAGCAGTCAATACTGCTTGCCATACACTTAATCGGGTGTATTTTAGACCTGACTCCAAGAAGACTCCCTATGAACTCTGGAAAGGGAAGAAACCTGTTGTCAAATATTTCAGGATATTTGGCAGTGACTGTTACATTCTATGTGATAGAGAGAATCTAGAAAAATTTGATACCAAGAGTGACAAAGGATACTTTCTAGGATACTCTTCCACCAGTAGAGCTTATAGAGTGTACAATCTGAGAACCAAAACAGTCATGGAATCCTCAAATGTTGTGATAAATGATGAAGTGTGTTCAGAAAGCACTGTTCCTGCTCAAGATAAGCCTTTAGAAGTTGATGACACTCTTCTTACTGAGGATGTTGTCAAACATAGTGAGGAAGAGCTGTTGGTGTTAAATGATACAGTCTCAGTACCTTCAAGTTCAGAACCATCCACTCCAGTTCGTGACACTCGACAGGCACAAAGTCAACTCAGCCCTTCATCTGCACAGAAAGGAACTTCCACTTCTTTAGTCAAAGGTCCATCCTCTAGAGTGAGACTGAACCATCCCTCCACAAATATATTGGGTAGTCTGAATGATAACATGAGGTTAAGATCAAAAGCATTGAATGTGATCACTCACTCATGCTATCTGTCCCAATTTGAACCGAAGAAGGTGGATGAAGCACTTCAAGATGTTGATTGGGTAAATTCTATGCATGAAGAACTTCATCAATTCGTTCGGAATGATGTGTGGGAACTAGTTCCTAGACCGAAGGATGTAAATGTGATTGGAACTAAGTGGATCTTTAAGAACAAGTCAGATGAACATGGCACTATGATCAGAAACAAATCAAGACTTGTTGCACAAGGGTACACACAAGTGGAAGGAGTTGACTTTGATGAGACATTTGCACCGGTAGCAAGGTTAGAATCCATCCGGATATTGTTGGCTATAGCAAGTCACCTAAACTTCAAGCTATATCAGATGGATGTCAAGAGTGCTTTCTTGAATGGAATGATACAAGAAGAAGTGCATGTTGAACAACCTAAAGGCTTTGTAGACCCTCACAGACCGAATGACGTCTACAAATTGAAGAGAGCTCTCTATGGGTTGAAGCAAGCTCCTCGGGCTTGGTATGACAGATTGACTGCATATCTCACTGAGCATGGATTCAAAAGGGGATCTGCAGATACAACACTCTTCAAAAGAAAGGATAAGACTGGTTTTGTTGTAGCTCAAATTTATGTTGATGACATTGTTTTTGGTGCTACTAATGATTCTCTTGCTCATTCTTTTGCAGATGAAATGAAGGCAATGTTTGAAATGAGCATGGTTGGAGAACTAACTTTTTTTTTAGGATTGCAGGTAAAGTAAACTGAGACAGGAATCTACATCAATCAAGCTAAATATGCAAGGAATTTGGTTAAAAGATTCGGACTAGACAAGGCTGCTCATGCTAGAACGCCGATGGCGGCTAATGCAAAGTTGACAATTGATCCATCAGGTGAGTCTGTTGATGTTACTTTGTATAGAAGCATGATAGGCTGTCTTTTGTATTTGACTGCTAGTCGTCCTGATATATCTTTTAGTGTTGGTGTTTGCTCTAGATTCCAGTCTAATCCTAAGGTTTCTCATTTAAATGCTGTTAAAAGGATTATAAAATATGTGAGTGGAACCTATGATTATGGTTTATTTTATAGTAAGGAGTCAAACTTGTCTCTTGCTGGCTTTTCTGATTCTGATTGGGCTGGGAATGCTGATGACAGAAAAAGCACCACTGGAGGGTGTTTTTATGTAGGAGCCAATCTTGTGGCTTGGATGAGTAAGAAGTAGAATTCTGTTTTTCTATCCACTGCTGAGGCAGAATATATTGCTGCCGGGAGTTGTTGTTCACAGCTCCTTTGGATGAAGAAACTTTTGGGTGATTATGGGATACCTCAAGATACCATGGTTGTCTATTGCGATAACTCTAGTGCTATAAATATATCTAAGAATCCGGTTCAGCATTCTAAGACCAAGCACATTGAGCTTAGGTATCATTTCATAAGGGATTTGGTTGAAAAGAAAATTGTTGCTCTTGAATATATCCCTACTGATCGTCAAAACGCTGACATCTTTACCAAACCACTTGATGGAAGTAAGTTTGAGACACTTCGTCAAGTGATTGGTGTGCTTCGCTGTCCCCAGCTATTTTGACTTCTTTGGTCCTTGTACTTCATTGCTCTATTCTGTTGTGACTATTGTTCTTTGGTTTTTGTGTTTTTCTTTTGTTCTAGGACTTGCATTGCATTACATACATGCATTTCATTCTAGGATTTATTTGTTTTCTCTTTTAATAATAATAAAAAAAAAAAAAGGGAGAAAGCAAAATCTGTGTTGAACACCATTTTTCTTGACTTTTGAAAACAAGGTTGGTCATTCTTTTTACACATGTCATGTCTTGTGTACCTTGTTTAACTTTGATGAGCTTATTTACTGCACTTGACTAGTTGAAACTTTGTAGTGCATGTTGTGTGGGAAAGATGTGTGTGGTTCTTAATCACTTTGCCTTAATCATGAAGTCACTTGTTTTTGACTGTCGGACTTGATCCTTTTGAGAAATGCATAAATAACCATCTCACCACTGTTCACTAGCCAATCATGAACACCTTAGTGCATATCATAAGATTTAGTACTCGAGAAAGTGTAGCATATGCACAAAAAGAACATAAGGTGTAGCCTCAAATTAAATTAAAAACTGGTGTGTACTATTACACTTGATGCCAATTCACTTAATTCAAACCGGTGTGTACTATTAGGCTGAATGCCATTTTATATATAAATAAGAGGCAAAAATGAAAGAAACTTACATGATTGCAAGCTTTTGTTCTAGGAGATGTGGGAGTTATAGGATGTAACTCTTTACGTGATAGTCTCTTTTAAATTCTATGTGATGAATTGTGTAGACTTTGTGTTTGATTGCTATTCACATATCACCTCACATGTATCTCAAGTCTTTGCTAGTTTCGCACACTACACAAGTTACTCTTTGTTAAACACTGTACATGTTAGCGTGTGTGTCTTTGGTCTGACCAACCAAGTTTGAAAATATCTTGAGATTTGTGCACAACATACTTGTTGCTTGAGAAAATTAATTTGGAAGATGATTGAAAATTGTGTTTGAGAAAATTGGGTTTAAAAATTTTGGGTTTTTGAAAATGCATTCCATCTCATACTCATGCATTTTGTATTCATTGTTCAAATGCTTTGAGGAGTTGTTTCAAAATTGGGTTTGCAATTTTTCAAAACTGTGTTTTTCCCCAAAATTCAGTGTGCCTCTGCCCATTTCGATCGATCCAACCTGATTTTCGATCGATCGAAAAAGTGCCTCAGAATGTGCTAAAATGACTGTCACATTCGATCGATCGAATGTAATTTTCGATCGATCGAACATCGTGGAGAAGCTTTTTAAAAAGGTTGAAATCTGACTTTTTCAAAGTTATTCAAAACTTTTTCAAAATTCCTTTTCTCTCTCCGACGAGGCAAAGACCAAAAGTGCAATTTTTTGTCGTTTTCTTCCGAATTTCTTGCACAATCTCTCTCTCCTCAAGCCGGTATGTCTATTTTACCCTTCCTTTTCAATTTATTTTCATGATTTCATGCATTTTTCATGCATTTTAGAGGAGATTTTCGGAACTTTTCTTTTTGGGATTTTTTGATGATTCTGACCCAATTGGATGAAATTGATCAATGGGTTTTGGTGGGGACACCCTATAGACATGTTCTTGATTGTTTAATTTGATCAATTTAGTGTTTTGTGGAAAATTTAAATTTCTAGGGTTTATGTTTGATCCGAATTGGGGATTTTTGTGAAATTGAGGTTAATTGATGAAATTGGCTTGTGTAATTGATGCAATTGGTTATTATAAACTGTTTTCAATGGTGAGTAATGATTAATTCGTCAATTTGGTACAAAAATTTTCAAGTGGTTCTCAAATTTTTAGGGTTTTTGTAAAGAAACTCTATGTTCAAGCCAATTTTGTGAATTTGACCTTAATTTGATCCTGGTTACTGCATTAGTTCATGCATCATAACATTGTTAATGTTCATGCATAATATAGATTTTTATTCTATATTTTTTCTGTGCTAACTTGCAGTCTGCCCTTGGTTTTGTTTTTGTTCTTTTTGGTTTTCTCTTTGTGTCTCTGTCCTTTTCCTTAGCACCATGCCTAGGAAGACTAGAGCACGTAGGACTCTTCCCACTCCTACTCCATCCCCTCCTTCTTTTGATAGTGAGCGGTTCCCCCGTGAGAAAAACCAAGAGATCTTTGAGACTTTAAACCTTAAGAGAAAGGTTTGGGCTGAGCGTTTTGTCCTGTTAGATGAGTTAGATCCTACCATTAGGGCAAATTTTGAGCGTCGAGGTTAGTTGCCTTTGTTAGCTGTGTCTGACCCTCCACCTCCGGTTCTCTTGATTAGAGAGTTCTTCTCGAACCTCTCTGTCCACATCTATGATTCCAACACTCTTGTTAGGAGTTGGATACGAGGTGTAGAGTACACCATTACTCCTCAGGTAGTGGCTGATGCTCTAGAGGTACCGTTGGTTAGGCATCCTGTCTATCCCTATGATGAGTCACCCGAGTTGAGTGATGCCATGTCTTACATCACTAGGTCATCTATCCAGTGGGGTTTTAATCCTAGGATCACCACCGCTGAGCTTCCTGAGACTACCTATCTTTTCTTTAGGATAGCCTGTCACTCACTCTGGCCCATTTCTCATCTGCACACCATTCCTCTTGAGAGGTGTGTATTCTTATACGCTCTTGTCACTGATGCTCCTATCAGTTTTCCTCATCATTTTCTTCGTTCTTTGAACGAAGTTTATAGGAGTTCATCTACTGCTCATGCCGTTGTCCATCCTATTTTCATTCATAGGATTTTACTTTATCTAGGTTTAGAGGATTTCCCTGCTTCTGAGCCTGTTCATGTTATAGGTCCTATAGGTGCGTCTTTTCTTAGACAGAGGGCCGCTCATCTTCGAGCTGGTTCTAAACACCCTAGGTCTAATCCCTCTAGTAGCACTCCTCCTTCTCCTTCTTCTTCTACAGGTCCTGCTGGTGAGGTTGTTCCAGATCCTGTAGGTGCTGCTGCTGTTCCTCCACCCCCTGCGGCTGACTTCGATGTTCGTTGTACTCTGGAGACTGTCATGACCGTTCAGGCGGCTCATGGTCAGCTTTTGGTGGATCTGTTCGACGAGATTTGGGCTCTGAGAGCGGATTTGGCGCATCTTCGTTCTTCCTCACCACCTCCTTTTGATGATGGCCTATGATGCCCTTTGGCATTCCGTCACAAAAAGGGGGAGTAGAGTTTTGACTTGTAGAGGAGATTTTGTTGATAGGGGGAGATTTTTGTGTTAGGGGGAGATATTTTTTATAGCATGGGATATTTTTGTGGAGTTTATTAGATTGTATCTAGGTGCTTCACTTTGTATATCATTTTTGGAGATATTCATGTTAGGGGGAGTAACATTGATTGATATATTGATATACATGTTTTCTTTTGATTCTTGTTGTCTTATGATTCACTGCTTATTGATTTATATTTCTGAGTTGATTCATTGATATATATCTTTATTTTGTGTTGTGTGAATCTTACAAGAATATTATACCTGTTTATATACTATTTTCTGCCACAAATGCGTTTATGTGTTTGTTGAGTATTTCAGGAATATACAGGTTGATTCAACAAAGCTGCTGTCTACACTTGCAACCGATGGATAGTAGTTAGGTTGAACTTTAGTTTATGAGCATTATTTTGTAATGGGCTTTTTACTTGTAAACTTTGAGCTTTTAATTTGTGTTTTGTCACGGATTGCCAAAGGGGGAGTTTGTTAGGTTCTAAGGTCTTAGGATTTTATGTATTTAGAACTCTAATTTGTAATGTTGGCAAACCATGATCAAAACAATGTATTTAGTCTTGTTTAGGCTTGCTCAAAGTTGGTTAAATATTGTAAAGTTGGAATCGAGTGACTGCAGAAGCATTGGGGCTTCTCGGCCTGGCTCGATCGATCGAATGTAATTCTCGATCAATCGAAAGTCGGCCCAGATGCGTTTTTCTGCAGAATTCCAACTCAGCCCAAACTCTTCAAACGTTTAGGGTTTTATGTTTTTGCCCTAGGTATATAAGGCAAACCCTAGCTACGTTTTTCAGGGTTGCACAAGTTGTATTGTTGCTCATACATTGCGGTTTTGTGTAAATCTCTTGTGAGATCTAGAGGAGCTTTCCTTTACACAAAGCTTAGGGTTTTCAAGATTGAGATTACTTCAACATCTTGATGATCAACTTGGTTGCTGCCTTTGAAGCTTAAAGAATATCAAGCATGGGTGCTTGTAGCTGATTGAAGGAATACGAAGAAAGAAGTAGTCCGTGGACTCGGAGCTTGCGCGTGGTCGTGTCAGGAAGTTTTACTGGTGGGTAGCATTAGGAAGTCAAGCGGGGAGCTTGTAAGTCCTTTTGTAAGAACTTCAATTCTTTCTTAGTGGATTCCATTTTGCCTTGAGGATCGGTGGGTAAAATCCTCCCCAGGTTTTTCCGTGTGGTTTCCTGGGTGATCATATCACTGTGTTATTTATTTTCCGCTGCTTTATATGTTTTATATGCATGATATGATTTTGTGATTGTTTTAACCTAGAACTGTTTAATTTGACTAAGTAAAAACTTGGCTAATTAATCTAGGCTACGCAATCTGGTTATAGTTTAAGGGGTCAAAACCGTTTAATTTTTAAAAACATTAATTATATTAACATCAAAAACAACATCGTTAGTTCATATTTTTAGACTTTAAAAAAAAATAGATATAATATTTTATTCTTATATTCTTCTCCTATATGATTCACACCTCCACAAATTAGACTTACATTAGACTTTTTTTTTTTCATATCAACTTCTTCAATGTGGAGTGTATATATATATATCGAACAATTCATAATAAATACTCAACATATTGTTTTTTACTTCTATTCTTCTACCTACAACCTTGCAGGTATGTATTGTTTTGTCTTTTGTTTAACCTAATTTTATTAAGTTTTATTCGATTTATATGGTTATAGTTTGAGAATCAATCGTTAAATATGCTTAGACATGATTTTTATTAATTTGTATATCGTATATGAATTAAACGTTTATGACATGGGTTCCAAGGGTGATATTTTGTTACATATTTATGTTTAATATGGTTAGACATGACTTTCTATTATTTTTTATACATATATGAATTACACGTTTATGACATAGGTTCCAATAGTGATATGTTGCTTCCATCCCTCAATTTTGATTTAGAGATCAATCTTATTTTTAGCTTATTATTAAGCAAGTCTTGATATAATTTGATGATAAATCGTTATATCTATTTTATTATTTAATTTTACTTAAATTAGATTAAGCCGTGGATTTTACACATTTGTTATTTTAGCTTATTATTAAAACAATTTGTTTACACATTTGTTTTTTGATAAAATAAGCTTATTGCTTATTATTAAGCAAGTCTTGATATAATTTGTTATTTTATTATTTGATGATAAATCATTGGGTTTTACCTCATGTGTTTGGATTTTGCAAAATTTGTCATTATTTTAAAAATGTTTAGTAATTTAGATTGTTCTTCATTACTGAATTGAGGTTTCCACTTAAATATATTATTTTGGATAGTTTTTAATTTTTTAATTTAAGGTTTTTCTATTTAAATATATGTTGGTGATTAATTGAACCTTAAAGCTCAATATATATATATATATATATGCATTTTATAATACCTTAATTTATATATGCTAGTGTTATATAAAACCGAAACTTTTGACTTTTTGTTGACAGCTCCTCATTGCGCCACGTGGCTACATAAATTTATGTCATTTACATTTAAAAACCGAACAGTTGTACCTTTTACCTTTGGTGTTAGTAGTTACATAATTATAAAAAAAAAAAAAAAAAAAAAAAAAAAAAAAAAAAAAAACCAGCAATTAGGCCAAATAATTTCTTTTAGCCTAACCCTCACACATGTTCACCAAAAATTTACTCTAGTGTCCATTTGGCATGATTAATTTTGCCAACATATTTTACTATTTAACTTATTTTTATTACTATTCATAGGTCCCACTACACTTTTTGGTACTATTTTTGGGTCCTACTATACTATTTAAGCTAACTTTTACCTTTATCTACAGTACTTTTAGCAAAAAGTTTTCAATTTCAGCAAAATAAGCGGGTAACCACTTTATCTGCCTTTATATACATTGTTTACTTATTGTTTTCTTCCCTCCCATTTTTCCGTTTTCTATTATTCTCTTTTCCCTCTACAAGAAGAAACCCAACGAAGGTTGAAGAGGAAGAACAGAGTAGCCTGCCACCACCGGTCAACCAGTAAAAACACTATGGTAAAACTGACTTCTTTCATTGTTCACTGTCACGCTACTATCATTACTCAATTTCTTTTTCACTGTCGTTTTTATTTCCTTCCACTAATTTCATAGAAGTATTGTTTTACCATTGTTTATTTCAATTTAGACAATTTTGGTCAATTTTCCAAATTACACCACATTTGCTTTGGTGATATAAAAACTTTCCCTTGCTTTTAAGAGGTACCAAATCAAACAAATGTTAGACATGTTGGTGAGAAATATAAAAGCCATGGAAGAGTTGGGTTTTTGGCTTTACATTGTTCATGGTAGAATTTAATTAGTTATGTAGTTCCATATATTTGATACTCTTTAATTTGTTTGTTCTACCTGTTTGTTGTGTTATTTGTTGCATTACAGGAACTGTTCAATTTTTCAATAGGTTGTGTATTTCTGTTTTAATTCTTTTTATTTATAATAACGATCGTTAACAACTTAGACATTGAAATTTTATGCACACCATGTGTTTGACAAAATGCCTTACTTACTCTTGCATTAGTTTATATCCACTTCATGTTGTGTGCCTCTTGGTTTTAGTTGCTATTGGTCATTGCACTTTTCCCTAATGTGCATTTAGGCATTGTATGTCATCAACATAAGCAACAATTTAGTACAAATTTACTTGAAAGGTCTCCTATTTGCCAGATTTCCAATTCCGAAATAAAATACGGTTGCTTTTACCTCCCTTGTGCCACACCACTTGAGGCATTTAAAAATATTTTGCTCATCAATTTGTCTCTTTATATATGCCTTTTAAAGGAAGCAAGTTCAACAATTGTTAGTGTTGTCTATAAATATAGGTTTTATTTTAAGTTTTATTTTATTTTTTTAAAATTATTTGTAGGACATTGAGAAATATAAGTTAGGGAGTCTGAAAATAATTTTCATTATTTAAGTATGCGTTTGGCATGGATTATTTTTGTCAACTTATTTGACTATTCAGCTTATTTTTACTACTATTTATGGGTTTTTGGTACTATTCATGGGTCCCATTATATTATTTTAGCTAACTTTTATCTTTATCTACAGTACTTTCAGCAAAAAATTTTCAATTTCAGTAAAATAAGCGGATCCCAAACAAACCCTTAAATCAATCAAATTGTTATGTGCAGAATGGTGCAAATGATGATTATGAATATCTTGCAACTAGAAGGGCTATGGACACAGTTGGATTTAGTGACCAAGAATAGGTTGCCTTTTTGTAACTTTAGAAGATGTGCTTTTTTTTATGAAAGTTCAATCAGATTTTTAATCATTATAGAATTCTTTTCAAGAGGCAAGATTTAGGAGGATAATTTGAGCTATCTGTTTAAAATCTAGAAAGATTTAAATAAATAAGATTTTTCTTATTTATTTGTAGTTACATGCAAAACTATAGATGTTGAACAATTATTGAATTCTGATGTGAGGGGATGTATTCTACTGTATTTTGAGTCAATGATTCAGTGTTATTCTGTTTTAGTTCAATGCAGCCAAACAGATGCAATGAGAATTGAAAAGAGTTTTACTTTTAGTTATTTCAAGCATTCAAATATAGATAGTTGCTTGGTAAATCTTTGTTTCTAAGGTATTTAATTCGAAAAAAATGTTATCTATCTGTTTATTATTCACTCAACCTGTTAATTGGGTATTTAATAGAATTAAACATTTTTAGGGTCCGTTTGTATAGAACTTATTTTGCTGAAACTGAAAACTGAAAACATTGTAGCGAAATAATTTTTAAATGTGTGAATAGTGCTGTGGGACCCATATTTAATGAAAAAGTTGCTGAAAAGTGTAATTTGTGGGACCCGTGAACGGTGCACGAGAGCACTGTTCACAGTTGACTTGTCAACAATTGTGGGTTGAACCAAAAAAAAAAAAAAAAAAGAGAAAATGCGTGAAACGTGAAACGCAGCCGTGGACGTGGAATCCAAACACATACTTAATGTTACTTATTCATATCATAATACAATTTACACCATATTCTTTTAACAGATTTATAAGAGTGATGCTACAAATGATTCTGTCAACAACTTACCAAGTGAAGAAGATGCTGATTCTATTAAATTACAAAGACTAGATGATGCAAGTGATGTACAACTCACAGCTATTGCAAATCAACAAAAGAGGAAGAGGAAACAAAGAGTCCTTTAAACTGTTAAAGCTTATGTTACAAATCATTTTAACTTTTCTTACAATAATGTAAACACCATTAGAAGGTGTTCTGTTTTGTGTTTAGAAAACATAGCCGACCTTACAAAATAAGTGACAAAGGAATAGTTGGTGTTAGTGTATATTTAAATTCTTAATGGTATTTGCCATAAAGGTGTGTATACTTTACTGCTAATACATGTATTGCACTATTTATCTGATATAGATAGTTTTGTTTATGGAATCTATATTCATTCATTATTCTATTTACTAATATGATTGTTATACTCATTGTAATTTTTTAAAGTTTTTTTTTTTGATATAGTAATTTTTTTGAGTTGTTTTTACAATAATTCATTGTGAGAAGGTAAAATATTTATTTTAAATGGTTGGAACATATGGTTTATTGTGTAGGGACTGTGGCATTATTATTAACCCAATGGATGTTTATTATAGAGGTGTTTAAATAGAGACTTTGACAGGTACAATCTCTTCCACTTCAATACGAATTGCCCATAATATTTTGTATCTATAAAAATTCTTCTCTTGGCTTCAACTCAAACTTTTCTCATAAACAATACTACTTTTGTTAGTGGGAAAGAAAGGAAAAACAATTACTGTACATTATTTGTAAAGGAAAAACCAAACAACCCGGCAACTCAATCTGTTTTGTGTTAGACAGTACCATTAAGATAAAATACCAATTGTTTTGTTCTTATTACAGAATTTGAATCTAAATTCCCAAAATTTTGAATTTATGATCTTTTTCACTCATTTTTATCGTGTCCATGCTTTAATTTGAAAGATATTGCAAAGGTGGAGATGAAGGAGTATAAGTATGAGGAGTTAGCTAAAGTCCTTGAAAACTTTGGAAACATGTATTATATCTTTTTTCTCTTTGAGTTTTTTTATCTAATTCTTTGACTGAATTGAAAATAAATAGTTAATTTCTTTTGAAATCTAACAATTTAATCTATTTAGATTTTTATCATTTTGGGTGTGTTATTGATAATTGATGCACTGGCTGATTTGTTTGGTTCGTTATCTGCTCATCCAGTAACACCCTTGATATCCCTTTTATGCAATCTTTTGATTTGAAAATTTACCCTTTTGTTGTGAAGGCAATAACCAGTGTTAGAACATTATATTATTTTTCATTTGCTCAAATTGGAAATCACAACAAAAAGTATGTAAGCTTCTGCCTAGAATTAACATTGTAAATTGCTTTAAGTGGACAATAATTTTGCTTTGGTTTCTATTATTTATGTTGCTTAACTTTAGAATTTTGTTGGCAAATTAAGAAATATGACACAATGTCACTATATATGTATATAAACCATTTGTGTGACTTATTCCTTAAAATCCAAAGCAAAAAGGTTTATTTATGTTAACTAAAGTTCTCTCAACCAAAAAAAAAAAAAAAAAAAGCTTTTAATTTGAGAAAATAAATTTTAGCATTTCTAAGAACTTTACTATGCATCGTATGGGTTAGCGACTAATTAAATATATGTAGGTATAGGTAGGGGTGTTCACCAAATCGCCTAAACCGCACCAAAACCACCCGCAAAATGGCATAACCGCACCGCACCACACCGCACTGCATGGTGCAATGCGGTTTGCGGTTTTATAATAAGAAAACTGCACAAACCGCACCGCACTGCTTCCTCTCTCTATATATTAATATATTTATTTATTTTTAATATTAAATATATTATTAATAGTTCAATAACTTAGTTTTTTTTTTTTTTTTTTTAAAGATTGATAACCCTAGCAAGTGTTGACTAAGAAAGCTAGCCTAAAATAAGGAAAAATTAGCTCAGTAGTTTAAAACTTGGACCAAAACAATGGGAAAAATTAGTTTTGGGCTGGGCAGGAAAAGCCTAAATTTGAAAAATATATCGACTTCAAGCTGTTTAAACCGCATCTTATACACCGCACCGCACATGTGACCGCAAAAATGAGGCGCGGTGCGGTTATGGTTTTGGCTAAACTCTAAACCGCACCGCATCACACCGCACATGTGACCGCAAAAATAAAGTGCGGTACAGTTATAGTTTTAGCTAAACTGCACTGCAAAGTGCGGTGCTAAAAAAACCTAAAACCGCACCGCACCACATTGCGAACCCTAGGTACAGGGCAAAGATGAACAGAATACTTTATCCAGATGGTACCACGTACCTCGAGTAGATCTAGTTTCATAGGAAAAAAAAAAAAAAAAAAGCTAAAATCCATTTTTGATCCCTATATTTTGACCTTATTTCCATTTTAGTCCTTTTTTTTTTTTAATTTTACCTCATTTAGTCCCTAAAATAAAAAACGCGTTCTATTTTGGTCCCTAGTGTCATTTAACTAACGGAAATTGCTTACGTGGTAGAAGGAGTACACTGTTAACACATTAAATGCCGACATGACCATTAAAATGATATTAACATCTATTATTTTACATTTAAATAATGTCACGTCAGCATTTTAAATATTAAAAAAACCACATCATTATCTTTTCTTTTCTTTAATTATTTTAAAATAAAATTTTAGTTATTATTTAATTATTTAAATAATAATTAAATAATTAAAATAAAATTTTGATTTCATTATTTTGCTGGAAGATCATGTCTATTTATGTTCTTTGTGTTCATCCCATAATTGTTCACGTTCTTCCTCAAATAGTTGGTTGCCCAAAAAATTAAAAAATCTATATATTCTTAGCAACCAAACATACAAAACACGCATAGCAATCTTCAAATTGAGACCAAAACCCAGCAATCACCAAAATACCAAAACACCAAAATATCTCTACCGAACCTAACTGACCAAACACCAAACACCAAACATCAAAACTCAACTCAGATCAATAACAATATTTTCTTGACAACCAAACACAACAAAGGACCCAGAAAATCCACCACCTTCCACTACCTTTAAACCCCACCAATGGGCCCAGAAAATCCAGATCTACCCACCACCGCCAATTTGACTTTCTAGATCTACTCTCCACCTCCACAGCCAATCTCCACCTCAACTACCTCTACTGCCGATTTGAGCCCCTCCACTACCTTTACTACCAATATGCAACCACCACCTCCACCACCATTGATCTAACTGGTCTTTCTCTCTCTCCAACCCAAATCAAACTTAAATAAGAAAAAGAGAGAGATAGGAAAATGAAAGAGTGCCGAGAGAGAGATAAAGAGCTGAGAGAGAGAGGGAAAAATGAAAATGAAAATGAAACTCATGGATCTGTAAAGAAATAAGAAAAAGAAGAGAAAGACACAAACACAAACACAAACACACCAAAAAGTGAGAGAGAGATAATTTTTTTTGGATTTTTCTTAAAAGAAAGAAGAAAATGAATGGAAAATGAATAATTTTTTAGGAATAATTTTTTTATTAAAATGCTTATGTAGAATTTAAAAAATGCAAAATAATTTTTTTAATTTTATTTTAATGGCCACATCGGCATTTAATGTGCCAACAGGATACTCCGTTTGCCACGCAAGCAATTTTCTTTAATGAGATGATGGTAGGGACTAAAATGGAATGCATTTTTTATTTTAGGGACTAAATTTGGTAAAATTAAAAAATATGGACCAAAATGGTAATAGGGTCAAAATGTAGGGACTAAAAATGCATTTCCGCAACAAAAAAAAAAAAATTATGTAGGAATTCATTTATAGCATTTTGTAGTTGAAATTTAACGAACACACATTTTATTATTTATATTATATTAGAATAGAATTATAGACATGACTATTATGTAAAAACTAGGGAAAAATACCCAAATACCTCTTCAATTTTAGGGTATGTTTGTTTGGAGGGATTTTAGGGAGGATGGAAAATTTAAAAGAGAAAAAAGTTTTAGTGAGTGTTTGGTTAGGAGGGTGAGAGGAAAAAAATGTGGTGGGGTTTGAGTGTTTTCTCCCCAGGCCCACCAAAATGTTTTCTCCCCAAAATGGGGAGAAAACTGGGGGAAAGTCTGATTTGCTTGATTGACAAAAATGTCAGTGCACACGGGTTTCATCAAGTTGCCTCTTTTATTTATTTATTTATTTTTTAAAGTTTTAGCTTTCCTGGGTGTTTGGCTCTTCACTTCTTTTATTTATTAATTATTATTATTATTATTATTCTCCTGGGACGTTGCCTCTTTCTTTTTTCTTTTCTTTTGATTTCTTGGGGCTGTGGGCGTGGTGCTTTGTTTTGTTTTATTTTTTTTTTATCGCTTAACTAGACATGAATTTTTTTTTTTTGGACATGATTTTTATTTTTTTAATAAATTTGGGTCATTGTTTTTTTTTTTTTTTTTTGGTTGCTTGTCACTTTTTTGTTTTAATTCGACATCATTTTTTTAATAAAGGTATATGAGTAAATTTATACAAACTCACTTTTTCCATCACTCTACTTTTCCACTCCCAACCAAAAAAGAAGAATAGGGAAATTATAATATTTTCTATGCTCTTGCCTTTCCACTCCTCCAACCAAACAGACTCTAAGGGGGTGTGTGAGCATTTTTTCCTATCTTGGCCAAAATAAAAGTTCAGGGGGTGTTTTAGCCACTATTCTAAAGTTTAGGGGGTGTGTGAGCATTTTTCCCTAAAAACTATAAGAGTTTATACTCTTTTCAATACATGCATGTCTCGCTATCTTAAGTTATAATTTTGTCAATTAAAGTCTCAAAACTTATGCAACTGTTTTGATTCGAAATTAACTTTCTTTTTTTTGTTGATAAAATAACTTCTATTCATCTTTATTGTGAAATGAATTGAACAACTTTTGACTGGATGCCTTCTTTCGATTGTGAAATGAAAAGAAGGCATACTCTTTTTTCAATATATGCATGCCTTCTTCTGATTGGATTGAACTTCTATTGTGAAATGAATAGAAAATGTGATTAAAATATTATGAAATAACTTCTATTCATCTTTATTATTCTTGTAAAATATTTTCTGTTGATCATTAAATCCTTTGTAAAAAGTTCTAAAATGTTTTACAAAAACAAACAGTGGCATCCCTTCCCCTATCTAGTGACTAGGTTGCTGGTTCGATGTGCTAGGTAGCTGGTGTCAGTAGTTCGGTTTTCGAAGCCACTGTTGCAGTGGTCTGGTCATCAAAAGTCAAAATTGCTGTTCTAGCGGCCTAATGGTGGGTGCTGCCATTTCAGCAGTCAAAACCACTAGTTTGACTGCCAGTTCAAGCGGTTGGTGTAGGTGGTAAGGTTGCCAGAGCCACTAGAACGCAACTGTTGGGTTACCGAACCTCAAGCACTTGTGGCTTCGGTGGTTGAACTATCGGTTTTTGTGGTTTATCATCGAAAAATTTTATATGTCATACCAAACACCTGAAAATGTTTTATAAGTAATTTTTTTTATTTGAAAATATTTTATTTCGAAGCAAACGAAGTAGTAGTATCAATTGCCAATTGGCACTTCAAGGTAGGATTGAACGCCAATTGGAGTACGATGTGTTGATCGATGGTGCATTCTGGTTAGAGGTTTTTCACTTCTTTAAGCTTCCCTAAGGTTTCTTGCTAAGCATAATTTTCTCTCTAAATGGAGTTTCTCTTTTTACCTTTTACTATTCAATATATAATAACTATCTAATTAATAATTAGGAGAAACTACACTGTTAGTCAAGTTTCAAATAAGTGATATTGGTCCCTCAAGTTTAAAAAATGAGCAGTATTAGTCATTCTATTAACTACCGTTAATGATATTGCTTATGTGGCTAACAAAATACTAACCTAGCATTTTTTTAATGAAAAAAATTACAAAATTTATTTTACTGTTGAGTTTGGATTGCATCTAGCGTCTTTGCTGGCATTTAAACAGTGGGTCCAGTGCACTGTTCATGAGACCAGCAAGTACTTTTTTCAGCAAAAACAACTTTAAAATTGGGTCTCACTATTTATACATTTAAAAATTATTTTTCTATAGTATTTTCAATTTTCAGTTTTCAATTTTCAGTTTTTAGTTTTTAGTTTTCAGCAATAAGCGGTATCTAAATAGACCGTTCATGTCAAAAACCCATTAACACCAAAATATCAAACAAACGAATCAAGAAATTAAAAGAAAGAACACGAGGTGGGATCATTGGAGATTGGCCTTCGCCACAATAGTGTTCAACTCGAAATATAAAAATATTGAAAGGTGAAATATGTTTGCAAGAACAAATAAATAAGTAGAAAGGAACCAGGATGAGCCAAAGAGCAGGGCATTTTTTCAGAAAGAGAAATGATATGTCTACAACATTTTTACAACAAATCCTAAGTGGTAGGTTGTTAGTGGTTGTTATTGTTGGGGCAAAAAAGTAATCTTAGTATTAGTTTCAAATTTGAACCAATAACAACTAACCACCTGTGATTTGTTGTAAAAATATTGTAAAATTGTTGTAGACGTAGCATCTCTCTTTCAGAAATAACCATAAAAAGCAAACTATTTTGTTAGTTAGCAAACTTTTGAAACAAATTTGCTATCTAACAATTCGAGCACGTTATGGTCGATTTTGGGATATTTATGCACTGCGCCAGCAGCTGACGTGGACTGTCCACATAGTACGGGTATGGAAATCGAGTCTACTGGACTCGAGTTTTGCTTATGGAAATCGAGTCCAGTGGACTCGAGTTTTCCTTATAGAAATCGAGTCCAATGGACTCGATTTCCTGGGGTGGTTCCACCACAACATTGCAGCACGTCGATGTAAATCAAGTAAAGTAGACTAGATTTCTACTAAAGGAAATCGACTTTCCTATACTCAATTTTCTATTAATGGCCACCACCATGCCACATGTCGCATGTGGGTCCCAACTGGGAACTTTTTCTCCCTTACCCGTCTCACTCAGTCTCTTCAGCTCAGTCTCTTCAGCTCAGCTCAGCTCAGCTCAGTTCAGTTCATCTCACAGTGCAGACAAAAGTGCTGCTGAAACCAAAAAATATCCCCCTTTTGATGTTAGTTCCATTTGAGAGGATGTACATAGAATGGATATATGTCAGTAATTACGGAAGCTATTGTGCTATTAGCATAAGCTAAAGTGAGTGATGAAGGTTAAGGGACTAAGAGAAGGCAACTGTAACCACAAAAACTAATTATGTTCCTCTTCTTGAGTCACATGAAGCTGCTGAACCAAGAGTGAGACAATCAAATGGATAGATTGTAAAATGGAAGAGATCATCCTACGAAGACTAAAATTAGAACTTGAACCAATATAACCCTGATACCAATTTCTAGGCCTACATCCATGGGCAACGCCAACCACAATAACCAATAATAAAGATTACAATCACACTCACTAACTCTCTCAACAATTAATCACACTGGGGACTTTCATTGGGTGGGTTTTTTCCATTTCCAATGAAACGTAATTAACACTACAAAATTTCAAGCCAAAAGAAAAGCCTGTAGTGTAGCAAGAACATATCTAAAGCAAACAAGAACATATCTAAAACAAGAACATCTGGAGCATTAATAAATAAAAAAATTATTAAGATCTAATCCAAGCAAGCAGATTGAGAAGGGGTACCTACCTTCAGATTAAGGTTGAGCTATGCGAGGTTAAGAGTGATGAGGTTGAGCAATGGCGTGGCGCGAGGTTGAGCAGTTGGCGAGGGCTTGAAGAATGACGAGGTTGAGCAATGGCGCAGCGCGAGGTTCAAGTGACGAGGTTGAGCAGTTGGCGTGAGGTTTGAAGAGTGAGAGTGGGTTTGAAGAGTGAGAGACCGGACCGAAGTTTGGGTTTGAGTGTGGGTTTGAAGAGTGAGAGACTACCGGTGTGGGTTTGAGTGTGAGTGTGAGTGTGAGTGATCTGTTGTTAGAGTGGCGCGGCGCAAGGTGAGAGAGTGAGAGAGTGAGGTGTGTTTGGGTTTGAGTAGACTGTGAGGTGTGTGAGTTGTGTGTATGGTTTGGTGAGCGTTGTGAGTGCGTTTGAATTGGGTGACGTGGCAACAAAAACGAGTCCTGTGGGCTCGAGTTCCATGAACAAAAACCGAGTCCTTTGGACTCGATTTTTATTAACAAAAAACAAGTCCTTTGGGCTCGAGTTCCATGAAAAAAAAAAAAAAAAAAAAAAACGAGTCCATTGGGCTTGAGTTTTATGAACAAAAATCAAGTATTTGGTACACGATTTCCATGAACAAAAACCGAGTTCATTAGACTCGATTTTAGGCCTACGTGGACACTTTGCCAGCTCAGCCGCTGGCGCAATAGGAAAATCGAGTACAATATACTCGATTTATAACCCCAAAATCGACTCTTCTGGACTCGAATTGTTAGAAACCAAAATAGTTTCAAACCTTGGCTAACTAAT
This sequence comes from Quercus glauca, assembly GCA_023736055.1. NCBI lineage: Eukaryota > Viridiplantae > Streptophyta > Magnoliopsida > Fagales > Fagaceae > Quercus > Quercus glauca. Next base: position 28,088,095 of record CM043320.1, read on the forward strand.
AATATAGTTTGGGTTTTATAGTTATTTAAAAAAAAAAAAAAATCAAAGAGCAGTGGTACGTAGTGGCAGCGTGCCCCACAAGGCCGTGGCTTGGATGTTCAGCTCTATATATATCGGTTGTTTAATTATGAATAAATCGAAACAAACGAATCAAGAAAAAATGACAAATCAAAATTTTAAAATTAGAATTGCTCTCTCACATTGTCCATTGAATCAACAACCAAAAGCCAGCTACTAGGGGATCATCAACAACAACATGTGATGGCCCGAGCTAAAGCTCTACAGACTACAGCACAAAACAACCTTAAGACAGAGCAGCACCCCAGCTATCATCACAGATGCGCAGACATCAAATGCTGATATTCCACCAGCAGACCTACCGCACCCTTAAAAATCATCTTCGGGTGTACCTGAACATGCTTAAAATAGAATTGATTACGTGCGTTCCAAATCGCCCAAGCTACAATTGGCCATTTCTCCAACTCAGTAGCGCTGAGCTTCTACTGCATTGTCTTGAAAAGAAGGAAGAAATCTTCAGCTTGGTTACTACACTTCTGTGTTGTCCCCTTAAAGAACGACCAAACATTACGCGCGAAAGGGCATTCGCACAAAACATGGGTGACCGTCTCAGGGGCCTGGCAGCAAATTTCACACGCAGCCACCACTGGAACTCTTTTCCTATGAAGATTTTCACGGGTAGGCAAGCAATGAGAGCACGCACGCCATATGAAATTTCAAACCTTTGGAGGAACATTGAGCTTCCAAATCTGCCCCCAACAATTGCTATGAGCCTGCACAGATGAATGCTCCGCATGGTTTGGATGTTGAAGGCGCAAAGCCACCTGGTAGGCAGACTTAACCGAGAAAGTCCTGGATCTATTCTCCTTCTAAAACAAGCAGTCCTGAGTGTGGAGGCGAGTTAGGGGTATAGACAAGATGTTCTCAGCGGTCTGACACACAAAAAAATCAAAGAGCTTTCCTCGATCCCACGCTGGTGAGTCTGCCCATCAATTAAGTCACACACACGCAGGGGCGGAGCCAAGAACTTTCGTTTGGGGGGGGCCAAGTTGCAACTCTAATATATTTATCAAAATAACCTCACATACACATATACATACGCTTTTTTATTATATACACAATTTTTATTTGATAAGTTATATATATACACATACCAAACAACAACAAAAAGAGCTTAGTAATTTCAATCAAAATTATAGTGAAATTCTTAAAAATTTCATATTTGATACAAATTATCAAATTTTATACTAAAGTAAGTGAAAAACCTTTCAATTGAACTAATGAAATTTTCAAAAATATGAATGATCCAAAACTTGAAGGAATAAGTTAGGTTTCAAACATATTTGAAGCTATCTTACTCTAACCCATTATATAGTAACTAAAGAGACATTTCATATATAGTTTTAGTGACATTATTTTTTTAATGAATCAATGACTTGTTAATTACCACATAACTGATTGAAAAAGATATAGATTCAAATATGTTTGATGCCAAACTTTATCAAATATTTAATAAATATAAGAGCATATTTTACAATAAAAAATAAACTTGTGAAAAATAATGTTATGTCTCTATAATTAGACCAAATTTTTTTTAAGAGCATCATTGGACTAAATCAAATATTTTTTGGGGGGGGGGGGGGGCTACTCTTATTTTTTAGACTAAAATTTGAAAATTTGAAAATAATTTTATATATATATATATTTCAAAATTTCAAAATTTTGGGCCCCCCCCCCCCCCACCCTTACACATAGCTACACCCCTGCACACATGCAGATTCGGTGGAGGTGCATTCCGGAACCGAGGGGCTTGATTCAGCCATTCATGTGTGCTATGAAGCACGGGTGCATTTCTGGATTCAGGCATGGGTGCAAGACTCGGCAATTTTTTAAAAAGTAGGGTGCAGGTTCGGGGTGCGGTGATTAAAATATTTCTTATATAATTTATTGAAAATATTAAAATTATAAGTCTATGTTTCAACTAGTATATTAATATTACGCCTAAATATCTACCTAAATTATAATTATAATAATAAGTTAATAACAACTATCACTTTTTAAAATATTAAGAGTTTAAAACAGTAATATAGTATGTACGGAGATAATGATAAAAAAAAAAAAAGCCACAAGTTAAAAAATTAAAAAAAAAAAAAAAAGAAAGAAAGAAAGAAAGAAAGACAGTACATTAACGTTGTCAGACTTAATAAAAAAGTTGGAGAGTTTCTAAGTTCAAACTCTCTTTGCTACTTTCCAATGCTTTGTCACGTGACTACTAACTAAGCTCACAAAACTAAAAAGAAAGGTAAAAGAGAAACTAAGAGCAGGAGATGAAAGTTAGAAGACTCAAAAACAAAGAACAAAAGAGTAAAGAGGAAATAGAGAAGAAGAAGCTTGATCTACGATTTTGCGTTGTCTGCGATGAGCTGAGATTGTTCTTCAAGAAACTAGAATGAGGTGAGCTTGAGTGCATCTGTGAGAGAGGGGAGATGGAGAGCAAAGAGCCGAGAGGGGAGACAGAGCACAGAGAGTGAGAGAGAGCTGAAGATTCAAGTGAAGAATGGTGCGTAAGTGCGTTTTGCACCGAATCGGCGCGAATCGGCCTGAGTCTACGACAAGTCAGCGCGAGTCAGGAAAAAAAAAAAAAAAAAAAACTAGACGTGGCATCAACACGCAGGCAGTGGCGTCGCTCGCTCGTCATCGCGTTAGACGTAGGTGTGGCGGCCGTTTTGTCGTGTCCGTGCATCCCAGCATGTGTGGATACTCCAATTGTGCACCCATCTCCAACTTTCCATTGTGACGTAGCCTTAATAACATCCCTTGCAGCCAATAGGGACCTTCAAACGAAAGAAGGGTTGCTGCCTAAATTAGCTTCCAAGAAAGAGCACCGGGGAAAGTACCTCGCTTTATACACCATATAAAAAAGAGACTTAGTGATGTGAATTAACCTCCAAGCCTGTTTTGCAAGCATAGCAAGATTGAAAGCATGAAGGTCCAGAAACCCCATTCCATCCTTTTTCTTATGAATGCACAACCTCTTCCAATTAATCCAATGAATCTTCCTCTCATCTCCGTTTTGGCCCCACCAATATTTAGCAAGACTAGAATTTATATTATCGCATAAAGTCTTAGGGAGTTTGAACAAACTCATCGAATAGGTAGGTATTGTCTATGCCACTGTCTTGATAAGGACCTCTCGACCCACCTTTGATATAAAATTTTCCTTCCAACCCAGCACTTTCTTTATAATCTTTTCTTGCAGCTCTTTAAACGTCCCCACCTTAGATTTACCACTAGCCATAGGGAGGCCAAGGTATTTATCACATTCAGTCATTACTCTAGCCCCCAAAAGGTACCAAATCTCTCTCTTCACTTTAGTACTTGTGTTCATACTAAAAAATAAGGATGTCTTATGCTTGTTAATTGCCTAACCCAAGGCAGCTTCATACCGCTCCAACAGAGTTAATAATCTTCGGCACTCATTTACTGTTGCACAACAAAATAATAGGCTATCATCTGCAAACAATAGGTGAGAGATTCATACTCCATTTTGGCTGGACAAAATACCATGAAGAACCCGATCCTCCTCAGCTTTCCTCAATAAAGTGGACAATCCATCAGCGCACAAAAGAAACAGATAACGTGAAAGTGGGTCACTTTGTTTAATACCCCTTGAAGGATGAACAAAACCTCGTGGTCCCCATTAATCAAAACAGAATACGAAGCTGTGGTGACTGTCCCCATAGCCAAATCAACCCATCAACGATCCAAGCCAATCTTAAGCAAAATGTTTCTTAGAAAACTCCACTCCACCCGGTCATAGGCTTTACTAATGTCCAACTTCACTGCCATATGCCCCACCTTCCCTCGTCTCCTATTTCTCATCTTGTGAAGCAATTCATATGCAACTGAGGCATTATCAGTAATGAAAGTTCAATATGGGTATAAAACACCCTTGAACGTTTAGACCCCAAATACAAAATTACCAATTCAAGTTTTATATCAAACAGTTAATATGCGGAATATGATAACAAGCTTATAACAGAATTGATAAACAATCTAAGCCAAATATAAACACATCCACAGTAGTAAATATAAGGCAAAGATAAAGGAAGGAAGATGCAAACACACGGACAACACACGATGTGTTATCGAAGAGGAAACCGAAGCCCTCGGCGTAAAACCTCTCCGCCGCCCTCCAAGCGGTCAAATAAAACACTAAAGAATACAGTTGGGATACATGAACAGCAGAAGACCCTCCAAGCTTAATCTACCCAAGTACCTAAGCCCTCCAAGCTTCTTACTCCAACGAGGTTACGCCAAACCTAGTTCTTCTTTAGCTTACCGGCTTCCGCTACTAGACCATATCATCAACCAATGTAGATTGGTTCCTTCTTAACTGCTTCCCAACAGTACCAAATAAACCTTCTCACAGACGTAGGTGTCGTGAGATAAGGATTTGGCTAAAGGCCTCTCAAGGGTATAACAATGGAGAGGAAGAGAGTAAAGGAATTTGTAGAGTTTCTAAGGTTAAGATTGTGGATGAATCAATCTTGTATTTCTCTAGGGTTTCTCTCACAAAATTCTCTCTGGAAGCTCTCTCAATATCGTGGGAATGAGGGGTATTTATACTGGAATGAGAAAGGAATGTGAAACGTCAGATTTTCCCAAACAGGGCATTTTGGCGACTTGACCTCGCGACTGGGTTTAGACGCGAGTTCAAGCCGCGAGCTAACGACCTGGCCAACCTGGGACTTTTGTCTTGTAGTGCAACAGCTAGCGAGACTCTTCAGCTTCTGACATGCTTGGCACGTGTGCAGACTTTTGTCGACTTGCAAGCTGCGACTCACCCGCGAGATCCAGTCGCGAGACTCTGTTTCCTTGCACACTCTTGAGCATTTCTTCACACTCTCTCACTCACTACCCTTACAAGTTTCCCACCTAAATACAGGGTTACTAAGTGCTGAATTACAAGAAAATTGGCACGGAATAAAGCCAACAAGATAATTGATTAATTTCAACCTTACAAGTAATAAGCCGATTTAGGACAAACGCACTCTGGGCCTCAGAATTAATATTAGGCAAAACAAACTTCAATCTATTAGCAATGACCTTAGAGAGAATCCTGGAGATAACATTACCCAAACTAATAGGCCTATAATCAGACATGTGAGTGGGATTATTGGACTTAGGAATTAACACAATATGAGTATACTTCATCTTAGGCAAAAAATGTCCAGAATGTAAAACAGATAAAATGGCTTCAGTCACATTAGGCCCCACAATGCTACAATATTTTTGAAAAAAGAAAGGAGACATACCATTAGGCCCTGGGGATTTGGAAGGGTGCATTTGGAACAAAGCGTTCCTAACCTCCTCTGGAGTATACCTCTGTAATAAGGAGCTGTTCATGTTTGGGGTGATGATACTATTCACATAATCAAGCACACTTTCCATACCCATGGGATGTGCCGTGCTAAAGAGCTCTTGAAAATATTGCTCTGCTGTCTGAGCAATGTGATCCTCAGAGGTTCGCCAGGTACCATCTTTGTCAAAGATGCCAGAGATGTGATTTTTTCGCCGCCATTGACTCACCCTTTGGTGAAAAAACCTTGTATTCTTATCTCCAGCAGGCAACCAAATTTCTCGAGAACATTGTCTCCAAAACAATTCATCACAGTGAAGGATGGCACGGATTTCCTTTTTCAAGTCCTTAACCCGCTGAGCCAACTCTTCCAATTCCTCTTGCTTTTCTTTTAATACTATCTTAGACTGGCCAAAAGTGAGTTTACTCCAATCCACTAGATCTTGCCGACAACGTTTTATTTTTTCAAAAAGACAAAACATCGGACACCCATTCAACATAGCCAGCTCCCATGATTCACGGATCACCCTCTCACAATCAACATGGGCTGCCAATTTTCTTCAAAACGTCGGGGAAACTTCTTTCTTCTCCCTTGGTGAATCGGCCTAGATGTGGTAATGAGAATGGGGTACATGATCCGAATAGGCTACCTGAATATGAGTAACCTCCACATGAGGAAAGAGCTCCTACCATTCCAAAGTTGCACATGCTCTATCTAACCTTTCTTGCACAAAATTAGAACCTTCACAACCATTATTCCACGTTGTTGACACCCCATTTTGCAACCCGCATTTAACCTCACATGGAGGGTAAAAGGGGTTCTTTCACCTCATAAATATGCATCTTGATTTTGGCCATTAGATCCTTAATCTCATTTCACCAAAATGATCTTGATGTTGTAACGATCAAATCAACTGGTCATAAGCCCTAATCGGACCATCAGATTGAAAGTTATCATCAAATCAAGTTTTAATGGCTGAGATGCACTATCACAAATTTAGTCCTACTATATGTGATTATGAACAGTTGATTTCAATTGGTTATAAGTATAATCAATTTGAGATCAACGACGTGTCATAATTTAATTGGTTAGGACTACATTTTATGGTGAGGTTGCATACACCTAATTAATTAGATAGTTAAACATTAATTATTCAATGAGTAATTTGTGCAATTATCTTTTAATTAGAGTAAATTTGGAATCAATTAAGTCTGAAATGGGAGTGATTGGAGCCATTTAATGTTAATTGGGAGCTAATTTGGGACTTATTAATGTTAATTGTGCTGAAACCATTTTCTAACAAATGACCTATGCTCACCATTTCATCAATATCTCTCAGAATATTTTGAATTTGTGAATGAGGTTAATTTTCCTAGAAACTAGACATCCGGGGCTTTAATTTGAGCACAAGAATGAGGCAATTCTGATCAAGATTGAGTCAGATATGATTTTTTGAAGTTGGCTCTACAAGCTGTTACAGCAGCTACGGGAAAACCGAATTTTGGCTTGTCCCTCACTCCTACCAATCTTTCCATTTAATGCACCAGATTTTCCCCAAGGCTAAAATGAGGTCTAGGTTCATGATTCTTTTTCAACCCTCATTAAATGGCCTTCCATTCATATTTCCTCCACCACTACTATATAAACCCCTCTCTACTTCATTCCAAGACACACCAAAAAAACCCCCATCTCTTCTCCTCTCTTGAGTTTTAGTGAAGTAGAGTAGTCTTGTCATATCTTGGTCTTCCTGAGACTCAAGGTATTGAGTGAGACTCACTCTCCCTCTCCTAGTTCTTCTTTTTTCCTCCTCCCTTAGGACCTCTACCAAGAGTCTCCTCTTCCACCATATGGATCTTGCATGAAGGAAGAATCTCTTTTCCTAACTAGTTTTCATGTTGTCATAATGAGAATTTAGGATTAAAGCATGATAGTAATTATTTAAATTCCTTTGAATATGTTTGAATGTTCATATATGTTCTTATGTGTTCTTCACATATTCTTGGTTGTTCATCACATGTTCATGCATATCACTAGCTTTGATCTTAAATCCACATAAAAAATATGAAAAACATGTTTGTTTCATAATTCTTTCAAATTCTTGAATCTAGGATATCACCATACACACACATTCACTAGAATTTAATTTTCAATCCAAATGCAATGTTTAATAAATTGGATTAGGGTTCATCACATGCACACACATTAAATTCAACATACAAATTGATTGACATATTGGATGATATGATATGAATGTTGGCCACCATAGTTTAGAAGACCGGTTTTCACCGGGCAAGGTGGGTGCCTAACACCTTCCTACCTTGTAACATAGCCTCCGAACTTAGATCAAGGGTTAGTAAATCTAATGCTTATCCATGGAATTTTCGATTTTTAGATTGTAACTAGGAAACAAAACCATGTACTTTATCTTAGATTGTATCTAGGACCAAAGCCATGTAATTTCCTATGTTCAATGTAAATTCAATTTCAAATTAATAAAATGATGAATTTTTCAATTATGGTTTTCTTATTTATTCCAACAATTAAATAAGTGGCGACTCCATTGTAAAACCCTTAATCTAAAGGGGAAAATATAACTAGTCGAATCTCCATTTTGAGAGGCAATAACACGACTCCACCCATTCACGTGGGTTTGGCCCAACATTCCTATAAAAAGGGGGCCGGGGGCGCGGTCTCTCACACACGTAAAAATGTTACCTTTGAAACCTAAGTCCACTAGTCCACAAGACAGCAAAGCCTCTCTAAACACTTGCATAGGCCAAAGTGGCCTAGGTAATCGACCCTGCTTCTCTTCAAGTGATAAAATCTCAATAAAATCCCCACAACAAATCCACGGGACCAAAGACCTTGGGTGAAGGTGTCGTAGCAACCTCCATGAATCTGGTTTATTTTGTTCCTCCAGCCAACCATAAAAATCAGTCAGACGCCATGAGGTTTGAGGATCAGGAAGTATCAAAGCATTAATATGGTTAAGAGTGTATGTTTGGATATGCAAGTTCACGTCTTCCATCCAAAGAAGGGCCAAACCTCCACATCTACGTATACTTGGGACAGCTAACATGCAATGGTAAGGTAAATCAGGTTGGAGCCGCTGCACCTCCTCCACTGATTGTTTTGTTTCCATAAGAAACAAATTTTGGGAGCTTTTTACCTCACCAACTGAGAGAGCACATCAACTGCAGGTTGGTTCCCAAGCCCCCTGTAGTTCCAACTTAAGATTTTCATTGTGCTCAGTAGGGTTAGTCATCAGCCTCCGCCATTGAAAAGCATATGCATGGTTATCAGTCACCACCTTACTCCTTTTGCCACTCTTGAGGTAGCTTCTATACTCGTTAGAGTCACAATCCTGAATATTCCTCTTTAAGCCAACCTTGGTAAAATTTGCGGGTTCTTTACATTGCTGATGTTGGTGCTTGCTGTCCACCTTTGTTCGTCCTTTTCTACCTCCTGAACGTGTGGCAGAAGGTGTAGGAGTGTCACATGATTTACTAGACTGCCTAATCTGGTCCCCATTGCCATATTCCACTGAGACACTAACCAAAGAATCAGATGTATCCTTAATCAAAACTTCATTCAGCATGGGAAGGTCAATGTGGCTTGTATTAGTCCCCTGTATCGGTAAGGTAGACTGCAAGCTTGGTGCCTCCAAAATTGCCAGCCCCACCCCTGAAGCCGTAGCCTTACCTCCCTGGAATTCCTGCAAAACTGAGTTAACATTAGAAATTTCTCGAAGGGCATCAAAATCAAAAGGGCCTCCATTAACCCCAGGTCTCAGAGTATCATCGACAACAAACTGTTCCCGATGTGCAGTTGGCGTTCCTACACATGGTGGGCTTCTCCTTCTTCCATTGGTCGGTCCAAAATTCGGTTTCCGAAAGCTAGCCTTTAACCATTCCCGTAAGGTTTAGCTGTTGAAGTAGTACCCATATGGTGAGGGTAATCTCGCGCCTCATGTCCAAACCTGCCACACTGATAACACAGTCCCACAAGCCTTTCATACTTAAAACTGACTTGGACCTTATCCCCCTCAAGATCAAGCATAACTCCCCTCCGACGTAAATGTTTATCAAGTGGCAATTCAACTCACAGCCGGATAAAACGTGCTTGGTCTGAAGTGAAAGCTTTATGGTCAATATCAACCATGGTTCCCAAGCTACTATCGATATCTCTCCCTATTTTCATGGTTATAAGGTCAAAAGGTAAGCCCCAGACTTGAACCCACAGCGGGATGGATGTGAAGATTATGTTTTGCACTAACATACCTCACTCCCACCTCCAAAGGACTAGTGGGTGGTCTGTAAAGCTCCACGGAGCATTAGCAAGAACCCACCATATTTGGCTTTCCATAGCAAACTTGAATTGAAACGGCCCCTTGCCCACATCAACAATCCGTAGGTCAGTTCCCATCTTCCACATTGACCGCAGTAAATACTTAGCAGCACGTTGATTATAGGAGCGGTTCGTGAGAAATCTCCCCAACAGATTGAACGAACACTCTTCCAGAATTTGTTCTATGTGATGGGCTCCAACCTGGATGGCTTCCCCTTCCTCCTCCGTAAGAGTTATTCTCTGTAACCATTTGATGAAATCAGCATCCATCAGGCCACCGACGTCAAAAACACAGGGACTAAGGCACCACGAATATGCACACCAGACAAGAGAAAAGGGAGACAGAGGAGAAAGAAACTCTTAGAAAGCACGTCAGCTCACTAAATGTGAGAGGGAGGATGCTCACCTTGCGTGAGAAGGAAATGCTCACCCTAGGTGAGAAGAAACAATTCACCCTAGGACTTCTGGTAACGTAATTATTATTATTGGGTTTGATTAGGTACAAATTTTGGAATTAATGGGTTTCGGTGTGGAAAATCAATTTTTTCATTAAAAATATGCCAAGTTACTATTCTATTAATCGCACATGTAATATTACTAACAAAAGTTATTAGAATGACTAATACAACTCATTTTTAAAACTTGACGGCTCATTTTTAAAACTTGAAGAATTGATAGCACTTACTTAAAACTTGAGGGACCAATTGAGTTCTTAGGATAAATTTCAGAGACCAAAATGTAGTTTCCCCTAATAATTATGAACAAGTCTTAAGTGAAATGCATGGTTTGGTCAATATCTCTTGCATTTCTCTACTTCATTACTGTCTGAAATAGTTTAAAACTATAATTGATTGACAAAATAGAAAACATGAGATGTAATAATTTGAACTATGGTATGTGTTGTAATTCAATTACCCAAGTTGATTAATTAGGTCAAATTACATGCAAATCGTGGAGGCACCAACAAATCACCAAATAAACTAAATGCAGCGAAAATTAACTTAACATGGTGATTTGTTGACAAATGGGGAAAACTTTTCGCAAGGCAAAAACCCTACTGGGTGAATTTAAGGTCACCACTCCCAAGAATTCACTAATTAATAATCAAGCGGTTACAAATATGAGGAATCTTGCCACTACCCTGGCCTATCCCAAAATATTAACTTACAGTTGAACCTTCACTCTAATACCTAATTGGACTTGATCTTGTAGTAGCATTCTTTCATTTGATGCACAAATTTCCAATCTGTGACTAACTCCAGCAACTTGAATGATTGTTGTTGGCTGCAAAGTTCTTCACTTCATCAATAATAAAGATCAGGAAGTATTTGATTACAAAACTCTATTACGTACAAACGCAGTAGCTTATCACAGAGAAAAATAAACTCTTGGTCTCTAAATTCATATGTGACGGCTCTTAAAATAAGCCTTATATATGTTTATGGATGTGAAAAAAGAAACCCTAAACAAATACATTAGCTTGGGCCAAATATTAGATCTGGAATTCTGAAATCGTAATTTTCGATAGGTCAAGCTTGTGTCAAGCTTCCCATTTAGTCTTAATAGCAGCTCTCTGTCGAGCTTTAATGAAATAACTTTTCTTCACTTATTTCTTAAATCATCTTCTGATGGAAAAATATATGTTTGTATCGTATACAAAACATACGCAGCGGAAAATTAACAGATCTACTTCATTCGCAATTGATAACATGTACTATGTAAATTTCAAAATATAAGAACAAGAGAGTGTACCTTGGTGTGGTGAATTTCAAAACAAAGATTAGAAGTACTTGGGAACACTTTTAATCTTCACTCCAATTCCATTAACACCCAAGAAGTGTGGTCTCTCAATCAGTTTCTATGAATTTGTTCAAGGAAGAATGAGAAAGTGTCCAACACTCACATACATACCATTTCATGTTCTTACTAAATTCTGTATGTTTCTATCCTTATAACTGATTATCTAATTGGGCTAGCCTTTTGAGCATTTTCAATTGGGCTTTAGTATGTGGCTTGGAGTGAGACCAAAAGGGAACAAATAAGACGTTAGCTCTAATGGGCCTTAGGCTTTTCTATTAACTCTTGACAAGTCCAAACTTACCATTAATTATATTTAATACCACTATAAAAATATAATTGCACTCTAGGCCTTATTATATCTCAAGAATTTATTGTACATGCAACCCTTTCATAAAATATTCGTAGTAACACAAAATCATTAATGTAGACTGCCACTTTATAGATTACTACATCTTAATCCTTTAGATCATATATTTATGAAATTCAATTTCATAAATATATATACTTTAGTAATTTCTTACCAAAGTGGTTAGGCCTAACTCTCTAAATAACTGAACCCATTAAACTTATCTCAAGAGAATATTTTATATCACCGTTAAGAGATTATGAATTCCATATTGAGAATATATATTCCATCAACACTAAATGTGGCTGCCCAACATACTGAGGTTTTGATCGTTACTTTAGATCTCACTCCTGATATATCAAAGCAACCTACATTCTATGATCAGGTCCATTATTCTTTCAGGATTAAGAGTTCATGTAAATAAAAGTCGTGAGATTTATTATTCATTTGACAATCATTAGGAGAATAATAAATCTCACAGTGGTCTAGTTCAATATGTCTTAACTCTTAAAACATATCAACATATCAACTAGAAGTCTCCACTTCCATGATCAAGATAAATCATCTTAATTGATACATTATAGTCTTCGCATATGAAATGCCCAATTTCATCACCGACTACGAACTAAAATTCTGAGTTTACAAAGAACTTGTAATTTATATTTTCTGTGACTTTTCACATTAATCACATACTATACATCTCATGGACTTTATGATAATGTCCAAATATTCATGTTATCATTATTTTAGATAATAATAAAACAACTTTATTAATCACAACAATTAAGTCATGCATAATGTCATACATAATATCATACATAACATCATATAATAGGATTTAAGGGCACTAATCCTAACATCTTCATGTCTTTAATACTAACACTTGATATGTTTGAATAATATATTTCTTGATGTATTAAACCCGACTTAAATCTACCCAATTACAAGTAAAATGTGTTTTATCAAAAGATTAGCCAATTACATATAAAATATGACCCTAACAATATGAATTCTACACCTTTTATGTAATTTTTCCAAATTTTAATACATATATTTTACAAATTTATATATCAATGTTAAACAAATAACATAAAATTGATAATTTTTTTTTAGAAATTTAATTGTGTTGAATGCTTTTAACTTTTTATTGAATTTTTCTAATGTTATTTCATAAGTTTTTGAAAATCCACATAGTTATATTATATTATATATATATTATGATTCTAATATTCTTGTTTTTAAATTTACAAAAAAAATGGCAATTAAATAACTTTTTCTTTTGAGAAGGAATTGCTAGATAACTTACTATTATGTTTTTACCAATTACTAATAATCTGGCACATTTAGCTAGTGTCAAATTTTTTTTATGTTTATCTAGACTCTCTTTTTGACAAGGACATACGTGTCTCTTCTACTTGTAGAGAAAATTATTCTTCTCTTCATGAGTTCCTACAAGGAAGCCATGTTATTAGCCTCGTCTACCACATCCCCTGACACGCGTAACTCTGCATGTAACAGGTTCATGACCTCTAAGTCTAAGAAGAGGAGCTGATCAAATCATGATCATCAATTTCGATTTTCTGTGATATATAGTTCTATATATAATCAAATTCAAACCAATTAATTTGTTTGTTTGAGAAGCTAGCTAACTAGGAGAAAAAGAAAAAAAAGAAAAAAAAGAAATCATGTTGACGACTTATCCTGTGGTTCCCAGCGAGCCAACTTAGACTGGCATGACCTTTCTTGAAACGGCTACTGCAACTATCCAAAGCTTTGCTCCCATCAACAAGATCCACCAGCACCTCTGCGCGTATGTATTCATTTTCCTAGCTCCGATCACCCTCCATCATTTAATTTACAACTTACAATATTGTTTCTTTATGGGTTTTGGAGATATTTTGGTCATTTTTTGGGGGTTTGGGGGTATTTTTGTAATTTTTAGGTTTCGGGGGTATTTTGGTCATTTTTTGGGTTCTAGGGGTATTTTGGTCATTTTATGATTTTGGGGGTATTTTGGTCATTTCTTAGGTTTGGAGGTATTTTGGTCATTTTTTTAGTTTTAGAGGTATTTGGGTCATTTTCTAGAAATTTAGATTTTATGTTGTTTATTTAAATTTTAGATGGGTTTTAGTGGATTTATCCATTAAGACTCATATAATTAAATAACCAAAAATACACTATAGGTGACCTATCCCAGTGCTTTTAAAAGCGCCGGGATAGGTCTTTCACCATAAGGGAAATCGGTAACCCTATCCCAGTGCTTTTGGGCTTCCTATACTAACGTTTTTAAAAAACGCCACTATAGGCCTCCGATTGCAACGCTTTGTAAAGCGTTGGTATTGAGCCGCCGTAATAGGATTTCCTATACAAAGCGCTGGTATAGGCTTATCTATTAAGGCAATTTGTAAAAACGCTAAGGAAAAAATGCTAGGACCAGACAATTTTTTTGTAGTGTCAATAAGCCTAAAGACATAACAAATTGCACAACAATTTACATGATCGTTAGAGTGACAGTTTCTGATCGGTGAATGATAAAAAATGAGATGTAAGTAATGGTCTCAATGAAAAAAAATGATTTTAACAATAATACAACATAAGTCTCATGTTTTGATATGTCAAAAAAAAAAAATGAAATAGTTATTTATTGTATTGTTTAAATGACACCAACCATATCTTATAGTAAAATTTGTTCAAAGTTTAACATTTTTAGAATGAAAATAATATTGCACTAATGACTAATGACAGTACACATCAATCTACATCCTCAACCAGTTGTGAAATGTCAGAACTTGATGAGTCCATTGTTGCATGTTGTTTTATTTTATGCCTGACTTATAATATTGGTCCACGTTCCACAATAAAAGTTAGAATATAGTTATAAACAAAACCTTGGTTTTTTAATTGTTGTGATTCTTGATTGTATGCTTTTATATATTCATAAGTAACATTAATATATTAGTAATAATCTTGTACGTGCTCCTCGATCAGGTTTCATTTTTATGCGTATGACATGAGCCGACAAGTGGAGGCGCACCACTACTATGCACACCAAAACGAGAAGGTGCGGCAGTGCCTCATATACGATAGTCCTAATGCCAATGTGAGGCTTATTGGGGTGGAGTATATCGTATTAGAGAACCTGTTCTTGACATTGCCATACAAGGAGAAGTACCTCTGGCATTCTCATGAGTATGAGGTTAAGAGTGGCGTATTGTTCATGCCGGGAGTCCCTGCTCCCATCCAGCGCCAAGACATGGAAAAGTTGTTAAGACCTATGGTAAGGTTTTCCACTTCTAGCAGGTTGACAAGGGTGACAATCTGCCTCTTGGGCTGCCCCAACTCATGATGGCTTTCACTTCAGATGGCCTGCTCTATGAACAACTTATTAAAGGTATTTTCGGCCGTCATCTCTCCTTGCACAAACAAAATCATTAATATATAGCAGCACACTTAAATTTGATTGAGATTGTTGAGTTGTGTTTAATTTTACTTAATATATTGGTGTAATACTTATTTTGCAGTAGTCATATACAATAATTAATGTCACTCATCATCATCATCAGATGTTGAGAGCCGTTATGGGATATCTGTTAAGAAAGAGAGGGAGAATCGAGGGTACATGTCGGGACCAACACATGGAATACACCCACTGGCAAATGGAGGCGGAAAGGGCCTTAAAACAGAACTGAGGGAGACAGACTGCAAACCCACAGATTCAGTGCCCAGAGTTTTTGTTTGAGACTATAAATACTAATTTCTACTACTCGCTGCTAATCGCTATTAATAACACTCAATGCTACACGTATTAATTATATCATATGGTAATGGTAGTACTGCTTTTGGACTTGCTACCAAGTTCATGTATCATGTATGTTCTTTGCCGTGCCCCTTTCGGGACTTTCTTTTTTGTGAGACTGGCTTTTCCTTAATTGTTTATAAATGTTAATGTATATGCTCTACTTATAGGCTATAGCTAGCTCTTCCTTTTGATCAGAAAATTGTATTGAACACACGAGTGTTTCGAAGCTTACGTTTTATTGGAAAATTGTACCTGTGAAGTGCTTATAATCAATTAATCATAGTAACAAAATTCTCTCTTTATCTCTCCAAAAGGGATTTTTGGAATACATATTGATGAGTCCATGAAAACTATTAAGGTCGTCCATCTTAATGGACAGTCATTGCGTCATTTGTAGGCCATCAAAGATTTACGAGTAACCGCCCAACACATTCAGTAACGATCATCAAAGGCCTTAGACCCTTTCGTTAAAACAAAGAACGTTACAATTAGGGTAATAATCACCCTCATTTATGTCCAACAGCTACCTAAGTCACCTATAAAAGGGACAATCTGTCCATTTGCTAAGGTACGTCAAAAAACTACTGCAAAACACTATCTATATATGAAATATATGGGTTGGTACTAATTTAAGCATCGGAGGCTCCCACACCGGGCATAACTCGGTGGTCTTTTCGATCTATCTCTCCTTTATCTTTTAGGTTCTATAAAGTCGTCTAATGCTCCGAATTGAATGAGGGACCCAACTGACGATTTTGGCATCATCAGTTTAGCGCCGTCCGTGGGAAAAGACAAGTCATTGTTCTCTTCCCATGACAAAGGGTCACGTAGTTCATTCGAAAGATGTGAACACCATGATACCGTAGTCAGTCTTGGTCAACTAGATGGAATGTGGTGTAAAGATCCTCTGATAGAAGCAAATCCACCCGCGACAAAGCAGTCTTGCAGTCTTCTAACCCAAAGGGACAAGCACACGAAACTTGGAGGCCAAATCAAATCACCTCGATGTGATTTCGCAAAAAATGTCATCGTGTTACTATGGGTCGATGATCCTAGGCACAAATGAGTTGGTTCGCGTCAAGAACCCAAGGTAACTCTTATACCTTTATTCAAAATAAATGAATAAATAAATAAGAAGCAAGAGCAAAGATAAAATTGCCCCAAAGATACATAGCCTACCCCACCAAGCCATTCTATGAGTATCATTGCTCAGGTATGTCTACGGGTTTATTCTCCCAAAAGTTATTTTTCTACCTGATACTATTACGTTTTGCATAAAATTTTAAATTCCTAGATTACTCCAAATAAATCAACCATAATATGGTAGTCCCAAATCACAGCTTTGTCTTTCTATATTTGTTTTAGATCTCAATTTAATCATACTGAAGTTGCTATATATGGTGATATATAAATGGAAGGAATGGGAATCATAGCTTCGGCTAAAAGCTTTATAAAATAACAATAAAAAAAGAAAAGAAAAAAAGAGGTGGTATATAATTTAACATCTACGTGAGATTTGGAAATACAATGAATATGCATTTGTGAATTCCTAATCTGGTGTTAAAGAGATATGGGAAGTAATTGGTCTGCCATATACTTGCAATTTCCATTACAGTTTGCTATGTGGTTTAATGGAAAATTTTAAACCTTTTGTAATGTCCGAATCTCCCATTAAAAATTTTGTTTTAATGTCAGTAGTTTCTTACCAATTTCAGTTTGTAGTGTTGGCTAAATTTGGAATTTTCTTTAATGCCTAGTATTTGGTTGAATATAAACATAAGATTAATGGAATCTTAAAAACTATTAATCAATTGCTGCATTATGATGCTTGCTGTAAAAAAACGTTTTCCTTACCGACTCTTATTGACAAATGTGTCGATATACATGTATAAATAGTTATACGTTTCTAGTTTCTACAGCTATATCTTGAATTCCTTGTGAAATTTGGAATAATTGAAGATGCTCATGTTTCATACAAGAAAAAAATTTGATGAGATTTATGAGTGTTTTAAAGAAAAAATATCATGAATTTTTATGAACCCCAAAAATTATGGTGTTTCTATTTTGAAGAACCTTATATTGCGAATAGTTCATGTGCCTTTAAATAATTGAGAATTTTATGTGCCACGTTTTTCATTTGCATTTTGTCAAATAGTGGGGGTATTGAAATTGAGGAACAAGGAAAAAAAAAAATTAAGCTACAATTGATGAGACTTATTGTGCATATATATATATATATGAATATATACATCAATACATGCTCTTTAAGATAAATACAGTCAACCCAATGTAGAGCAAATCCCATTTTGATCATTCACAATTTCACATGTACTTTTCAGTTGCATGTTTGATGTTAGACATACTTGTTTGGCACATAATTCACCAATGTTGGTATTGACAAGTATGGTGCCACTTACCAGTTTATCACCCCTTTTCTTTCCTAAACGTATCTAGCTTAAATAGGAAAGATGGAGTAAACATGTTATTGCCTTGCAATAGGTAATAAAACTCAACGCTTGAATATTAGAAAATATTTATTATCTTACCAAAATTATAATTTTGGACAATAAATGGCTAGGTTGAATTTTATTGCCGTTTCAAGTTATAAAAATAAAAAACCATTTCAAGCATTAAAACCTGAATTCATTCTATTGTCTTTTTAGAATTTAGAATTATTTTTAAGGACTTCAAAGATGTTTTTTAAAAAATAAAAGACAATAAGTATGTACATCTTTTTACACCTCTAGTTTCTCAACATAAATTAACGATGGACCATGATTAAAGCAGTCAGTATTCAAACATATGACCTGAAGGGTATCTTCTTATTAAAGTCATTATTTGAGAGCAATCAAGATTATTAATTTGTTAATATTTTTTGGAGCAAAATGAAGCTAGTAAAGCACAAAAAAAAAAAAAAAAAAAAAAAAAAAAAAAGCTTGACATGAAATAAATCATCCAGCAAAAAAAGGTCATGGACATGGACCTGCAATAATTATTGAGAATATTGCAAATGTTTTCCTAGCAGATAATTTCTATGTTAAAAGCCAAATACAAGAGGAGGCAAAAGAGATCAATTTTCATGGTTATATGTGTTTAAGCTGGAGAGCCCTTATTTCAGGGAAGGTAACTAAGAAGCAATTTGTTTTCTATGAAAGATGGGAATTTTCTCTTCAATGATCAAACCAACATGATGCCAGGTATGTTATCTGATAATTTCAACTCAATATATTGTTTATGATTAACAAGTCTAGGCCATCCATCTGCTAGAAGATGGGGAACCCTAAAGCCTATGTGTCATGATTCATGACTCATAAGTTATAAGTCATGAGGCTAGATGGGTAATAAGACGAGATAGGTGTAAACCACCTTTTATTCAGCTTAACTGTCTACCCACGAGGCCAAGCCTTTTGTTATCCACTAGCAGCATGTTTCGTCATGCGCCTTTCTGTTAAGGACATATTTTATGTAGTTGACTAATCCTTTGACAAAACGCACTTTACTTGTATTTGGGTAGATCTAAGTTGTGTTTAATACTTGAAAAAACATGTTGTTCAAGTCTAGTATTAAAGCCATGAAGATTGAACCAAGAAACAAGTGAAGAAAAGGTGTTCAATAAAGCTGGACAGATAGCTCGACACCTGCGGATAGATAGCTCGATAGCTGCTCGATACCTCCTCGACACTTGGCTATCTGTCGAGCTCTTCAGCTGATTCTTATCGCAATCTCGATAGCTTCTCGATAGCTGGTCGATCGATCGAGAAAGTTTCTGTCCCCTCGACACCTTCTCGACACCTCCTCGATAGCTATATCTGTTGAGATTCATTAAACCTCGACACCTGCTCGACACCTCCTTGATAGCTGCTATCTGTCGAGGTTACGGAAATTCTGCTTTTTGATTTTTGGGCCAGGCTTTTGTATTTGTGTAGGGTTTCTTTTCTCACAACCCTAGACCTATATAAGGCTTATTTTGGAGGCCGTATCACAAGAAAATAAGAGAATACAAGGAGAACATATGAAAAAGATTATTCTCTCTGAAAAAGAAGCTACTGCGTTTTTTTGCGCCTTAGGGTTTTGTAACCAAGTGCTTCTTGATCTTCATTCTTGATGAAGTGAAGAACTTTGCAGCCAACATCTTCTTCTAGTTGATGATTGAAGTCGCGTACTGGGATCCGCGCAATTGGTTAGTCACGTATTGGGATTCGTGCATCAAAGGGTGGCGTTCATATATTGAAGAGTTCAGAGGTTCTGAAGCGGTAGAAGGTTTCTGCTGTGAGTTCATCTACAGGGATTGTAGAGTCTAGGGACAAAGGTTTTGTACTAGATCTGAAACTTCTCTTTTCTATAGTGGATTGCTTTTCGGGAAGGTTTCCCCCCAGGTTTTTTATTGTGAAACTGGTTGGTTTCATTGGTTTTCCTGGGTCATCATATCTTGTCTTATTTACTTTTCCGCTGCATATTATTTTGACATGATATTAATGTTTGTGTGTTTTAACAAGTTTTAATTAATAATAAATCTAATTAACAACTTGAGTTTAAAACTTGTTAATTCTATCAACTGGGGTCTAAATTTCCAAACACTTTCATGTTTATCATATTCACCAATTTCATGTTATTGTTTCTTATGTCATTTGAAATGAATCATTAAACAAGCCTTTGAATAACTAATTATAGGCTGAAACCAAACAAAGAAATAATTAGTGGATATTATTTCGGTTATGAATTAAAACCCTCGGATTATCTTCCTTACACGGTGAATAAGTTTATGGTGCTTAACTTTTGCAATTAAGGACCACTTAAGGTAAAGGCTCAACCAAATTTAAAGAAACTAATTTTGAATATTAAGTAAAAATGAAGCCAAAAATATACCATCTTACCAAAATTATATATCATAATTTTAGACATTAAATATGTGAAGTCAAACCTTAATGTCTTTCAAGATTTAGAAAGCATTAAAACCAGAAGTTATTGGGTTCCCATTTTAGAATTTTGAAATTAAGTTTAAGAATTTCAAAGAATTTTTGGATAAAGAAAGTTAGTAAATATATGTTTCTACTTTCTACAATTACTTTCCTAATGAAAGTTAATTCTATAAACGTTCCTTAGAGCAACCAGTCAACTATGTTAGTTATTCTCAAAGAGTACTACAGTAGATTTCAGACAAAGTCGGAACATTCATATTGGGTAGTAAAGAAAAATACAAAGATGCTCTATCACCGCTCGTCTTTCCTAATATGTCATGCTACAATAGGAAAGGTGAAACCTAGTATTATTGCCTTGCCAAAGTGTTTTTGTCTTTCCTAAATTATATCATGATTTTAGAGTTTAGACACTAAAGAGGCTAATGTCAGATTTTACTATCTTACCTAATTTAAAAAGACTATTTTTAGACATAAATGGAAATCAATGAGCCTGGCCAAACCTAATCAATATTAGGTAGGTGGAAGCCAATGACAATGAATATTCTAGTTTTCTGCTACAACTGCACCTTGTGAAAACTTTCATGATTTATGTATGATTTACGTAGGTTTAAATAGATCGATTATACATGAAATACAAGTTTGGCAAGAGCATTATATATACATGTCCAAAAAAGCTAATATAGCAACATTCACCATAACAATTATAAAATAATAATGTTGACTACAACACCATGGATTTTCTATGTTAATGATATACGGTCTAAGAAAATGACCAACCAATAAAGAGATCAGTAGAATTATACATTTATGTAAAAAAGCAAAATTTACATCACGATGTATTAGAAACAAAAAATTGTGATATTTGGTCAATATCAAATCTGAATCTTAATAGGAAATTGCGATTTCTCTTTTTCTAAGAGATATTTTTATTGCTTAGATGACTCCATTTGAAAAGTCATAATGCCTCTAGGCTCAAGCCACAACAAATTTTATGCATTTGTCTTAATGTTATTTATGATTTCTTGCTTGGCAATGTTGCTCCAAGCCTAATGTTTTAAGCAGCAAGAATATAGATAGTACAACCACCAAGCTAGTTTAACTAGACTATCTCGACTGTACATATACTCTCAAGTCCACTTGATCAAGAATGAGAATCTATCAAGAAGAGCCTGCTAAGAAGGAGATCAAAGGTATGTGACATGATAGCATCATATCACCCCATATCTCTATCTATATATAATTGATTGACACTGCTATAAGGTAATTTTGTACCAAGGCCAAAAATCATGGAAAAGCCTAGAGTCTTTCCATAGCATCATGAATATTTCTTTCTTCAAAAAAAAAAAAAAAAATGCTATATCAGTACGCTATGTCTAATACATAATGGCTCACACAATGATATGTAAGAGACGTGGTGTTAAAATCTTAGCTTGAATATATATTGAATGTGAAAGTATGATGATAGATCATGTATCAAGTATAAGTACTCTTTTTAAATTGTATTATATGCGTAACCAATTAGGCATGCGTTCGGAAGAATCTTATCCTATGCATATGCCAATCTTGACCTTAATGGGATCACCCCTTAAAACAAACTGGAACAAAGGCTAAACGCCCTATAAAATCTTACCAGTGGTGTCTTAATTCATATAACATGTGTTTAATGAAACACTTTGCAAGTACATGTATAAATTGCAGAATGACAGGACTTTAGACAATTGATCATAATAGTCAAGTGAATAGCCCAAGAAGAATTTGGCCAACTAGGCCACTGTCTCAACAAAGAGACAAAAAGCAAAGAGTCATTTCATTGGTCGTGATCAAACAATAAAGGAAGTAATAATAGAAGCCCGTGGGATTGTTTTCATCCCTAAAGGAAGGAAATATGACCTTGAATGGTCAACATGCCCTAGTCCTTGCACCTTCAAAAGAATGAAGCAAAAGAGATCTAAGCCTTAGACATGAAGTATCTCGTTAAGCTTAAAAAATCTTGAAAAGAGGAGCTCGTCAGCTTGAAAAGAAAAGAGTTTGTCAAGAAGGTCCCAACAATAAAAAGATCGAGGTATGTGACAAAATAACGTCATCATTTAAGGTAACACATTTATTTTTGTCTCTTTTATATTCGTCTATAAAAATTTACACCTAGTAAGGTTTCACGCAAAAATGTATGCATTACTAGATAGATCACAAAATAGGTAAAACTCTAGGATTACAAGGAAATAAGAAAAAGGTCCACCTAGGCTATTGGTAACTTATTATTTATATATGAATTGTTCTAAAATTCTTGTCTAACCAAGTCTTGGCAAGTGCATGTGCAACTTAATGCAGATATCAACATGACCTTAAGAAGGTCTAAAACGACATAATGTCAAGGAATCTTTCTAGCAATAAGTGACAAGATTCCTTAAATGGATGTAAGTCACCAAAAAAAACGGTTACGTGATAAGATTCCGCCAAGACGGATGTAAATCACTAACAAAGCCTAAGTGACAAGATTCCTTAAATGGATGTAAGTCACCAAAAAAAAATGGTTTAGTGATAAGATTCTGCCAAGACGGATGTAAATCACTGACGAAGCCTAAGTGACAAGATTCCTTAAATGGATGTAAGTCACCAAAAAGTGGCTAAGTGATAAGATTCCGCCAAGACGGATGTAAATTACTGACGAAGCCTAAGTGACAAGATTCCTTAAATGGATGAAAGTCACCAAAAAAAAAAAAATTGGACAAGATTCCGCTAGACTGATGTAAATCACTGACGAAGTCTAAATGACGAAGCTCTGTAACTGGATATAAGTCACCTAAAAGTGGCTAAGTGACTAAATACCCTTAGACGAGTGTAAGCAGACAAGGATTCTCACACAAACAAAAGTCACACACAAATCAAGAATATCAAAACATGACAACCAGAAAATGAAGGAAAGAAGAAGCATCAAAGTGATAGAAAATGGTCGTCCAAAGAAATCATCTCGCTCCTCAGCAGTGATAAAAAATGGTCGTCTAAAGAAATTACCTTACTCTTTAGAAAAAATAAAAAATGATCATCGAAAGAAATTAGCTCATTTTCAAGATCAAGCTATGATCCCTCAAACGCCCAAAAAGACTTTCAAAAGGCAGATACTAAGAAGTCGTCGCAAAAATACTATCATTCTTGAAGAAAAAAGTAGTTGAAGATAAAGAAGTCTGAATCTAAACAAGTCAAGAATATTCCCAAAGCCTAACTAGCACAAAGCAAAATCAGACTTGGGAATGGGGGGCAACTGATGAGTCCATAAAAACTATTAAGGTCGTCCATCTTAATGGACGGTCATTGCGTCATTAGTAGGCCATCAAAGATTTACGAGTAATCGCCCAACGCATTCAGTAACGATCATCAAAGGCCTTAAACCCTTTTGTCAAGACAAAGAACGTTACAATTAGGGTAATAATCACCCTCATTTATGTCCAATAGCTACCTAAGTCACCTATAAAAGGGACAATCTGTCCATTTGCTAAGGTACGTCAAAAAACTACTACAAAACACTATCTATATATGAAATATATGGATTGGTACTAATTTAAGTATTGGAGGCTCCCCCACCGGGCACAACCCGGTGGTCTTTTTGATCTATCTCTCCTTTATCTTGTAGGTTCTATAAGGTCGTCTAATACTCCGAATTGAATGAGGGACCCAATTGACAATTTTGGCATCATCTCACACACACACACACACACATATATATATATATTTGAGATAATTCTTTTGGATTTTGTGATATTTTAGAAAATGGAATATTTTCTTAGATATTTTTGAAAATATATTTTTGAAAATTTCTTAGAAATAATATTTTTAGAAAGTGTATTTTTTTTCATGAGTGTGTGGTGGAAATGATATTTTAAAGAGAAAATAGAAAAATTTAGAGGATTTGGAATGCAGTTTAATTTCAAGGAAATTAAATTTCCATGTCTATTAGAAAGTTATTTTCAATTCTTGGGAAAAGCATTTTTCTAGAAAAGTTTCATGAACATAGAACGCATTTTGGTAAAGAAAATATCCCATAGTTTGTTAGGAGAATGATTTTTCAATACAAAAACCATAATCTTGATTAGAGATAAGATAAGAAGCATCATCTAAGATAAATGATTCCTTAATATGGAATTTATAATTTCAATGAGAAATAAGAAATATCATCTTAAGATAGATTTAATGGGAAATTTCGATTAGAAATGAGAAACATCATCTTTAGATAAATTTAATTTTAATGGGAATTGATCATTCATTTTAGTAAAGATTTACTAAAATTTATATTCAATGCAATTATATTCTAGAAGAATATAAGAATAATCAAGATATTAAAATGGAGACTTCAAATATAGAGTAATAAAGTGATAGTAATTTTATTAAATGTAATTTAAGTAGTTAAAGGATGCTTAGTAAACAAAAAGTAGTTTTTGTTTTTTTTTTTTTTTTTTTTTTGGATGAAAAAACAAAAAGTAGTTAAAAAATATCATGTGTAAAAAAAAAAATTTACAGTGCAAATATAATAAAGTAAAATTAATGGTGACTTTAGGCTTTTTAGAAGATAAAAGGAGTCAAAGACTTATTGGAGCTAGGCTTTTATTTTTCCCTTTGGTTCAACTTTCAAGTTTTATATATCAATTACGTAGAGCATTTTGCATTAGATAATGCAAAATATTAAAAAAAAAAAATGGCTCAATTTTATATATTTAAGCTCCAACATCACTCACATTAGTCAAGCTCAAAGCATTTGCATCAGTTTGTGCAATAATTTTTGTAGGGTAGAAATTTGATGGGCTAGGCACAAACTTTGCGCACTAGTTTGGTTGGTACTCCAAACTAGTGGTACTCTTCAACCATTGGCTCATCCCTTACAAGGTGCAAAGAGGGAGGTATTCTTTCCAATGTGGGACTTGAAGCCAAAAAAGATTACAAGTGCAACACTTGGTCTTGAGGCAAAAAATGTCCCCACATTAATAAATTACAAAAATTAAATAGTGGATTATATCTTACATCAATTTTGCATTTTTTTTTTTTTTATTCTTTCTATATATATCCTGAGGATGAAGGAAGAAAGTGGATGGTGATTATTGTATGTGAAGAAAGTGAAACAATTTTTTTCAAAAGAGAAATTGATATTTTAATGAAATGTAGTGTAAAATAGATAATTTGATGTGAGCAGTTTTGAAAAATGAGTATGTAAAAAAATTGAAAAAATAGGTTCTTATCTTAAAATAAACAGAAAAGTGTAGGGGATAGAAAATGATAATGCACGAAAATCAATAGGCTGAATGCTCTAGCTTCAATGGTAGTCAAATGACTTGAAAAGGAAGAAACGAACTATCGAAGGTGACTAAGGTGAACAGGCCAAGAACCTTCCAACGGTTTAGTCAGTTTTCTCTCTACCTCAAGTATTTTAAGTGTAGGAATAGTGAAAAAATGTACCCTGGTTGGATGAGGCTTGGCCCATTTATAGAGAGTTTGGAGTGGGTCTACTTGTTAGAAGCCACTGACATTGTGGGAGATGTGTGAACTTAGTGGGGAGAGTGGAGCGAATTTCGGGGAATTCACCCCACGTTCTGAAGTAAGGGTTAGTGACCTAACCATTTGAGATTGTAGAAAACATTCAGAAAGTTTCTAAGTGTTTATTGGTCGTCCATACTCTAACATGGTATGGATGACCAGACACTAGTTGGGCGACTGATTTCCTACTTGTGAGTCTTTATTGTATGTATGTGGTGCATACTCCTTTTACCTTTTTTAGGGCTTTTCTGGACGTTGTTGATATTGGACGACCACTATGGATGAAGAATACTTCTTGTTGACCATCATCAGTTGCTCCCTTGTCCATAGGTCGTCCATGCCTTCATCGTATTTGTTTCCTCTTGATCTTTTTTTTTTTTTTTGAATTATACACATGGCGTCAAATGATTTGGAGAAATCAACAGGTTTAGCTGCTGCCACGTGGCTTGATCGCAGTGGTCAGAAGGCCATATTGCTTTGTTCCATGAAAAAATGGCCACGCGGCATTTTTTGGTTGGCTCATGTCGTTTTAGTGACCCACCTGGTCCCTTATAAATAGTTCAATCCCTCTCTTACCCTCTCACTTTCTCATATTTTCTTCTCTAACATCAATTGACCTTCGCACCTCATCTAGAAGTTCTCTTTTGTCCTTAGTCCTCTTCATCTAGAATCAGGTATCCTCTTCTCTTCGTTTGTAGGCTTTCTTCTATAGAATTCTTTACAAATGGCTAAGTAATAGTAGCGGTAGTAGCAGTGAAAGTAGTAGTAGTGAGAGTAATTCCACGGATGAGCAATACTCATCTAGAGTCCCTGGAGTCCCTCTAGAGGTCTTCCAAGAGGAGATGAGGAGGACGGCAACTTCTGGGTCGTCTGCTGGCCTAACCACAAGTGTTCAACCGTCCATTCCTTCTCCTAGTGCAAAGGTGGACATCATATATAGTTATGCTGTGAACATTCTATTCTAAGTAGACAAAAAGAGACTTTACATATGTAGAGATAAAGACCAAATTCTTGACGAGGTCAATTCTCGTCTTGTTGCCCCTAGTGAATGGTGTTGTACCCTAAATTTTCCTGGGGTTGGTATATATGAGGCTTACCTATTAGGGGGCCTTAGGTTGCCTTTGAATGCCTTTGCTAGAGAACTCCTTCATAGGTTAGGTATAGGGCCAAACCAGCTTAACCCCAATGGGTGGAGGACTATAGTGGCTATACAAGTACTATGGAGAGAGGCTTTCGATGGGAATCGTCCTCTTACTGTGGATGAGTTCCTGTATTGTTTTAAGCCCCCCAAGATAAGCCAATCCCTTAGTTTCTACCAATTCTCAGCTAGGGGTACTAACTGTAGGTTAATTAGGTCCCTTCCCTCGTCTAATAGGATGTGGAAGACGGAGTTCTTCTTCATCTCTGGGTATTGGACTAGAAACCCTGTTAAGGTAGGTAGGGATGCATTCCCTCCTTACACTAGTGTGATGGGTCATCTATATTCTCAGGGTATACTGCTTACTTTTGTCTCGTTTTGAATATTTTGTGATCTTCACCTAACTCTTATTACTTTCTCTTTTTAGTCGTAGCTCATCCCTCATTGAGTAAATTTTATTTGAACCACGTCTAATAAGCATGCTCTTTTATTAACAGAACCTTCCATTCTCTAGTGACACTCCACCGTCTATTAGCTTAGGGTCTTGGACCTATTCCTACAGAGGTAGCACTAGCTCACGAACTCACTACTAGTCGACATAAGTTATTTATGTTTTTTGCACATTTGCTTGTTCATTCTTATCTAATTCGTCTAGACTCTGGTGATCTTCTCTCTCCTTTTCTTGTATAGGAATGGCAACTATGAAGGAGAACAAGGGAAAAGGCCTTGCAAGTGATGAAGCCATCCAGACAGAGGGGGGCGTCCTTACTCAGTCTCATCCAGTAGCTTCGAAGAAAAGGAAGATTATATCCAAGACGCTTGATACTAGAAGTCTTCCCAGCTGTTAGGGCAATAAGAAGCCTAAACTTGGTTCTTTCACCCCGTCCAAATCTCCCATCATTGACGTTAACCCCTCCATTCCTCCTGCTGCTTCCATTCAGCTATCCACGACTTCTCAGGTTACTACTACTCTTGACGCAAATCTGTCCTTGAATCCATTATGGACACAACGGGTTTTGGAGTTGCCACCTAGTTTTTGCAATTGTTAGAAAATCTAGTTTTGCATCACATACAAACACACAGCGGAAGCAATAAACACGGATCTACTTCATTCATGAGAGATAACATGTAACTTTGAATTTTAGAATCAAAGAATAGAAAGTGTACCTTGATGCAGTGAAATTCAAAACCAAAACTTGAGAATATCTCTAATCAACATCTCAATTCCACATAGTGCCCAAGAAGCGTGGTCTCTCAATCAATTTACACGTATGTGTTCAAGGGAGAATAAGAGAATGGCTTACACTCACATACACACCATTTCCATGATCTAAAATTCTGTATGTTTCTCTCCTTATATTTATAAGTGATTATCTAATTGGGTTAGCCTTTTGGGCTGCCTAATTGGGCTTTAGTTTATGGCTTAAGATGAGACCAAAGGGAACAAATAAGATTCTAGCTCCAATGGGCCTTGAGCTTATCTGTCAACTTTTGACAAGTCCAAAGTTACCATTAATTATATTTAATACTACTATATAAATATAATTGCATTCTAGGCCTTATTAATAAATTATATCCTAAAACTCTAATGATATCATTTGACCCCTCCATGAAATATCCATAGTGAACAAAGTCATAATGAACTATCACTTTGTAAACAACTATTTTATCCTTGAGTACCTGGTTCAATCTTTTAGTTATTCACATTTATTAAAATCCAATTTTAATAAATATAAACTTTAGTAACTCCTTACTAAAGTGGGAGCCCTGAATAACCAGTTCTCATAAAACTTATCTCAAGGGGATATTTCATGTCTCTGTAAAAAGAGATATGGATTCCATTTTGAGAATATGTGTTCTCTCAACACTACGTGTGGTTACCCAATATACTGAGGTTTTGACTGTGAATATTATATCTCACTTCTGATATATCAAAATAACCTACATTTCATGATCGAGTTCATTATTCTCTCAGGATTTAGAGTCTATGACATTAGAAGTCATGAGATTAATTATTCAGGTGACAGTTGTTAATTGAATAATTAATCTCACAGCGGTCCAGTTCAATATGTCTTAACACTTAAGACATATCAACACATCAATTAGAAGTCCCCACTTCCATGATCAAGACAAACTATCTTAGTTGATGTGTTATAGTTTTCGTAGATGAAACGCCCAATTTCATCACCGACGACAAACTATATTTTGAGTTTACAAAGAACTTGTGATTTATATCTTCTATGACTAAATCACATACAATGCATCTCAAGGACTATGATAATGTCCCATTAGTTCATTTATAAATTGTCTCATATAATTAAACAATTTAATTATTTATGACATGCCAATAAATTGGATTTTAGAGCATAAACCCCGACAATAATGACCTAGGAACCATATATATAGCGTCCTCTTGAGGAAGGACCTTTTGATCTTACTGCCAGAGTGAAAACTCAAAATGTGTGAAAATACAAGAGCAATTTAGACCCCCCAAATTAAAGTTACAGCCTGATTGATTTTACACTAACTTAATACTAAGTGCGGAATAGTATAAATGCGAGCGGATAAACAAACAAGCTACTCTAATCCATAATCATAACAACACAGCAGAAAAATGGAATGTAAAAAAGTAGGAAAGAGAGATGCAAATACAAGATAACACGCTGATGTGTTATCGAAGAGGAAACCAAAGAACTCGACGAAAAACCTCGACGAAAAACCTCTCTGCCGCCCTCCAAGCGGTAATCGATATACTAGACAATCAGTTAGGATACATGGGTGAGCAAGAGACCCTCCAAGCCTAATCTACCCATTGTACCTAAGCCCTCTAAGCTCCTACTCCAACAAGGCTTCCCGAAACCATGTCTTGTCTAGCTCTCTGGATCCCGTAATATGCCCAATTGCATCCGCCAAAGCCTGGCTACTTCCAATACTTCCCAGCAGCACCAAAACCTCACTGAACACTCTAAAAGGGTGTGGTAAGTGTTTGGGCTATGAACCTCTCAATGGTATGAAAATGGAGAGGTAGGAGTTGAGGAAATCCACAAGCAAATGTGTAGAGATATGTGTGTATAACAATCTCTAACTCTCAAGGTTTGTGGCTAGGGTTTTTTCTCTGAAGCACTCCTCAGCATCTGTAGGTAATATGGGTATACATAGTGTGGGTACAAAAAGTGTGTATCAGATAGGACAATCTAGCAAAACAGAATGTTTCGAGAGTGTCTCGCAGAAAGGCCTTACTTGCGAGATACTCGTAAAAACCAGCTGTCTCCATCCTGTCTTAACTCTTCGTATTCTAGTCTTGTGCAGGGCACATGCTTCACTTCGTGGGATGCTTAGTCGTGAGCTACCCGCGAAAACAACTTTAGTCTTCATGCCTTGAGTCTTCAGACACTCTCTCTCTCTCTCACAACCCTTATAATGAAATCCCACAAATAATATAGGGTATCAAATGTGGAATAGTCCTTAGACCAAAGTGAAGTTTCAATGATCAATTCAATCAAGTCATACATAACTGGTACTAAGTCAAGTGGACTATCTCAATTATAAAAATGACCATATATGACTTCCCACAAGAAAATGATTACAAAACTTAGAAGTTTTTCATTTGGCTTCAGCATAAATCATAACATTTGACCCTTTTTGGACAATAGATCTCTTTTTGAGATCGGTGCTTGAAATTTTTGATATTTCAACATTGAGAGTTAGCCTTTGACTTTTTAAGCACCATACATTTCAATACAAAAGTCGCTTTCCCTTTTTCCTAGTCAAATACTAGTATGTGCGACAGGCTTTTGCAGCTCATAATCTCTTTTTCATTTTGAGATTTACATTTGGTGAGCTCTATTGCAAAAACATAAAAATAAAGGTGGGAAGAGATATAGGCACAAGTCTATGCAAGTATTAAGACCATCAAGACTATTGACCAATCATTCATGACAAGCTTGAAGATCTATTTACAACAATCACACATAGTTTTCAAGATTTCTCTCACACATATAAATATGCATGCAAAACAAGCTAAACTCGTAAATGCACTATGCTATTAGTACGAAGGTACTAGGCCAAACTCACATGTGATAAACACAACACAAGCGATCAAACTTTTTGAGATTTTTCAATTTTTTTAGGTTTTTGAATTTTTGAACACACTAAAAAAAAAAAAACAAATAAAGTAAGATTAACAAAAACAGGTACAAACCAAAACTTGTAAAAGAAACATGCTATAAACCAGAAGCAATTGACACAAATTAAATTATGCATAACATGATGCATGAACCTATGACCCTAACCATCGGAAATATTAATGCATGGGCATGTTCTAATGCTTATGCACATGTACCCTTCTTCACCCACAAGACACTTGCGTTTGGGGTGATATCCCTAGTGGATTGGGTACGATCATTATGATTTTCAAACCTTCTGGTGAAGCTTGCCAAATAGGTGGTGAATGCATCAATCATCCTCATCACATCCCTCACTCCGGGATCACCTTCTTGACCTTTTGATTGCTTAGCAGTCCAATTCCTTTTGTCATTTCTTGGTCCTCTTGACCTTTGAGCACTTGCATTCTTCAATGCTTTAAGCTTATGATAGTTGGGTCTAGTGTGTCCTTGAATTCCACAATAATGACAGAAATGTTTTGTTTACGGACCTCTTTGTGATTTTGGAAGTGATTTACCTTTAGCTTCAAGTTTGACCACTAGTTGGTTACGAGGCTTTATCAGCACTTGTTGGTCATTCACATTCCTCTTCTTTTCCACATTCACTTTCTCAGCAGTAGTGGTAGCTACCATCGGTTCCTTGGCTTTCACAAACTTCATTTCCCTAGATATATTGGCAGCCGAACTGCTCTCTCCGGTGTATCCCAATCTGCTTTTGTCTAAGAAAGGTTTTTGATGAGCAAGTACTTCATCAAGCTTCTTGGAGGAAACTCGCTCTACTTTAACATTGGCTTGAACCACCTCAAGCTCAAGGAATTTGATCTTTGAATAAGCTTCGGTTAACTCTCTGTTCAGTGTCTCCATTTCACATTTGGTCTTCTTGTATCGCACTAGAAGACTTCTATAATCTTGTTCTGCTCTCTTTATCTTTTTAATGGCTGCCTTAGCCACTTTTGCATATTTACCAGTTTTCTCAATGAGGGAATTGTAGGTCTCTTGCAGTCCCACTGTTCTTCATCTTCCTCATCATCAGATTCCTCTACAATCCCTATTGACTCCAATTCAGTGTGCTTACCAAGCTCTTCCACTAGCACACTCAAATCATCCGAAGATTCCACGGACGCAATAATCATGAATGCAGAGAAATTTCCTTCTCTGTCACAGCTTTCATCTGAATCTGAATTAGAGGAGTCTGAATCACTAAGAGTAGTGGCATACACCTTGCCCTTCCCTTTTAGATAGTTGGGACACTCCTTCTTGAGATGTCCATGGCCATTACATTCATAACACACAATGCCTTGAAGGGATTGAGAATCCTTCACATCTTTCTTTTTAAACTCCTTCCTATCACCTTTGGAGGATGAAAACTTCCCTCTGCTGAATGGTTTCCCACTGTTCTTCATTTTCAGAAATTTTCAAAAGTTCTTTGCCAGAAATGCTACCTCCTTCTTCACATCATCTTCTTCAGAGGAGTCATCCATTCTCTCAGTGATGGTTTTGAGAGCAAGAGATTTGCTCGAATTATGATAAGGCAGTCCCAGCTCATATGTTTGGAGAGATCCAATAAGCTCTTGGATTTCGATCTTATCCAAATCTTTACTTTCCTCTATAGCTGTGACTTTTGCTTAGAAGCTCTCCGGCAATGATCGAAAGATTTTCCTCACTATCTTTGAGTCCTCCGTCTTCTCACCCAAGTTGAACTTGCCAATAACCACCTCATTCAGCTTACTATAGGATGAGTCGAATGACTCGTCTTCACTCATTTTCAGCTCTTTAAATCGAGTGGTTAGCATCTGCAACTTAGTATCCTTCACCTTCTTCATGCCTTTATAGGTGGTCTCCAATATCTCCCACACCTCCTTGGCAACTGTTATGTGAGAAATCCAGTGAAACTCATCTAGAGAAACACCACAAAAAACTGCATTCAAAACTTTACTGTTAGCATTAGCTACCGTAAGTGCTGCCTTATCCCAAGTGGATTTAGCGGCCTCCGGCCCAGTCCATCCTACATCTACTGCATCCCAAACAGTATCATCAATTGAACACAAAAATGCCCTCATTCGGACTTTCCAAAATGCATACTTGCTACCATCAAAATATGGTGGAACATTTCAAGATTGAGACCAGTCTATCTAAAACGGGGTCAAGGATCGCACTAAGGTAATTAAACCACAGCTAATGCACCCACTCTGATACCAATTGAAAGCTCAAAATGTGTGAAAATACAAGAGCTATTTAGACCCCCAAATTAAAGTTACGACTCGATTGATTTTACACTAACTTAATACTAAGTGCAGAATAGTGTAAATGCGAGCGAATAAAAAAACAAGCTACTCTAATCCATAATTATAACAACACAGTAGAAAAATGGAATGTAAAAGAGTAGGGAAGAGAGATGCAAACATAAGATAGCACCCCGATGTGTTATCGAAGAGGAAACCGAAGAACTCGGCAAAAAACCTCTCCGCCACCCTCTAAGCGGTAATTGATCCACTAGATAATCAGTTGGGATACATGGGTGAGCAAGAGACCCTCCAAGCCTAATCTACCCACTGTACCTAAGCCCTCCAAGCTCCTACTCCAACAAGACTTCTCGGAACCGTGTCTTGTCTAGCTCTTCGAATCCCGAAATACTCCTGATTGCATCCACCAAAGCCTGGCTTCTTCCAATACTTCCCAGCAGCACCAAAACATCACTGAACACTCTAAAAAAGTGTGGTAAGTGTTTGGGCTATAAACCTCTCAATAGTATGGAAATGGAGAGGTAGAAGTTGAGAAAATCCATAAGCAAATGTGGAGAGATATGTGTGTATAACAATCTCTTACTCTCAAGGTTTGTGGTTAGGGTTTTTTCTTTGAAGCACTCCTCAACATCTGTGGGTAATGTGGGTATATATAGTGTGGGTACAGAAAGTGTGTATCAAATAGGACAATCTGGCAAAACAGAATGTTTCGTGGGTGTCTCGCTGGAAGGCCTTACCCACGAGATACTTGCGAAAACCAACTGTCTCCATCCTGTCCTGACTCTTCGCATTCCAATCATGTGCATGGCACATGCTTCACTTCGTGGAATGCTTAGTCGTGAGCTACCCGCGAAAACAGCTTTAGTCTTCATGCCTTGAGTCTTTACACACTCTTTCTCTGTCTCACAACCCTTACAATGAAATCCCACAAATAATATAGGGTATAAAAGATTGAACATAATTACAATCAAATTTGGCACGGAATAAAAGCCAACAAAATACATAGTTGTAGATTACAACTTTACACAGAGATATTGGTTTCGAATTAAGGTACGGTCTTGGGAAGGTGTTAGGCACCCAAAACCGCCCAACCCTAAGGTTGGCTTCCCATCATTGTGTCTTATGTCTTAACCCCATTAAAGGCATACTTAATATTTGTATCTCACTCACACACACACACTCACACATACTAACATGCATCTAAACACACAACATGGCATCAATCATCCCTAACCATACATCTATCATGGCATACCCTAGCATTCATCTAACATATAGGTCATGGAATCAAGGCATTTCATCACACCACAAACCCTAATCATGCATCTAATCATGCTTTATCACATCGCAAACCCTAATCATACATCTAATCATGGCATCACATCATATTACATCATCTAAGGTAGCAACATGGGTATTAAGAGATTCAAACAAACATGTAATAAAGCACAACCCATCAAATAAGCATATTCACATCTATCATTAAACAAAACCCTACTCAAAGATGCATGTTCATGTGAATGTGGCTTACCTTTTCTTACCTTGCAGCAACTCAGCACTTATGGTAATATGCATGAACATGTGAATGCGTGTTCATAGTATTGAGATAAAGACCACACAAAACAAACCCGAATCTAAGCATGTGAAGGAAAACATCTAATTTATCATGTGAAACAGAAGCTTAAAAAGCACAAAAGCATGGAAAGGAGTCTAAACAGAAGTATACATGTGAAAGCAAAAGCAAAAGCAAAAATAGAAGAAAACAAAACTAGGGTTTCAAGATGGGTTCATGCGTACGCATGAGCAACCCTATGTGGGCATAATCAAGCCTGCGTACGCAGCCTTGATCATGCGCATGTGGGTTTTTGCCCAGAAACCCTAAGAACACAGCAAATAGAGCAAGTTTCAAAACACAAATTCTAACAACCTAACATGCTTAAAACATAAAGAAAACATAAACCTAGTCTAAGCAAACATGTTATAAGCATAAACAAGGCAAAGAAACGGATTAAAACATAAACTAAAAGTAGAAATGAAAAAAGTTTAAAAAGAGAATACCTCAAAGCAAAAGCTCCTAAGCTTGATTGTTTACCATTCCCCTCAGTCAAATTTATCACAAACTAATAAGAAAGTGATTAGTAATCTTAAAATTCAAAGATCAAGGCCAGAAAATGCCCTAATAAAATAAAATTGACTTAAGGATATTTTGTGAAAACCTCCCTCTTTGATTCACTATTTCTAGTGAATTTTAGTGTTTTCCTGTGGGATTTCTGTGTCGTTTTAAAAGGTTCCATGTATTGCAATTTATATTGTAAAAATGATGGTTTGGAACGACTCCCAGACAATGTGAGATTCATTCTAAACCTCAGTCTTTAATGCAAAAAACTTGTCTTTTTGGTGCTTTTGAAACCCTACCTACGCGCGCCGACTCTTACTTGCATACGTAGGCTTTTATGCTGCATACGCAGGTTCATGCCTGCGTACACAAGGTTAAGGTTTCTTTTGGGCTTTATTTTCCAAAAATAGATTTTTAGCTCATTAAAAAGTTATATTTTTCATTTCAACATCTCTTAAGTCAATTTGTAATATGATTGGGCCCTAAACCAACCTTGGATCTTAGAATTTCAAGATCATTGGGGAAAGGGGGCCGGAGTTGTAAGGGGTACAAAATGCGGTGTCTACACTCGTCTGCTGCTGCTCCTCCTAAAACTCATCCATTGACTCTCCTGAGAAGTGAGAGCCTTACTTTGGATAGGTTCCAACAAGCAGTGACGGATAAGGACGTCACTATTTGCTACAACATGTCCGTGAAGGAGTTTGAATAGTCTACCATTCATGATCTCTTCAAGGTATTATATTCGTCCATAATCAATTGTGAAAAGTTTGAGCTTTACTCTTTCATCTCATGTCCATGTTTTTCAAAGTAAATCATGTCTAAATTTATAGCGGCATCCAAACAAGCCATGGAGTTGGACAAGGAGAGGATCAAGCTAGAGACGAAGGTCTGAGACATGGAGAGGGAGGCAAGTTGCAAGGTTGGGGAGAAAATGAAGTTGGAGGATGAGGTGAAGGAGTTGAAAATTTTGATTGAGGAGTTAAGGGTAGATATCATTGAGAAGGAGACTCGTCTAGACCATCTCCAGAAGAAAAATGACGAGCTCACCTCTTCTCTGAGCAAGGCTAAAGACGAGGCCATTGGATAATTCAATACATCCAATGAGTTTACTGAACTTCTGGACAAGAATTATGCTGCAAGCTTCGAGGACTTCCGTCAAGACGCCGTCGAAGCCTTTCCTAGGGTGGACTTCAATTCCATCAAACTACCCATTGCAATTGAAAGTTCTTTGCTTCAGACTAGCTTAAAATACGTTAACATTGAAGATGATGTCTCTACTACTCTTCTAACAAAGGACGGCTCAAAGTCTGGGGACGTTGCCCCCTGTGGTTTATCTAAGTAACTTATTGAAGGCAAAAAATTTTTGTCGTTGTTGTTGTTGTTTTTTATTTTTATTTTTTTAATTAATTAATTTATTTATTTATTGCTGGGATCCCTTGTTTTGGACCATACTTTAATCTATGCAAGTACAATCTCCTCGTCCATAGTTATGGATGCAGGTTTTATACATTTGCTTTTTTAGGCTTAAATATTTTTAAGAGTTTTTAGACGATGGTTGTCTACCCTTCTATGAACAAGTTAATTTATAAATATATTCTTGTCCATGGTCGGGCACTTGTCTTTATCCCTTTTGCTGCTTTTTTTTAACTTTATTATTTAGATGCTTACTTGTCCATGGTTTGGACTTCATTTATTTAGGGATTCTGAAATGCTCAAGTGTTTATTTGTCCATGGTTTGGAATTCACTTATATAGAGATTCTGAAATGCTTAAGTGTTTGCTTGTCCATCGTTTGGACTTCAATTATTGCATGCTTTACTACATCTGTTACTTATAGACAAGTATACGCGGGAGGTGTTTGTTCCTTCCCCCTTTACTTTTTATTACCTTAAGGTTTTGTTTCACCATTTGGTGTTTTGCTGTCCATAATTATCGTCTGAAGATGTCTATTGATGATACGTCTTTGCGTCTAGAGATTTTATTTGTCTATGGCCTTTAGCCTTTCTTGTGAACTTTATTTTTATATAGGATTAAAAACACTTAAGTAGAAAATCCAAACTACTTTATATTCAAACTAGGAACTTTGTACATTACATAATGACATCCAAAAACATTGCACACGCTAGTGGCTAGTGCTTTTTAGGGAATTCAAACTGCTTTATATACAGACGGACTTTGTTCATTACATCATCCATAAACATTGCACATGCTAGTAGCTAGTGCATTTTAGGGAATTCAAATACTAGAAAACATAAAATGCTGCTAGAAAACATAAGTGCTAAAAGATAACATAGATAGACTACCAATGGTCATCAATAGTCTGTAAGGGTTAAGGCCGTCCATGCTGACCTCCTTGGCGAGTCTTTACTGATAGTACCTCCTTAGGTGTTCCACATTCCACGGACGCTCCAGCTTTCGACCGTCCAAGGCTTCTAGGTAGTACGATCCTCGTCTTTTGTAGTTGATGACTTTGTATGACCCTTCCCAATTAGGTCCTAACTTCCCATAAGTTGGATTCTTGGTCGTCAATGACACCCTTTTTAGGACGAGGTCTCCAATGTTGAACTGCCTAGGCTTTACCATTGCATCATGGTGCTTAGTCATCCGGTTCTTGTAGCATGCCACCCTTTATTCTACATCCATCCTCACCTCATCAATGAGATCGAGGCTTAGACGGAGTTGTTTCTTATTTTCCTCATCCTTATAATGGGCCATTCTGTGGCTAGTTAAGCTAATCTTTGTAGGTATCACTGTCTCACTTCTAGATGCTAGCTTGAAAGGGGTTTCTCCAGTAGGAGTTCTTACTGTCATCCTGTATGCCCAAAGGACGCTGGGTAGTTCGTCTGGCCATATCTCTTTTGCCCCTTTAAGCCAAGTCTTGATGATCTTCAATAAGGATCGGTTTGCAACTTCTGCTTGTCCATTGGCCTGTGGGTGGAAGGGTGAGGAGTAGTGAATCCTGATTCCCAACTACTCACAGAATTCCCTGAAGGGCGTGTTGTCGAATTATCATCCATTGTCTAACACAAGTACCCTAGGAATCCCAAATCGGCAGACAATGTTCTTTCAGACGAAGCTTCTGACGTTCTGCTCTGTAGTCTTTGCCAAAGGTTCTGCTTCTACCCATTTAGTGAAGTAATCAATTCCTACTACTAGGAACTTCATCTGTCTAGTTCTTGTTGGAAAAGGACCAAGGATATCAAGTCCCCATTGGGCAAATGGCTAAGGGACTATCATCAAAGTAAGGTACTCCTACAGTCGTCTAGGCACATTACTAATGCTCTGACACTTGTCACATGCTTTGACATATGCTTTGGCGTCTGCTTGCATAAAGGGCCAGTAGTAACCTGCACAAACAATCCTGTGGACAAGGGACCTTGCTCATGAATGATTTCCACACGTTCCTTCATGGACATCCTTCATGACATGGTTTGACTCGTCTGGAGTTAAGCATCTCAGGTAAGGCTAAGAGAAACTCCTCCTGTATAGCACTTCATCCATAAGGACAAACTTGGCTACTCTAACCCTTAGCTTTTGAGCTTCTTCTTTATCCTCGGGGAGTATGCTGTCCTTGAGATAAGATACAATTGGTGTAGTTCAATTGGCTCCTCCGTCTATCAGCCATACTTTGGGGATGTCAATGCTTGGGATATACTGGACTTTAACCAGCTCATTCATGATGCCGTCCGCAGAGGCGGCTTTGGCCAGGCTATTTGCTTCCATGTTCTTCTCTCTTGAGATATGATGAAACTTGGTTGATGTGAAACTTTTGATGCAATGCTTGACTTTGCTCAAATACCTCTTCATTCGTTCTTCCTTAACTTCATATGTTCCATTCACCTAGCCTATAATCAGCTAAAAATCTCCCTGGACGACAACTGACTCTACTTCTAGTGACTTAGCCAACTCCAAGCCTTGGAGGAGGGCTTCATACTCAGCTTCGTTGTTGGTCGTTTAGAACTATAGACGTACCTCATACTCTAAACGATCTCCTTCGGGTGATTGTAAAATTACATCGACTCCTCTTGTATACTGAGTAGACGAACCATCCACATAGACAATCCACTGTTTTACCCCTCTCCTTCATTCTGCTAGTCATAGGATAAAGTGAATTCTGCGATAAGT
The DNA here is from genome assembly GCA_023736055.1 of Quercus glauca. Lineage (NCBI taxonomy): Eukaryota > Viridiplantae > Streptophyta > Magnoliopsida > Fagales > Fagaceae > Quercus > Quercus glauca. The sequence goes on from CM043320.1 coordinate 28,127,991, forward strand.
TCGCAAGTGCTTAGGCTTTTATTGCTTATCTGTGACGATACCTTACGCCAAACTCACTAAGCTCCACTGCCCGTTGAATCAATCGTCCAGCTGCTTCCAGCTTATACATAGCCTTCTTAAGTGGATGGTCTGTTAGGACATTAATGATATGAGTTTGAAAATAAGGCCCGAGCTTTCTTGCTGCTGTCACCAATGAGAAGGCTAACTTTTCTATTGGTAGGTACCATCCTTCAGCTTTCTTTAATGCTTTGCTAGTGTAGTAGACAGGTTTCTGCACCTTCCCTTCTTCCCTAATTAAGGCTAAGTTCATTGCATAGGGAGATACTGCTAAGTATAGATACAGCTCTTCACCTGGCTTGGACGGACTCAACAAAGGAGTTGTGGTGAGACTTAAGATCTTCAAATGCTTGTTGACACTCATCCATCCACTCAAATGTTTTCCTTAACACCTTGAAAAATGATAAACACTTGTCAATAGCTTTTGAGACAAACTTGTTAATGGCAGCTACTCGTCTAGTTAGACGCTGCATTTCTTTGACATTCTCTGATGGCTCCATGTTTAGTATTGCTTGGATTTTGTCACGATTTGCTTCAGTTCACCTCTGAGAGACCGTGAATCCAAGAAATTTTCCCAACGAAACTCTGAAGGCACATTTGCTTGGGTTCAGCTTCATGTTGTATCATCTAAGCGTGTTGAAAGTCTCTTGAAGGTCATCCAAGTGAAGTGCCTCCTTTGTGCTTTTGACCAGCATGTCATCCACATACACCTCCATGTTCTTCCCTATTCATGGATGGAACATATGATTGACTAGCCTCTGGTAGGTCACCCCTTATTTTTCAAACCAAAAGGCATCACTTTGTAGCAAAACAAACCTTGGCTGGTGATGAAAGATGTTTTCTCCTGATATGCCTCGTCTATTTTGATCTGGTTGTACCTTGAGAACTCGTCCATGAAGCTCAGCAGTTGGTGCCCTACTGTTGAGTCTACCAATTGGTCAATACGTGGTATAGGATAGCTGTCCTTGGGGCATGCTCTGTTCAAATCTGTGAAGTCTACGCACATCTTCTACTTGCCATTAGCCTTCTTAACCATCACTACATTCGTTAGCGAATCTGAGTAGTAAACTTCCCGAACGAACTCTACTGTAACTAGCTTCTGGACTTCTTCCTTAATGGCATTGTCTCACTCTGGGGTGAACACTCTCTCTTTTGACGAACGGGCTTGTATGACGAGGATACATTTAAACGATGGGTAATAACACTTAGATCAATCTCGGGCATATCTTCATGACTCCAAGCAAAAACATATGTGCTTCTCTTGAGGAATTAGATGAGATCCTGCTTTCTCTTTTCTCCCATGCTTGTTCCTATCCTGGTAAACTTCTTTGGGTTGGACTTGTCTAAGAAGACGTCCTCCAGTACTTCCACCAGCTCTACAACTATCCTTCTTTCCTCGATATTCATCGACTGCATTTGCTCATCCATTGCTAACATGGCCAAATAGTACTCTCTAGCGCCAGTTAGTCACCCTGTACTTCTCCTATTCTATATTCCATCAGGAACTTAACAGATAGATGATAAGTAGATGTTGCATCTTTCCAGCTGATTAGGGTTGGTTGTCCTATGATGGCATTGTATGAGGACGGACAATCAACTACAACTGTCCTTCTTTCCTAGATATTCATCAACTGCATTTGCTCATCCATTGCTAACATGGCCAAATAGTACTCTCTAGCCGCCAATTAGTCACCCTGTACTTCTCCTATTCTATATTCCGTCAGGAACTTAACAGATAGATGATAAGTAGATGTTGCAACTTTCCAGCTGATTAGGGTTGGTTGTCCTATGATGGCATTGTATGAGGACGGACAATCAACAACAAGGAAATTCACTTCCTTGGTTATCTGTCATAGGTAAGAGCTAACCACAACTAGTAGGGAGATGGTGCCCACTGGTAGAATTTTCATTCCTCCAAATTCGATTAAAGGCATGTTCACTGGACAAAGCAATTCTTTACTTGTCCTCATCTACTAGAAGGCTGGATAGTAGAGGATATCTATAGAACTCCCGCTATCAACTAAAACCCTTCTCATCTTGTAATTCACAATCGTCAAAGTGATAACAACTGCATCGTCATAAGGATGATGCAATCACCTTGCATCCTCGTTGGTGAAGGAAATGACTGATTCGTCTGCCCCGAGCACCCTTGGTGGACAACCAATAAGTTGGACGTTCTATATTACTCTTAGGTAGGTCTTCTTGGCTTTAGATGAACTTCCAGTCAATGTTCCTCCCACAATAACTCTTATCTCTCCGAATGGCAGACGTAGTGGTTCTTCTGCTTTGCCCTTCATTGGTAACCTTTTGCCCTTATGATCTTGTCCAAGGAAATTCCTTAACTTTCCCTGCTTTATAAGGACTTCAATTTGCTATTTCAAGTCATAACATTCATCTGTATTATGCCCATGGTCTCGGTGAAAATGATAGTATTTGCTCTTGTTCCGTTTGCTAGGATTTCCTTTCATTTTCTCCAACCACTTTAAGGATGGGTCGTCCTTGATTTGCATCAGCACTTGGTCGAGCAGGGCATTCAAGGCGTATAGTTTGAATTCCATCCTGAAGACAACCTTACCTTCTTGCTGTCTCTGTCTCTCTTATCTCCCCGTCCTGGCCTTCTTTAGACGAGGGCCTTGCTCTAGATAACGCGAATACTCAGCATCTGCTCATTCAGCCTCTTTCTTTCGTTTAGCAATGATCATATCTTTTGCATTCATAAAGCTCTGGGCTGAGTGAATCAGCATGACCATCGTCTATGGCTCTCGGTCATAGAGCTTGTGAATGAATGGATTTGAAGTGACTCCGTTATGAAAAGCTACCAACAAGATTTTGTTGTCCATCTCATCTACCAACAAAGCTTCTTTGTTAAAACGACTGATAAAAGACCACAAACTTTCATTCTTCCCTTACTCTATGTTTAGTAGACTGGACGAAGAGCGCTTGTGACTTTGACCTTTGATGAAATTGTTGACGAACAGCTTACTTAACTCTTGGAAAGAGGTTATGGTATTTGGTGGTATCTTACCAAACCATACCCGGGCCGGGCCTTTGAGCGTGGTAGGGAAAACTCTATACATTATCTCGTCTGAACCTCTTGGAGGTGCATGGTAGTTTTGAATGTGGCAATGTGATCACATGGATCTCGCATTCCATCATATGAGTCAAGGGTAGGCATTTTGAAATTAGATGGCAAGGGGTGACTGGTGATGGATGTGGTGAAAAGAGAATCTGTTTTGTGGGCGAGATCATCCACGTGGTTGGTCATTTCTCATAGAGTCTCTCATCTCTTCCATGGCCTTTTTCATCTGATCCATCTCCTTCTCCAGATGTAGCACCCTTCGTGTGACGATGCCTCTTAACTGCTCTCCACCCTCAGCATTGTTCTCTGCTTCTTCAGCCTCTGAATTCTACCCTGACCTTCCGTTTGCCGCTAGCGACGTTGCTTGTGCTTGTTAACTTCTCGAGTTAACTCTAGGTTTTGGTACGTCAAATTTGCCATAGTAGCTGCCATAGACTACAGTTGTTGTTGGACGGATGCTGGTAGCAGAGTCGTTGTTAATGGCGGTGCACGGTTGTGATGACTGGAAGCATTTCCACTTTCCTTGTGGTCTGGACTCATAGCCATTGACCTAGTCCGGATCATGCATCCTTTTTTTTCTTAGAAAGCAAGGTGATTAAAATAGAAAGCTTCCCATAGACGGCGCTAACTAATGATGCACGAAAATTAGTAGGTTGAATGCTCCGGCTTCAATATTGGTTAGATGACTTGAAAAGGAAGCAAATAAACTATCGAAGGTGACCGGGGTGAACCAGCCAAGGACCCTCCGACGGTTAAGTCAATTCTCTCTCTACCTCAGGTATTTTAAGTGTAGGAATACTGAAAAAACATAACTTGGTTGGATGAGGCTTGACCCTTTTATAGAGAGTTTGGAGTGGGTCTACTTGTTAGGAGTCACTGACATCGTGGGGAGAGTGGAGCGAATTTCGGAGAATTCACCCTACGTTCCGAGGTTAGGGTTAGTGGCCTAACCATTTGAGATCGTAGAAAGCATTCAGAAAGTTTCTAAGTGTTTTATTGGTCTTCCATACTCTAACATGGTATGGACGACCAAACCTTAGTTGGACGACTGATTTCCTGCTTGTGAGTCTTTATTGTATGTTTGTGGTGCATACTCCTTTTACCTTTCTAAGGGCTGTTCTAGACATTGTTGATATTGGACGACCACTATGGACGAAGAACACTTGTTGTTGACATCATCAGAAAATATTTAGTTTTTACACTTATGTTTGGTTGGGAGGATGGAATAGTAGAGAGGTGGAAAATTCTTTTATTTGGTTAAAAAAAAAAAAAGAAACAAAAAAGTTGGTTTGTATAAATTTACTTACATGCCCTTATTACATCAAAAATCAATATTTTAAAATAATAATAATAAAAAAAACTCTCCTTAGGAGAGAGAGGCAGATGAGTAACTTCCTATCAAACCCCATTTTCCTCCATCTTCTCTCCCTACACATTTTCTCCCTAAATTGAGGAGACTCCAAAATCACTGTAAATGGTGGACTTGAGGAGAAAAATTCTGGGGCCTACCAAAATCTTCCCATTTTCTCCTCCCAACCAAACAACCTAAAAAATATTTTTCCCCTTCCAATTCTCCATCTCCCTAGTAATCTCCCAAACCAAACAGGCCCTTAGGAGGTGGCCATCAAATTATCCTAAGATATAAAATATACATTTGTTGTAGAGAAAAACCTAGAAAGCTAAGGGTGACGACTACACATGGAGGAAGAGAAAAATCAATTTTCTTGTACTCTTTCAGACCTTTATGAATTCTAAGGGTTTGTCAATGAAAGAAGAGCCCAAACTTTTGTCCATATACATAGTAATTAAAGATGAAGATCAAATCTGTACTAGGTTTTATCAAAATTTTGGGTGAAAAATGAAAATTTATGAGTACTTGATAATAATCCCCCCCCCCCTCTTTTTTTACAAAGTAAATGTATCAAAGGTATATTTATATTTTATTTTGAACCCTAATTTCAAATCCATAAATGAATATGTGTTTATACACCATATGAAGTAGATTCTATATTTATTTCCATTGTGTAGTTCATGCATATGATGTGTGATGTTTTCCCAACATAATAATCAATTTTTTGCTTATGTATTTCATTCTCTTCTAATGATTCTCTTGGAGGGTAACTACCAAATTCCTTGCAATTCTCATTCATTCCCATACAATTTTCATTCATCCCCTTTAGGAACCACTAGGTTCTTATCATGCCCTAACTTCAAACAAAAACTTCTCACTCGTTTTAAATTAAGATTGGGTCAATTATGTGTTTATTTTGAAGTCCTAAATGACTATATTCCAAATGATACAAACTTCACTAAAAAGTTTGTTGCGGTTCAACATTAGCAAAATAGTGAACAAAGGTTATTTTTCAACATTACTTTTAAAATAGTTTTAAGCACTTTTGAGTTGTGATTATTTCTAACCTATCCAGAAATATTTTAATTACCCTTAGTTGACATTTTTAAAGCTATTTATTGGGTTAAGGACAATATTTTTAATCATATACAAAATGAGGTGTTTACACTTAACTAGGTCAAAATTAATCCTATTTGAAAAAAGAATTTAGTAAGTATGAGATTGGGTAAGGATTGCATGAATAAAAACTTGTTTTAGACTAATAAGTTTCTAAACCATATTCTATTTTTCTCATACTCGATTAGGACAAAGTTGATCCCATCGAACTTGATTTGTTTGTCAAGTCTAATGGCCTCGGCTTCCAATACTATGCCATTTAAATTAAAAAAAAAAAAAAAATACTACGCCATATTTATATGTACCATAAGATAAGATACTATTTTATTTGGTATAAATTTTAAAATTATTGATGAGCGGTTAAGATTAAGTAAGAATGATATATACATTAAATAAGTATATGCCTTAGAATAAATCATATTTATATTTAGAAAAACAACCATATATAATTTAGAAAAATTATTAATTTATAGTATATTTAAAATTTTGAGATTTACATTATAAACAAAATAAAGATTTAAATTGAAAGTACAGTGTAAATTTAAAATTATCCTATAATATAATTATTTCTAAATATATATACATACATATATATATATATATATATATATATATATATAATTTCTATATATTTCGGATATAAGCCTTGAGGAAAAAAAAAGCGGGTGGTTCGTCCAAATCGCTACTACTTCAGTAGTCACTACTGCACTAGACCACTAACCGGCACGTGGCCGTTGCCAAATGGGAAAGAATGTCCCATGAACCGGTAACAGCCGGTAGGCAGGTCCCGGTTGATGAAATAGGAGTATTTTCTTGGTCAAGAGAAAGGAGAAATAGTTGATGTGGGTTTGCTTTGGATTTTATTTATCCAGCAGCAAATAAGTTGAACGAGGAAGGACTCAAATCTGTGAAAGTAAAAACTAAAAACAGTAACAAATAACAATGACAACAGGAATTGCAGAGAAAGAGGGTGGTGTAACTCTTGAACACTTGAGGAAGAGAATGGCGGAGTTTGCAAAGGAAAGGGACTGGGATCAGTTTCATAGCCCAAGAAATCTCCTTTTGGCTCTGGTAACCCTAAAATCTCTCTCAACTTTCATTTGATTACATGAACCTGTTCATTTATTACACATTCATTGTTTTTATCTTGTACTCTATTGTCTAGGAGCACTTTTTTTTTTTTTAAGATTCCAAACAGCTGTTTGATCAAATATGAAAAATAATAAAAATTAAAACTTTTATAAAGTTCAACATTAAAAGCAAGGAACTTTTTTTATGCAGACTCAGAAGGGAAATCAAAATCTCAAGAATTACTGGGATAACAATGGATCAACACTTAGACCTAGTATCAATCTTTCTCTCTCGTTTAAATAATAATTTTTTCCATGCCTCATAATGGCATTAATCCCATAAACCCATTAGAGATTCTGGGTAATCTTCTTAAATATATTGTATTGTATGAGGTTTTGGAAACATATTACAATTTTATACTCCATTCAACTTTAAAAGTAAATGGTGGCAACAAAACTCTGATCTGCTACGGCCAAGGGCAATGTATCCTTCTCGGACCATGAATACTAATCTATTTTCTCAAACCCACATGTGTGTTTGGCATGTTGACCCTTTGGAGATCATGGCCTTTCTATTAACATAAATGTGTTTCCAATTGCTTTCTTGAAGACCCAATTCCAGGTTTTCATTGTAGAGTGAATCTATGAAAGTCCAGCTTGTTTTTTTGGGAACTGTACCATAGGAACAAGAACAATGTAATAGAAGCAAATAAGCAACTGCATTGGCTTCTATCATTTTATTCTTTTGTGTGCTACTTTTGAATAGCTTGAAGTACATAAATGGAGGTTCAAAATGGCATTTGCAGGCCATAAAATCACAGATATATGAAAGAATTAATGTACATTGTGTGTAATAATAGTTGTCTCATGTGATAACAAAACCCCACTTGATTGCCTTGCTCAGAAAGGTATAATAATGGAGGTTCCATTGTTAACCCTTTGTTTCCCTTTACTATTTTACTGTATCTTATCTAGGTGTACTTTGTATGTTTCAGGTGGGAGAAGTAGGAGAGCTGTCGGAGATATTTCAGTGGAAAGGAGAGGTTCCAAGAGGACTGCCTGATTGGAAGGACGAAGAAAAGAAACACCTTGGTGAAGAGCTATCAGATGTCTTGCTCTACCTTGTTAGGCTTTCTGACATATGTGGTATTGATCTTGGTAAAGCTGCACTTCATAAGCTTGAGCTCAATGCCACTAAATACCCAGTCATGCTTTCCAAGGGCTCATCTAAAAAATACACGCAAATCAACGCAGCAGACGATGACAATGGTAATCGTGGTGCAAAAGGCATCAGCAACAGTGACAGCAGCAACAGCAACAGTGGTGTTTGATTTTTTTTTTTTTTTTTTTTGGTCTGTTTTTTGGTCCTTGACTTATCCATTCCGATCTCTTTTTAGGTTCCTAAAGCATCCTTTTTGTTTGTATTTTAATGTTAACATGAATCTCATATATTGTCTTGTGGACTAGGCTTTTGGATGTGTCATTTATGTATAATGTGTTTTCTTGATTTTGTGGGGAATAGAATAGAATAGATGGTTGGGGTGTGCAATAGCCTAATAGCATATAAAAAAGTCTAGATATACCAACAAAAAAAAAAAATTGACATACACAGGTTATCAATGAGAGTAACTAGTCTTTTACACCACTAATTTTTCACAATTTTGCCGCAACGTTCCAAGGGCTCTCATCTAAAAAAAATACTCGCAAATCAACGCAGCAGAACAATGGTAATTGTGGTGATACGGGCATCAGCAACAGTGACAGCAGCAAAAGCAACAGTGATGGTGTATGATCTTTTTTTTTTGTCCTTGACTTGTCCATTCCGATCGCTTTTTAGGTTCTAAAGCTATCCTTTTTGCTTTTATTTTAATGATAACATGAATCTCATAATTTGTCTTGTAGGACTAGGCTTTTGGACTACAGTTTTAATGGATGGATCTATAATCTGTTTTCTTGATTTTGTGGGGAATAGAATAGAATATATGGTTGGGGTGTGCAATAGCCTAATACCATATAAAAAAGTCTAGATATACCAAAAAAAAAAAAAAAGTCATATACAGGTTATCAGTGGGAGTAAAGGAAGTCTAGCACTACATTAATTTTCACAATTTTATCATAATTTTGTCACGTGAAGAATTTTTAATAGTGAAATTATGAGCTTATTGTTTTATTTTCACTACTTACCGCTCAATATGTGACAAAATTAAAGTAAAATTGTGAAAATTAATGTGGCGATAGACTTACTCTATCATGGAAGGTAAGAGCATCCACAGCCGGAATGCTAATCTCATCTTATTTTACCATATCAAAAAGTCACTTTATCAATTATACAATACAATTTTACCATACTCCCAACATCCCAACTTTTATTTTCTTATTCTACTCATTAAAATAATATTTTCACACATTAAAATAATATATCCTAAACCCAAATAAAAACAAAAATCCATAACCCAAGACCCAAATCACAACCACCTGCTACTAGAAGTATAGAACATACCCAAACTGTTGTTCTCTTGAAACCGGCAACCCACAAAATCAAAATCAAAATCAAACCAAACCACGGCAACCCCCAACTCCACCATCAAGAACCCACCAAAAAAAAAAAAAAAAAAAAAAATCAAACCAATCCAGAACTCAAAGAAGACGATCCACGAAGAAGATGATCCACCACGATCCACGGAGAAGACGATCACGAAGTAGACAATCCACCAAAACCTCTAGCAAACCCACACCCAGCAAAATCACAAAAAGCAAATCACAACAAAAAAATCACCCAAATCAACAGAAACTTAACCAAACGCCGATAACCCATGCCCAAATCCGACCCAAACGCCGGAAACCCATGCCCAATGGCGATCTCCACATCCCACGCCCAACGCCGATCTCCATGGCCAGTGACAGTGGGTCAGGCCACGGTGTGGTGGCTATGGGGTTTTGAGTCTGAAGTGAGGAGAGCAGAATGAGAGAGAGAAGGAAGATAGAGAAAAGAAAAAGAAATAATGAAAGAGAGAGGAGAGAGACAATTAAAAAATAATTATTAGAAATACAATTGTGCTACAGTAGCATCTTATTAATAAGATGTTACTGTAGCACAATTGTAAAAAAATTTACAATTCGGAACGTTTACAAGTCCAAATACTGAGTGATTTGTGGCTCCTGATGCTAAATAACCCTTACATTTGACATTTCCACTTCCGGATGCTGATGCTCTACAAAGGGTGATAGGGGACAAGCAAACGTGAAAAATGTTGTTAAATTTTGTGTATAAATCATTACTCAGCGGTTGATAGGGGCCTGGTTGGATTTGCATGAGCTCACTTTGCTTGGTGTTTTGTGACCGGAGATCTGCTTGCAGCTGTGTGACTCAGGCGAATCCTGCTGCCAGGCTAGTGGCGATTTCAGGTTGGAGGCATATATTAGTAAAACCCTGATATATATATTTGTTTTATATGAGTTTTTGTCTTATTTTTCATTTTTATTTCTTTATTTATTTTTTGGAATGATTATGGTTGCTAGATGATTTCTTTTTCAGTCCACTTGTACTTTCCACCGTTTAAATATCTTGTTATTAAAAATTTAATTATAAATATCTTGTTATTAAAAATTTAATTAAAAACATTACGGATATATCTCAAGAACAAAGTTTTCCTCTTCAAACTCTTGCTATATCAAATAAATCGATTTATTTGATGTGAATTTGAAATTTTAATTGTTAGATTGCATGTTTCTTATATTCTTAATATGCATGTCATGACAATTGATATTTGATTTTCTTGAAATTTTGCAAGTATAGAGGATATAATAAGAGCATACAATTTATCGGTTAGATTTTTAAAATTCACACCCAATAGAAAATATATATGAGTAGTTTGAATGGTTTCTCTTTAAACTAATTTGAAGAGAAATATTTTCCATAAACCAATAAATCTTGTTATTCGATAGAAATTTAAAAAAAATTATAATAGTTTTATTTGTTAACAAGATTTAAACGAAATACCAAATTGATTTATTGTTAACTACTAGTTAGGGCAGCACGTGCTTGCCATTGAAAAAATTTACTGTAGTAATTAAGGTTAATTCTAGATTTTATTTGTATTACAAAACAAATATATGAATCATTTGATTTTTAAAGTATATAGAGATTTACATTAATAAAAAAAGACATTAATTTTAAGAATTTTGATAGTTATGTCGTAAAAAGTTAATCTCATTCGTTTAGAATTTTGATCAACCACAAAGTTAGGGTAGTTATTTAACATATAAATATTTATTTAACAATAATAGTTTTTTAGTACCTACTTACTAAAGAAGATATATCTATTCTCTAAAAATTTCTGAGAATGATAACAAATATCATAATCTTCCAACAATAAACAATTGAGTTTTGCTAAGAAATTTAAAATTAAAAAATAATAATAATAATAACAAAAGGCTTGTGTCATCGAATATCATCATCCTAACTTTCTAAGAATTTTTATCATTTAAAACTAAATATACATAAAGAAAATTTTTAGGATGTTAAAATTTAGCAGGAGTAATTTAGACATTACACAATAAAATATTTTAAAAATCATAAGCTTTCATTAAGGATTAACTGAGAGTAGGACTGTCCAACCTAACCCGGAACCCGACCAACCTGAGCAACCCGCCCGAACCCGAACTGAAAACCGCTCGAACCGACCACTCTGACGGTCGGTGGCGGGTCGTCGCCCATAGAACCCGACGTCTTCGAGTCGGTTGGCGGGTTTCCTCTCCCAAAACCCGAGCAACCCAACCCGAGCATAGAACCAAAAACTTCCAGCGATATTTGGAGTTCTCCGGCAAAAACATACAAAAACCGGCGATATTTGGAGTTCTCCGGCGAAAATTTACTTGAAACCCATCAAATCGGACGAGATATGGTGAGATCTCGTCGAGATCTAGTCCAGATTCGACGAGATCAAGCAAGATCTCGTTGAGATCCGGCGAGATCTCGTTGTGATCTGGCCAGATCTCAATGGATCCGGCCAAAATGATGGCACCAGCGGTGAAACCCAAAACCGACCAGTACAACCTGAAGCCTGATGCGACCCGAACCGGTCGATTTGACAAGCATTCCGGGTCGGTTGCGGGTTCCGTTTTCACCCACCCGACAAATTTGGGTCGAGTCCAGGTCAGGAACAAACCCGACCCATGGACACCCTTAACTGAGAGAATAAAAATATAACATATTTGCTCTTTTCCAAAATATTAAGGGAAAAATTGTTTGATTTTAAAGTTTAAGGAAGAATTGTAAACTACCCCAAACATAAAGGATGAAAAATGTTTTTTTCCTAAGTTTTTGTTTTTGTGTGCAAACTTATGTGTTTTTACTTAAAATAGTGTGTAAAGAAAAAAAATATACAAAAAGTCAACCTAAGAAAATTGTATGTGGAATAGTGAATTTTGGCTTAACAAAGTTGATTAAACCAACAAAAAATTTCTAAAAACACAACAGAATGACGCAACATTTTCATAATACCTTTATAATTTTGTTATATTTCATTTTAACTTGTAAAGAATTGACAGCTCAGCAGTTTTGAAAATATTGTGACAACATCAAGATGTCTTAACATTTTTCACACAAAAAAAATGTTATGTCCATGATATTTTCACAACAAATCATAAGTAGTAGGTTACTACAAGTTGTTTTTGGTGGGCAAAAAAGTAGTTTTATTGGTAAGTTTAAATTAGAACCAATAACAATTTACTATATTTGATTTGTTATGAAAGTGTTGTGAACATTATTGTGGACAAACCAAAAATAATATAGCAAATATACTACAACTTTATGCATTCACAAAAAAAAAAAAAAGGGCCAACAAAACAGCGAAAGTTAAACAAACCAAAATTACTGTAGCGAAATTACTATAATTTTTCCCATTCACTCTTTTTATATATAATATATATATAGAAATATACATTGCACTTACAATGTAAATTTATATTGTAAACACATAAAAATTGGTAAATGTTGTACACATTTGCAAAATTTGTACACTTTTCTTTTTGCAAATGTATATAATATTTGTTACTTTTTGTGTATATACAATGCAAGCTTACATTACAAGTAGAAAATAAACATATAAAGATCCTTTAAAAGAAAAAAAACAAGCTCAAATCAAGTTGGTGAACTTGAAGGAAAAAAAAGGAGGAAAAAGGCAAGTCACTAAACCAAAAATATTGTTTATAACACTATTCATGAGCCTATTCACTCTTTTTATATATAGAAAAAAAGAGAGCACAAATCTGAAAAAAAAAATAATTAAAATTTTTTTTAAAAAAAAAAGCAATGAACAGTACATATTGAACAAACCAAAAGTACTATAGCTTTTACACATTCACTCAACAAGTGTCACAACATTTTCACAAAACATTTATTTTCAGTTGTGAATGATCATAGTTTCATATTTTATTATTTTATTTTGACTTATAAGAAATTGACACCTTAATAATTGTGAAAATATTGTGAAATTTATTGTGTCAGTATAACAATATATATGCAGGTTCTTATAAATATTTAAAAAAAAAAGTACAAAAAAAAAAAAAAAAAAAAAACGTTGTAGCCTACAGTGCCACTTGAACAAACCGAAGTGGCATTGTAGCAACTGTTCAAAACTTGGGGGGAAAAAATGGCTCACTACATCAAAAGGGGCACTGTTGAGGCATTGCCTCTTTTTATATAGTTAGTAGAAAAAAGAGCACAAATCGATGACTGAGAAAAAAAAAAGTACATATTGAACAAACCAAAAGTACTGTAGTTTTTATACATTTACCTAACAAGTGTTACAACATTTTCACAAAACATTTATTTTCAGTTGTAGTTGATCACAGTTTCATATTTTATTATTTTATTTTGACTTATAAGAAATTGACACCTCAATAATTGTGAAAATATTGTGAAATTTGTTATGTCAATATAACAATATATATATATAAGGAAAAAAAGTACAAATAGAAGACTAAAAAAAAAAAAAAAAAAACTATAGCTACTCTAGCTGTAGTGTTGCCTGGTATTGTAGTTACTATTCAAAACTTAAAAAAAAAAAAAAAAAAAAAAAAAGACAAAGTGGCTCAATAAACCGAAATGGCACTATAGAGTCATTGCCTCTTTTTATATAGTTAATAGAAATAGCCTTTAAATAATAGATTTAAAGTTCTTGTCTAAAACTTTCATGGACTAGACCAGTCGGTTCAACTTGGAATTGGTCTAGTCAAAATGGTTCTTTGACCATTTTAGTTTTTAAAAGTAAAACCATGAAAGTTTTAGCTATTTTCTAATTTGGAACATGTTTTCTAATTTAATTATAAACTTATTCACTTACATTTGCATCCAACTCGCTTACATTTATACTATTAATAATGTATGTGATACTTGGGTTGAAAATATTTTCAATTCAAACTTGACTCAACTTAAGCTTCAAAATAAATTTATAACCCAACCTAGCTCACCAACTTACAAAAAAACCAATTCAAGGCATTTTGTTGGGTTGGGTTTGTTAGGTTGGTAGGTTGAATGTACCACCTCTAAGCTTGGGTGTCATGATCAATGGGTTCGGTGTGCAAAACCCCCCATTGTCAATTTTGGACCAAATCATAACTCTGTTGAAGTAAGGGGGAACAAAGTTTTGAATACAATTCCAATTTCCTATTCCAGTGCATTGTTGGTGCAAGTAACCTCCTATTTTGTATTGCCTTAAACTCTAGCCTAAACTGTTGTTCCAGCTAAATTTTGATATTCTGGCCAAAATATGTGTTTCAAACTAAAATAGGTTGCTGATCTTCTTGTAAAATCTAACCATTCATAATGAAATGAATATCTTTTATCACATCATCAACATTAAATCAAAAATTAACTAAGGTTATTTCAGTATATATTTAAAATATTAATAATGTAACAAAATTTGAACCATCCATTTAATTATGATTTTTTAGGATTTCAAAATCCCAAAAATATTAATAATCTAAAAAATCTAAAATATCCACTTATGTAGTGTTTGGTTGGGGTGATTTGGGGGAGATGGAAAAGGGGGAAGGGAAAATAAAGGGGATTCTTGGTGGGTTGTTTGGTTAGGAGGGGAAAGTGAGGGGTTTAAGTGGGGCTTGACTATTTTTTGCCTGGGCTCACCAAATTCCTATCCCTCGGTTTAGGGAGAAAATGGGGAGGAGCAGAGGGGACTTAATAGGAAATAACTCTTCTAAAGTAAGGTTGTCCATAGATCAGGCCGGATTGGGTTTGGGCTCAACTCGTAACCAACCCGACTAGATCAAGTGGAGCAAAAATACACCCACCACGGACCAACACTAGGCACAAATCGAGTCAGTTTTGGCTCGGGTGGACAATGATCGGTTTTAGAAGAAATCGCTGAAGTAGTGGAGACGAGATTTCGTTAGATATCAATGAGATCTCTTGTAGATCTCAAATGATCTGGTCTAGATCTCGCTAAATCTCAACAAGATCTCGTCGGATCTTGTCGAGATCTCGCTATATCTCAACAGATCTAGTCCAAATCCCAATGAGATCTCAACAAATTTAAGGCTCAGAGAGAGAGAAAGAGAGAGAGATGATGGCAGTTTCCAATGATACAAGATTCAGTCGGTTCGATTTTCATCGGGTTTCAAAACCCAAACCGTCACTTGACTCGCACTCCTCGAGTCTTGATGCTGGAGACTCGCCATCGACCACTAGCTGCTCGAATCAAGTCGGTTTCAATTTGGGTGGCTCCAGGTTGATCGATTTTGTTAGGTGTCAATCTAAACCCATCTCCTCCTTCCACTGTGTTGTTATTGTGTGTGTGTGTGTATTTTCTTTTTCTTTTTTGTTTCTTTTTTAAACCTAAATGGTTAGTTTTTTCCCCCAACATTAGGAGTTTTTTAAATTTATTTTTCTTTTAAACTATTTAAAAATATATCTAATAATGGTATAAGAGTAAATTTATATAAATTACATTTTCTATCCATTCATTTTTCTGCTCGACCCAAAAAAATTTTCTATCCTCCTAACCAAAATTGCATAAGGGAAAAATAATATTTTATTTCCTCCCATAATTTTTCATACCTTCCCTTTTCCATCCTCAACTAAAAAGAGCACTGAAATAGGACTATAGGAGATTTCGAGATAAGAATGAACTTCAATCATGGAAGGTATAAGAAGATTTTTGACACAAGTTATTTCTTATCTTTTTTTGTCATTTTGAAATTTTGTAAGCATGGAGGGTATTAGAAGAACATGTAATCTAATAGTGAGTTTGTCAAAATTCGCATCCAATAAAAAAAATAATTAGAACGTAACATTTTTTAAAATTTCATTTGGTGTGACTTGAATCTAGTCCTGCTCATATATACAATTAAATGTTGAGCTACGGTGGTGATAGTGAGGTATTTATAAATTTTAATTTTTTTACTAAACTTTGTTGAGCTTGATGCAAGGGCTTTTGAATTTATTATAGCTAAATTTGGCTACAAGGGAGAAATGGAGAGATGGATGTGAATGCTTTTATATTGATACCCAACTTTCATTTGGTTACTAGTATTATGTCCGCGTGATGCACGACTTAATAAAAAATATTTTGATAATATAATTAAATTGAATAACAAATAAAAAGAAAGTTATATGAAAAATGTATATTATGTAAGTTCAAGTTTGGTATTTTTTATTCAAAGACCAAATATTATAAAATATTTTAAAAACTATGGCAATTTGTTAAAATAGTATAACAATTATTAATGAAATCTCTCTCTCTCTCTCTCCCTCTTTATATATGTATGACACTTAAAAAATCTGACATTATAGGGAGACACTTTTCTTTTTAATTAAAGGGAAACACTAAATATAAGTATCTAGACCCACCAAGTAACCACAATCAAGATAATTTTTTAAAAATAGATAAATTTAGGTACATAAAGAGAAGAAAACAAAAATTGTATTGCAATATAAATGTAAAAGTTTACATATAAATTATTAGTCATAGTCATTTTAATGTTGCCATAAGTGAGGAAATAATTTGCATAGTCAATTAAGAACACCAAATAAAAAAATAATATCAATAATTAAAATAAATTTCATTATCTAAATTGTTAAAAATCATAGAATTTAAGAAATAATTGAATTACGAATAATAGAAATGCAATAAAAAAGAAGATAGCTCTTCTCATATAAATCTTCTAATATAATTGATGATTTAACGGTGATAGAATTTCTTGCATATATAACAAAAAAAAAAAAAATCCATAAAATATAAGTATCTAGACCTACCAAGTTACCACAATCAAGAATAAAAGGTAGATAAATCTAGGTACATAAAGAGAAAATAAAAATTGTATTGCAATGCAAATGTAAAATTTTACATATAAATTGCTAGTCATAGTCATTTTATTGTTGTCATAAGTGACGAAATAATCTGCACAATCAATTAAGAACACCAAATCAAAAAATATTATCAATAATTAAAATGAATTTCATTATTTAAAATTTTAAAAAGTCATAGAATTAAAGCAATAATTGAACTACGCTAATAGAATAATAGAAATCCAATAAAAAAAGAAGATAGCTCTTCTCCCATAAATCTCCTAATATAATTGATGATTTAATGGTGATAGAATTTCTTGCATATATAACCAAAATAAAAATCCATCGTTATAACAATCAAGATAATTTAAAAAATAGATAAATCTAGGTACATAAAGAGGAAACAAAAATTGTATTGCAATGTAAATGTAAAAGTTTACATATTAATTACCTGGCATAGCCATTTTAATGCTGCCATAAATGAAGAAATAATCAACACAATCAATTAAGAATACTTCAATAAATAATATCAACAATTAAGATGAATTTCATTATCTAAAATATTTTTAAAAATTATAGAATTTAAGTAATAATTGAACCATGTTAATATAGGGAAAAAAAAAAAAAAACTACTTCTCACATAGAGGTAATTCTTCTCACCGAAAAAGCCAAATTCTTTCTTATGTAGTTCTTCACTTAATTTCAGTATTTTTATTGATTGATTTTAACATTCTCAAATAATAGAGTAGAATAGAGCTGTAGTTTTTAGTTCAACTCAATTTCTATTAGATTCAAACTTACATGCTTATCTAATCTAAGTTTTCTTTTGCGGATTATCAAAACAAAAAGAAGAAGAAGTTTTTGTTTGTGATATAAATTATTATATAGTTCTCCATTGATATCAACTCTCTTTTTCTTTTTTCTTTTTTTTTTTCAGTTTTTGATTTGTACGTTGGTATCAATTAAAAAGAAAAAATTCAATCTTATTTTATTTACACTCCTATATTTTTTTTTTTTTGATTTGTACGTTGGTATCAATTAAAAAGAAAAAATTCAATCTTATTTTATTTACACTACTATTTTTTTTTTTTTTTTGAGAGGATGTAATTCTAAAAAGTTGATAAGAATAAAAAGAGTGGTGTTATCTAAAAATTAATAATGAATAAAAAAAAAAATCTCTATTAATTAGGCAAAGTCAAAAACCCATTAAATAACTCACCCGCCCCACTGCCCACCTGCCCCCACTTCATCATCTTGTTATTTTCGCCGGGCATGGGTTCTTTCTTAATTCCAAGTTTTAAATAAAGGGGATGCTACGTCCACATTATTTTTATAATGGGTCATTTTACGGTACCCATATATTTTTTTGGTGGGTACGGTACCTGCTAAAATCAGAACCATAGATTTTACTTGCTCTAATCCTAACCGTTATTTTTATTTTAATGAAAAACCTGCTACCGTTCAAGTGGGTTTAGTATAAAAGCCAAAAAAAAAAAAAAAATACGGTCACATACTTTTTCATTTGAGCCCTCGACTCTCTCGCGTTCTCCTCTCTCAAACCGCTTCTCTTCTCACTTGGGTGATCTCCATCTCTGTCTCGTGGCTTTACTCACCGGTGAAGGTTTCTCAAAAAGATCAAAATCACTTTGATATAGTGGAACTGGAAGGTTAGGATCAAATCCCTAATTCCATAAAATATGCGAAATCTCTTAATTGCCATCTTTGTTTTGTTTCCCCAAATTCTTTGTTTGTTTTTTCGGAAGCAACACAGAAATCGAAGATGGTAGACATTGAGAGTTCATGTATTATCTACACTTTATAGGTTTGAACCGATTTGCTCTCTTCTTGTTTGTATTTTCAGATGGCTAGTCATGTTCATTATATTTGGATTTTTTAGGACTGGAGTCAAGTATGTTGATCATGTAGCAATTAAACTTTGCAAGCTCAATTTTGTGCTTGGCAATAACATTAATTACCTCTCCATTACAGAGGAAATATAATTATGGCTAATAGGATGGTTTTCTAATGGTCTATTAGGAGTACATATTTGTTAGTATTGTTATCTTTTCAGTATAATGCTTCTCCCCCCCTCTCTTCACATCGCCTTAAATCTAGTCACCATTATTGTAGCTGATTTGGCTGTATACAATATGTTAGAGCCTCAGTTTGTTTTTTCCAAGTACAACTATAGTTTTAGTCCTTATTTTTTAGAAGAGTAAATTTCATCTTAAATTGGGTTTGACTTCTAAATGGGAATATATATATTGCAAGGCCATGGCTGTTCCCTTCAAGGGAATATATATAGTTCAGTTGGAGAAGTCATGCTTCAATGTAAAATTATGCTTCAGGCTATATTTGGTGTGACGTGCTTTTATGTTGGTCAATGAAATGAATTTCTTTGGGTAATGATTGTTTATTAAGAACCTAGTTTAATCTTTTGGATCTTATTTGATGCAAATAGGTTTTTTTGGCTTGGACTTGTTGTCCATATAAGTTAAAAGATTTTTTCTCAAAGCAGAGAGGTAACCATAGTTATAGCCATCAAACTGAAATATTCTTTACTTCATGTCTTTGCTATGCATCTTCTTATGTCATATGGAGCAACAATTCATTCTTTAAGGTTTCTTTTTGTTGAAAATTAAAAAAAGTTTTGATGCCATGTTAGAAGATTCAAGTTACAATGTAAAAGAAGAGGTTGAGACTGATTATGTTTTGAAAGTATTGAATTTCTTATGGAAACAAGGTCGATTGGGTTACACACATATTTGGCTGGTAAGTCCAACTTTTTTGATCTCTTAATGATTAATTACATGTGTTTCTTGATTAATTGTCCTAGTTTAGTTGATGTGTTTTTCATCATCCTCTCATTCTTTTTTTTTTTTTTCTTCTCTTTTTGTTGTATACAATTTTCATTAGACAACACTAGTATTTATAAAGGTAGAGAGTTAACATGCACTAAAGTTTCATATTGTTCAACCAATTTTTGGGTTCATTTTGATGATAGTAGGTTCTAAAATAAATTTGCTATAGGCCACCTTTAGTGCATATTTTGGTATATCCTATGTCACTATGAAACTTGCTTATTGGAAGACCAAAGTTAAGTTTTACTTTGTGTTTTTGTTCTTGCAAATAAACTAGTTATACTATTGTTTTTTTTTTTTTTTTAAAGAAGAAAAAAGAAAAGGGGGCTAGTTATATTTGTCCTCTATGGCAGGAGAGGTAAGTTTGATTTTTTATGCTGCTATGTTGTTTATTGTTTGTGTGTGGGCTGCTCTAATATCCCAACAAACTATATTGTTAATTAATGAGGATTATGTACTTATTCAATCTTTGGAAATCTGATTTACTTATTTTTATACATAATTCCTTGAAGTTAATGAGGATTTACTTATTTTTATACATAATTCATTGAACTTATAAGATTCAGCTTTGAAGAGTGTGAATATTAATTTTCATGTGCTGATTGAAGCTGAGTCCTTGTTTAAAGTTTAAAGTTTAACCCTAAATGACTACACGAAATTGTAATTGCAATGACTGAGTTCTATGTTGCCTTATGGCTGCCTAGGGGTATTTTGGTTACTTAATTAAGAATGTTAATGCAAGTAAGAAAATCAAAAAATGGCTTGTTAATACTCTGCCATTTGGTTATTTAGAAAATGTCATTTTGGAAAAAATCATTTACTTTGCATTTGTTAGACAAGCTGTAAAAACCTAATGAATTATTAAACCCTTGCAATTGAATTGAATGTGTTTCCTTCGTTATATGATTGAATATGAACGTGAATCATGTTTTTTGATATATGTATCTTGTGTTTGGGGAACTTCTTTGAGATAGGATTAGGATTTCCTTGATTTTGAGAGCTAGGTTTTTGAGATGTATGTATAAGTTTATGCTAAGGTAGAATTAATAGTAATAAGCTTTGATATTTGGTATAAGTATTACCAGTGCCCAAGTCTGAGCTCCTTCGACCTTAGGCTTTTGATTCTTTTGCTTTCAGGTAAGGGATAAGTGATATGAGTATTTGCTAAGTCATGAGGTTATTTTAAAAAGATTATTATGCACTAAAAGGTTTTGAATAGAAATATTGCATACAATCATGTTTTAGACAAAGATATGTTTGTGATGCTTACAAAATCTAAAGTATATAAAATAATATGCATGAAATTAAAAGATGTTCTTCTATCTGAATATCCATAAAATGAAATGCTTTGGTTTACATGCATTCTTATTAAATTCTCATGTAACTTGCCCTTATTGAGCTATTTAGCTCACCCCTTTCACTTTTTCAGTCAACAGGTTTTATTCTGGAGCAGAGAGAGCCTTAGTTGAGTTTTGGGAGGAACTGTTTTTAGCTTTAAAAGTATAGCCCCTGGTTTTGGAAGTTTGATGCTTAGCTTTGTAGTATTGTGTATTTTAGGATCTAATGAAAGTTGTGTACTTTAATATATTAAGAGATGTATTATGTGAAATTCTGAAATTGAATAATTGGTGAGTTAAGTTATCTCTTGGACTACAATGTAGATGCTCTGAGTATCAAGTGAAAAATTATATATTAAAGTAAAGAAACAACAATGAAAAGAAAGAGGAAAGCTTTTGTTTAAAAGTTTAGTTGGTTCTTGTTAATATTAGGTTCAAGCTTGATATTAACATGTTGGTCATGGTCACAAATCCAGGTATTGGGTTTGGGTCGTGACAGCTGCTCTTACTTCATGCACCTTTTTTCAAGTTCAGTATCAGTCAAATCAACTTCTAGATAAAAACAAAGAATACATTGTTGCTGAACATCAAAATTTGTTGAGTTCTTCCAATTTTCTATTTGTAGCAAGCCTTTTCCTTCTCCTTCTAAAGAAGTAGCCAAATCATCCAAATTCCACCAATAGTGTTTAGCAGTTTGAACTTTAAGAAATAAGTTTCTAGGGTTTAATGATTGCCTTGGTTGTTTTAATGAGTTGGCTTGCTCTTTGCAAGGATAACTCTGTCTGGGGTTTAAAAAGAAGGCATGGCAAGTGCTTGAGAACATTTCTGATAGAATTTCAAATAAGGATTTCCCAATTCAATTAGTTATATGATAAATTCATATTTTGCAAGCCCAAGTTGTTACTAATAGCAAATTATTAGTTGGTTATAATGACACATTTTTAGTTATCATTTTGTGAATTGGATTGTCAATGGCTTTTTCATTACCTCATGTATTTATTAAAAATGTTACTAAAATTAAAATGTAGAAGGTTTAAGAAAAAAAATAATTGGAAAAAATATTTTATGATCTTAATTCCAAATCCAAATCCAAATTAAGGTATTCCAAGAATGGAATTTCAAATAATAAATTTCAAATCCTTCATTATATAAAAATACTCAAACAAGGAATATTAAAATCAATGGATTTCAAATTAAGGCATTTAAATCCATTGATTTAAAATCCATATTCAAATGTTGCCATCTAAACACAATCCTAAGTTTTTTTGTAGGAATTTCAAAATAATACTTAAAAAAATTTTAAATCATAAGGTTTAGGTCAACACTAGGGCACTAAGTTGTGGTACTAACTACTAAATATATTAGTTAAAACAACCTCCCATAAATGCGTGTGTGTGTGTGTGTGTGTGTGTGCAAGATAGTTTTTTTTTAGATAACTTATCATATTTTAAATTTCAATAAGTATACAATAAAATACAACAACTTAATGACAAAAGAAAATTTATAAGTTCCATCGAGAATTTTAGGGGCGGGGGGGAGCAAGTAGGGTGATTATATAAATTTTTTTTTTTTGTCATTTTGGTCTTGCAAATAAAGGATTTAGGGGGTATTTTGGTAATTTGTTAGATTTCAAGGGTCTTTCAGTCATTTTATAGGTTTCTAAAGGTAATTTGGTCATTTTTTAAGTTTTAGGGGTATTTTGGTAATTTTATTAGGTTTCGGGGGCATTATAATCATTTTTTAGGTTCTAAGGGTTTTTCAGTCATTTTTAAGGTTTCAGCCTTCAGGGTCATTTTTAGGTTTCACGGTCATTTCTATCATTTTGTAGGTTCTAAGGGTATGAGAACCACCAAATGTGAGAAAAAAAAAAAAGTAAGAGAACCACCAAATATGAGAAAAAAACTGTTACATGTGATGTTGGAATCGAACAATGTGAGAATAGAACTGTCAAATGTGATAAAAAAGTAAGGAAATCACCAAATGCGAGAAAAGAATTGTCACATGTGATGTTGGAATTGCACAATGTGAGGATGAAACCATCAAATGTGAGAAAAAAGTAAAGGAACCACCAAATATGAGAAAAGAACTATCACATGTGATGTTGAAACTGCACATGGTGAGGATGAAACTGTCAAATGTGAGAAAAAAGTAAGAGAACCACCTAATGTGACAAAAGAACTGTTACTTGCAATGTTGGAATAGCACAATGTGAGGATGAAACGGTCAAATGTGAGAAAAAAAAAAGTAAGGGAACTACACAATATGAGAAAAAAACTGTCACATGTGATGTTGGAACTACACAATGTGAGGATGGAACCATCAAATGTGAGAAAAAAAATAAGGGAACCACCAAATGTAAGAAAAGAACTGTCACATGTGATGTTGGAACTACACAATGTGAGGATGAAATTGTCAAATGTAAGAAAAAATTAAGGGAACCACCCAATGTGACAAAAGAATTGTCACATGTGATGTTGGAACTGCATAATGTGAAGATGAAATCGTTAAATGCGAGAAAAAAAGTAAGGGAACTGCACAATGTGAGAAAATAACTGTCACATGTGATGTTGGAACTACACAATGTGAGAATGAAATCATCAAATGTGAGAAAAAAGTAAGGAAACCACCAAATGTGAGAAAAGAACTGTCACATGTGATATTGGAACTGCACAATGTGAGGTTGGAACCATCAAATGTGATAAAAAAGTAAGGGAACCACCAAATGTGAGAAAAGAACTGTCACATGTGATGTTGAAACTGCACAATGTGAGGATGAAACTATCAAATGAGAGAAAAAAGTAAGGGAATCACCTAATGTGACAAAAGAATTGTCACATGTAATGTTGGAACCGCACAATGTGAGGAAGGAATGGTTAAATGTGAGATAAAAAGTAAGGGAACTGCACAATGTGAAAAAAGAACTGTCACATGTGATGTTGAAACTACACAATGTGAGGATGGAATCATCAAATATGAGAAAAAAAGTAAGGGAACCACTAAATGTGAGAAAAGAACTGTCACATGTGATGTTGGAACTGCACAATGTGAGGATGGAACCGTCAAGTGTGAGAAAAAAGTAAGGGAACCATCCAATGTGACAAAAGAACTGTCATATGTGATGTTGGAATCTCGTAATGTGATAATAGAACTGTCAAGTGTGAGAAAAAGGGAAGGGAACCACCCAGTGTGACAAAAGAATTATCATATGTGATGTTGGAACCGCACAATGTGAGAATGGAACTATTAAGTGTGAGAAAAATGTAAGGGAACCACCCAATGTGACAAAAGAACTGTCATATGTGATGTTGGAACCACATAATGTGAGGATGGAACCGCCAAATGTGAGGAAAAAAAAGTAAGGGATCCGTCAAATGTGAGAAAAGAACTGTCATATGTGATGTTGGAACTGCACAATGTGAGGATGGAACTATCAAGTGTGAGAAAAAGTAAGAGAACCACCCAATATGAAAAAAGAACTGTCATATGTGATGTTGGAACTGCATAATGTGAAGATGAAACCGTCAAATGTGAGAAAAAAAAAAGAGAGAACAATCAAATGTGAGAAAAGAACTATCATATGTGATATTGGAACCGCATAATGTGAGAATGGAACCATCAAATGTGAAAAAAAAGTAAGGGAACCATCAAATGTGAGAAAAGAACTATCACATGTGATATTGGAACTGCACAATGTGAGGATGGAACCGTTAAGTGTGAAAAAAAAATAAGGGAACCAACCAATGTGACAAAAGAACTGTCATATGTGATGTTGGAATCGCACAATGTGAGAATGGAATTGTTAAGTGTGAGAAAAATGTAAGGGAACTACCCAATGTGAGAAAAGAACTATCATATGTGATATTGGAACCGCACAATGTGAGAATGAAACCATCAAATGTGAGAAAAAAGTAAGGGAACCATCCAATGTGAGAAGAGAACCATCACATGTGATATTGGAACTGCACAATGTGAGGATGGAACTGTTAAGTGTGAAAAAAAAGTAAGGGAACCAACTAATGTGACAAAAGAACTGTCATATGTGATGTTGGAACCGCACAATGTGAGAATGGAACTGTTAAGTGTGAGAAAAATGTAAGGGAACCATCCAATGTGACAAAAGAACTGTCATATGTGATGTTGGAACCACACAATGTGAGGATGGAACCGTCAAATGTGAGGAAAAAAAAGTAAGGGAACCACCAAATGTGAGAAAAGAACTGTCATATGTGATATTGGAACTGCATAATGTGGGGATAAAACTGTCAAATGTGAGATAAAAGTAAGGGATCCGTCAAATGTGAGAAAAGAACTGTCATATGTGATGTTGGAACTACATAATGTGAGGACGGAACCGTCAAGTGTGAGAAAAAAGTAAGAGAACCACCCAATGTGAGAAAAGAACTGTCATATGTGATGTTGGAACTACACAATGTGAGGATGGAACCGTCAAATGTGAGGAAAAAAAAAGTAAGAGAACCATCAAATGTGAGAAAAGAACTATCATATGTGATATTGGAACCGTACAATGTGAGAATGGAACCGTCAAATGTGAGAAAAAAGAAAGGGAACCACCAAATGTGAGAAGAGAACCGTCACATGTGATATTGGAACTGCATAATGTGAGGATGGAACCGTCAAATGTAAAAAAAAAGTAACCTAATGTAGCAGGTTACCTACTAGTGGGTACAGTACCCCCCCTTTTTTTGGGGGGGTACCGTAGAATTACTCTTTTATAATATTTTCACAATAAATTACAGATGGTTAGTTATTATTAGTTCAAATTTGAACCTAACACTAAGATTACTTTTTTACCCCAACAATAACAACTAGTAATAACCTGTCACTTAAAAATTATTATAAAAATATTGTAAAAATGTTAGGTACATATCATTTCTCTTAAATAAAAGAATTTCTTTATCCTTTAGCTTCTCACTCAAAAGTCAAAACCTTTAGATGTACATCTACTCTCTTTTTTTTTGGGTTAAAATCTTTCACTTTATGAAGCTTAGACATGGCAAAATGGGTCAGAATTTTCTGACCCGACCTGTTTTACCCGCAACCTGTTTGATCTATTTAAAAATGACCTGTTTTGACCCGTGACCCCTTTTGACCCGCGACCCGATTGAACTGACCCGAACCCGAACTTGACCCGCCCGTTATGCTACGTCTACCAATGTTGAGTAGATTGAGATTGAGGTGTAATTCTTATAAGATATTTACTTATTCTTCTTCATTTAATATGTTATGTACTCCATTATAGTTTGTCATTCTTTTCTTACCACCTTCATTTTCTCTTTCTACTTTAAACAGATCGAAGATTATACCAAGATTAGCTTCTAGAAAACTGAAACAAGAGTTGCATCAAATTTAGGTATCAAGTGTTTAGTGGTAATTGGTAAGTATTAACAGTATCACCAATGAGAATTTAATCACAATTAAGGAACTTAGAAACAATTGACAAATTGCATCTATTTCAAAAAAAAAAAAAAAAAACTTGTTCAAAAAATACGGGTCAACTCGACCCGTCTCGCGACCCGACTTGACCAACGACCCGTTTGACCTGTTTTGACCCGTGACCCGTTTTAACCCGCGACCCGATTGGGGTGTAATTAGACATTGGTGTAATTAGACAAAAAACAAGTATTAACCCCAAATTTTTGTGGTTTTGAAATAAAAAATAATCATAATTAAATGGATGGTTTAGATTTTGTTATATTATTAATATTTTAAATATATAATTAATATTTTAAATATATAATAAAATAACATTAATCAATTTTTTATTTAATGTTGAAGATTTAATAAAAGATATTAATTTAATTATGAATGGTTAGAGTTTTTAAAAACTGTACGATGAATAATTCATTTAAGAACTTTTTAATGATGCTCTCATATTAAGAATCTTAAAGAATCTCAATATGATTATTCTAATAATGTAATATGATATTGCATCTTCACCCATGGCCTATTTACTTAGGCAAAAAAGGAAAAGAGAAAAAAAGGGTATATATAATAATTAAACCCTTAAATTAACTTTTAAAAATATTATTTCCTCTATTCCAATTTTAATATCTCGAATACGAAAGCAAAAATATATTGAAGGTTCACTTAAATATACTTTTAATTTACCTTAAAATGAGGTTTGTAAGATGTCCTTTTATTTTAGATAAAAGATAGAATGATTTTGATTCTCAAAAAAAAAAAAAAAAAAAGAGATAGAATGATTTTTTTTTTTTTTTATATAAGAATTTGTAGTTAATTTCTTTAAAAGTGAAATTTATAATATTGCAAATTGACTCAGTAACAATATATATATATATATATATATATATATATATTAAATAGACATGTTTAGTTCATAACTTCATATCCATTGTACAAGGTTCTTGTTTTTGTGTAGGGTGGAAGAGTTAATTCTTAATTTTGGAAAGGTTGATTCGGATTGGGACTTATAACATACATACATACATACATACATATATATATATATATATATATATATTTTTTTTTTTTGATGACCAGGACTTATATCATATGGTTGGATAGAA
The DNA here is from genome assembly GCA_023736055.1 of Quercus glauca. Lineage (NCBI taxonomy): Eukaryota > Viridiplantae > Streptophyta > Magnoliopsida > Fagales > Fagaceae > Quercus > Quercus glauca. The sequence goes on from CM043320.1 coordinate 28,155,719, forward strand.
GACATTTGTAATCACATCAAAGTCTTACCTCTAGACATATTTTGGTGCATTTCAAAAAAGAAACACATTTAAATAAGAGGAACTAATATATTTAAATGGGGATGAGGCCTGAGGGAGTATTATGGTTGAATGTATGAGGTGTAAATATGAACAGGATTCCTCTCTTGTCATCCAATGACCTAAACTTTTTATTTTTTGGCTTAAAACGGGATTATATTAAACAAATAGGGGAAATTATTTGTCCATATATAAATTTCTCATTCCTTGCATTTCTATTTGATTGTTTAGCTATAGCAAAAAGAGTTTTACTGACCTTCAGGGATTGGTTAAGTGGTTCCTGAGACATCATGATATCCCTGAGATCTTGGATTTGAAACTTTTTACTAGTATCTTGAGGCCACCTCTATGAGATTCCTCCTTGTAATAACTTGGTGTGTATGGGATGGAAGGACTACATATACCCAAGGAAATAGTTGGATACTCAAAAAGGTCTGGATACCCTTGTTTGTAAAAATAAAAAAATAAAAAAAAATCTTTTGTATACATGATATCCTCTGGTTCTCTTTTATCATCAACCCAGTGACATGTGGCATACTTTCATGCCACACTCTTTAAAATTTTTTTAGTTCTTCTTTTTATTTTTTATTTTTTTAAATAGTTTTGATAATTTAATAGTTACAATGGAAAAATAAGGATATAAACATTGGATGTCATTGTTGGAATTTGAACACACCAGAAAGTGTCAATTAGTTGAACTACATGGCTCTTGGCCTCTTGGGATTACTAAAGTTTTCAAAGATTAATGAAAGTTGGTAATGAAGTAGCTAATACAATTAGCAATTTTCTTTACTCCATACCAACACAAAAAGAAACAACAACGACAATATAAAACGAAATGAAAGAATTCTACTTTCTTAAGCGATGTTTGGTACGAGAAAATCCAATGACATCTAAATTCTTGGAGATGTGATGCCTGACAATTTGGATGTCTGAGAATGTAATTGTTTCTAATGTTTGATTTGATTTGGAATCTAATAAAAATCCTGAGAATATGAGATGCTTATATTTTGTTTATTTTTAAGAATCTTATAATAATTATTTAATTTTTCCAAAATACCTTTGACTCATAAATATAATATCATCTTTTTTTTTTTTTTTTTTTAATCTTACTCCAAATAAATTATGAGAAACAAAATATAAACTATACATCATGAATATAATCTATAGATTATGAAAAATTCAATAAACTATAGTAAAACATTTTTTTAAATGACAAGTATAACACAAAAAATTATTTAAATTATAAATTTATAATAATATTTATTTTTATTTTATTTCTATTAGTTAAAGGGTAGGAAGCATAGGTAAAATTGAGAACGTGGATACCCACATTTTAAAAAAGGAATCCACATTTGCATGAAAAGAACATTGTGAGGGAACCATATACACTAGCTTATTACCCTGTGTGATTTGCAACTAAATGTGGGAATCTTTCAACATTCTTAAGAATCCTAAAACTCTATCCCATACCAAATGCTAAGGTGTCACTAAACTCAAGATAGTATTATAAAACTAGAATAGTTATCTATATATAAATAATATAAAATTGAAGCTTGTAAATATTTGTTGACTTAATGAAATTTTGTTAGAGGCTTCATAAATTTCTACATCATTATTATTAATTTATTTAGGTTTATTTTTCTTTATTATTTGGTTTAAAGGGGCTTTAAAATGCCACAAACCCTAAACCTAATTTGATTCTCCAAGGATTTGACTACTCCTACGGTTGCTTTTTTTCTCTTTGGTAAATTTTTAATTTTTTTTTTCTGTTATTTCTCACCGGAAATATTGTTGTTAATTTATTGACTTCTAGGATCGTTAGGCCGTTGTTAGCAAAGTCCAAATTTTGCTTTCACCCTAGAGTTGCCATAGTCAATACAAGACTAAAGCAGCCACTGTCATCTAAATAATAAATCACTGACACGTTTTGCATGTTTAGTTAGGTTGTGAGTATAAGAAAAATAACAAAAGTGAAAGAATCAATATACAATTTAGCATCAGAAATAAGGAGACCAAAAGATACTAAGGATTCATCATCACTCTTTATGTTAGGCTTATGGTTAAGTGATTAAATTCACCATTGCCTAATATCTTAAACTTTTGGGACAATCGGTAATTTAACACTTTAGAGCTTCAATCACCCTCAAGGTTGATGGAATATAATATAGCCCAATATCTTGAGCAAAAGCTAGAGCTTTCATTGTAGCCAAAGACTACACATTTGCTAACCAAAGGAGGAAGCTAAAACGAAGCCAAGATTATGGGGATATTTTCCATCTAGCATAATTTTCAGAGACTATTTTGTTAGCAAGCACGGTTTTGAAACCATTTAGGAAACTAGCATCTCAAGTTCGTGAAGCTCGAGTTCGGTGACAAACTCGAGCCCCAAAGACTCGAGTTCGGACTGCTGAGGTGGAACAATTTATCCATGTGGAACTCAAGTTTCTTAGACTCAAGTTCTATAAAACTAGAAGTAGAAGAACCAGATACGAAGAAGAACAGAGAAATAAGACAAATGAAGAAAGACGATCTGCAGATCCGAAGAAGAACAAAGGAAGAGGAAGACGATCTGGAGTTTTGAAGAAGAACAAAGCAAGATGATTTGGCTAGAGATGAGCAAGACTGTTTGGCTGGAGAAGAAGAAGAAGAAGAATAGACGTTGGGATCTGGCAGGAAAGAGGAAGAAGAAGAAGAAGAATAAATGCTGGGAAAGAAAATGGTGGAACTCGAGTTTTAAAAACTCTAGTTCAACATGGATTTTTTTCCACATCAAATGCCATCACTTGCAATTTGAGAATTAGAAACTCGAGTTCTATCTTGGAATTCGAGTTTTAAACACTCGAGATGCTAGTTTGCTAAATGATTTTGTAAACTAGACTAAAATATTACAAAAATGATGCTAAATTCAAAAAAAAAAAAAATTTCCCAAGATTATTCCGGATAACTACCCCAATCCAATCCCTGCCTCACTAGAGTCTCTGAAGTTTGAAGATAGCACAACACCATCAAAGTTAACTATAAAAGCCGAACTTGGGGGGATCGAAGGAGTTGGGGAGGATCAGGTGTTGGCTGGGTTTGCTCGACCAAAATCATCCAGGGCTTGTTAGGCATTCGGCCATACCTGTGCAAAAGGAGATCTGCCTATACTAGAGAGACCAGATCACCATTGCAAAAATTTCCAAACTTATTCCATTATTAGTGATGTACTAGTACTACTAAACTAGCCCATTAATGAACTTGGAAAACTGGGTAGATTGGCGAAATTCCATGCGGGGTTAGTCATATCCCCAGACACACGGAAAAAACCACAGAGCATGTTAAAGTAGAACATCTTTAATTGGGATGGCCTTTGCATTGCTCACAGACATCTTCCAGATTAGGGGGATATTTGCAAACTAGTTGTGTAAGGGTCTACAATGTAGTAAGTTAATACGCGTTTGAAATGAATAAGCAAACTAGCATCTCGAGTTTTAGAAACTCGAGATCCATATTAAAACTCGAATCTCAAAGACTCGCTTTGCGAGTGTTTGGCTGGATGAGTTGGACTGAAAAAGCCACATAGATCTCGAGTCTCAGAGACTCGAGTTTTGATTTGTTAAACCGAGTCTCTAAGACTCGATTTTGGTACTTAAACATCAACTAAACTGAAGAAACGAACAAACCTGAAGAAGAACCAATGACGAAGAATGAACAGACCTAAAGAAGAACCAGCAATCTGACGATGAAGAACGATGAAGAACTGAGGAACGATCTGATGACGAAGAATAGCGATGAAGAACAGGAACCCACGGAAGAACACGATGAAGAAGAACACAACGGAGCTTCACCGCTGCTGCCTCCGTTGCTCCTGGGTTAGGGAGATCTGGGTTTGTGTAGGTGTTTCTGATTTGGGATTTCTGATTTGTTGTTCAGATTTGTTGTCCCTTCGTGTTTCTTCTTATTTGTTGGTTATTCCTTTGTGTTTCTGTTCTGGTGTTCTTCGTGTTTCTGTTCTGGTGCGTGAAATATCTTTATGGAACTCGAGTCTTTAAAACTCGAGTTCCACGTGGATTTTTTTCTAGGTCAAACCCATCCACTTACAAATCGAGACTTAAAAACTCGAGTTTTAGATACTCGAGATGCTAGTTTCTAGCATTGTTTTGAAACATGATAACTAACTAAATTTTTTGATATTTAATATTATTTGGAAAAAAAAAATTCTCCAGATTAGTCTTGACTAGGAGGGATGGCGTTCTTGGAGGCCCACCATAAAATATTTCACACTTTGCTTGGTACTTTGACAATTGCATCATTATTATTTTGGAAAAAGTGCGTCCACAACATTTTTACAATAAATCATAGGTGGTTAGTTGTTTTTGAGTATTTCCTAGTCCAATTTTTTAGTCCAAATAGAAAATAGAAAATCTTGGTATAAATAGTTGATTTGTTATTTGTTGTTTCATACTGTGGGGAGTAAAAGAATCTCCATCCAGGCCTTAGGCCCAATAATTAACTAGGCCACGGGAGTGAACTGGGCAAATCCTATATGCTTGAAGGAGTTCTAGAGGGCAATGGATTGTGTGAAAGAGGAAGCTGAGGGCTTGTTTGGTTTGTAAATTGTTATCACTCAATTTTCAATTTTCATCATTCATCACTCATCACTTAAAATACCCAAATTTCCCAAACCCCACTCATCACTCAGTTCCCGTTACTTTGTTTCAAAAAAAAAAAAAAAAAAAAACCCAAATGTCAAACATTATGGCTGATAATTACAAAAATGCCATTAGAAACTGGAAACACCTAAAATGTGTTTTCAATTTCCATAACTCATCACTCAAAAATCAGAAAATTGAGTAATGAAAACAAGGGTTGAAAACTAAGCCAAACAAAAAAAAAATTTGTGGGACCCACATGATTTGGATGATGGAAATAGAAAACTGAGTGATATCACTCAAAACTCATCTCATCCAAACAAGCTCTGAACCATCCTCCACACCAAGAAAGGAGAATACCACGAGAAAACTCTTCCTATGGAGAAATAGAGGGACAAGCCTTATTTGAAACAAAGTGCACGGATGATCCACATGTAGCTCCCTGACGGTGCCCAAGATCGCGTGAAACTTCTAGAACATGTAAGAAGGTTGAAGATCTTTGCCTCCGCATTAATGACAGGGTTCTTACCTAACCTTTGCCACATTAAATACAAGTAAGACAACCTGAATAGTACAAACAACCCCTAAAAGTCAGAGTTCCAGGATAAGGGTGGGGAGGAAACCGATAAAGTTAAAGAAAATATCCCTGAGACTCAAGCAGACAGCAGGATAGTTGTAGTGATAAGAGTAAGAACTGAAGCTATAAAAGGGAGAGGAGAGGCAAAAGGAAGGGGGAGCTGAAAAAAGATGAAAAAAGGAAGATAGAGAAGAAAAATCAGTAAGAGAGAGAGAGAGAGAGAGAGAGAGAGAGTAAAGATTACACCGCGGGAACGTGAGACTTATCTATTGTATTCTCCAATGTGAAATTGTAATATTTGAGTTTAGAGAAATCAATTGCTTGAGTTTCCCATTGTAGAGTGTTTTTTCCTTATTATTTACTTATATGTAGGTTGTTTGAATAGTTTGAGAGAGAATCCGTGAAGCAACTCCCAGGGGACTAGTTTTTATGTCCCCACACATACTTTGCCACACAAGACTAAAAAGAAATCAAGTTGGTTATTTGTGTTGTTTTAGTGAGCTGTAACATTTTTTTATATGACTAACTGAATAGTTTGAAAGATTCTTTGATGCTATTTAAATTTTTATATTTAATTTCCATATGAATTGCAGTTTATTTATTTTTTTATGTTCACACTCTAATAAAAGGTTAGTGAAAGGAATTTAGTGGTTACAAATCAAATCAATGAAGACTATGTGGACAGATGCATTTACAGTTTTTTTTATAGCATTATTCTTGAGAAATCAAATTTATACAAAGCTTTTTTGTGCTCAACCTTATACTTTTTAGAATTTTAAGTTTTGATTTGGAATAATTAAAATTTTTTTCATGGAGTTTCACTTGGAAATCAGATTGAATTGCATATTTGAGATTTGAAGTTACAAAATTAGGCAAGGTTGACAGATTAATTTTAAAGACAAGATAAAAATTGGATTATAGATAGATGTGCGGTAGAATATTTTAGTTTTTTTTTTGGTAGGCTTACATCAAATTGACTTTTTTTGAGACTGTGTTTTGAAATTCTTTTATCTAGTCTTATAGAAGGTCAATTTTTTGACGAGGAAGTATACTGCTTTGGTTTGCAGTAAATGAGTTTTCACAGCTTAAATGGTAGTTTTTTGTTTGCTTTCTATGCTAGAATATGTTTATGAACTTTGGGGTTTGTAAGAATTACTGTTGAAGTTTGTGAAAGTATTAATTTATTGTGATGGAAATTGTAATGTAGAGAAATTTTTTGAATTTATATAAGAATGTTCTAATTGGTGTCAATTGCACTTCATTCTAGAGGATATTAGGATTCACTTTGATCTTGTGATATAGTTTATATGGTTTAAATTTTAGCTTAATTTTGGATCACCTTCAAAGTGTACAAGAAAATATCTAAGCCCAAATGATAAGGGCCAAGGGCTAAATTTTATTTTCCAATCTGCTTTTTTGCCTTTATAACTAGATTAGAACTACGCAGTATCTAATGCTCTATATACTCCATTATAAGTTGTAAAAGAAAGCTAGATATATGAGATTAACCATAGAATTTGTTATATGATTTACCAAGATGGGTTGAATTCTTTTGTGTTATATTTGCTATGCAGTCTTTATTCTATGAAGTACGTTAATGAAAGTTTGAGTGAAATTTTGTAGAATTTTTTGTCAGTTTCTAGCTCTAAGGAAAGGTATGAAAAACAGAAAGTGTTTTGGGAATATAACTAACAGAACATTATAATTTAATATGGCCAAATTATAAATTGACAATAACTTCTGTACAGAAAAACCACAATGATTAAATAATCAGAGAATGGAACACAATTTAAAATCAAGGCACACGTTCTAATGCTCGCTGCAATGCCCTTTTGATGCCTTCCTGATCAAGAGATGTTGTTAGATGTATTTCCTGAACCTGAACAGACAAGATAAAAGGACTCTGAGAGAGAGAGAGAGAGAGAGAGAGAGAGGGAGAGAGGGTGGGGGAAAGGAAGCTACAATGAAACTTGCCTGCCTTCCAGCACGAGCAAGGAGAGTGAACTTCTGGTTAGTGGGTGGTGCCTACAATAATGCAACATGACGAAGTTGTAAACATTAAAATGAAGATGTATACAAACGACATTATTTCATGTACACAAGTGTCTTACATTTGAAAGCCAAAGCTGCAGATCTTGTGAAACCACCCGTTTCTCAAATCCTTGTCTACTGATTCTCACATCATCTATACTGGACCATATGCAGGAAAAAAATCTTACTCAGTTACCGAAACAAAAAATTCCTTTCCTTTACACAAAAATTCAAGAAGAAAACAGGCTAGCAAGTTCTGACTTATAGGCATCAAGGCACAGGTAATTGTCTAAGCCAGTGATTGGGTTTGTGTGTGTGAGAGAGAGAGAGAGAGAGAGAGAGAGAAAGAGGGCATAAGTACCCACCAAATTTTATTTTCTCCAAAGTTATAGCCCCAAATAGGCTTGTTTTCTGAGTCTACTCATCTAAAGAAAGTTTGCTTGATATGGAAATACGGGACCTAAAACCACAATAAATCAAGGTCTTAAAGGAGCCCCAACTGCATTCTTACCATTCTTGGTCAAAAATCCAAGATACACCAGTTTGACCAACTTTGAAACCATTAGTGAGCGATACTAACCAAACCAAAAAAAAAAAACAAAACAAACAAAAAAGTTCTCAAAAATGGATTCTAGTTAAATACATAGAACTCTAAAAAAATAGCATAATCTCTCTATCTTCTTCACTAAATTTAGATTTGTGTTTCAAATGAGCAAACTTTACGGACTTAATACTAACAAAAACTCATACCTATAAAAACTATGTCATAAAAGATAGCATAAATTTGATTTTGGGAAAGTTTTATTTTATTAAATTTTTTTTTTTCCCTAACTGTAACAGTAAGCAAATACGGTTCTTCTTCTTCTTCTTCCTTTTGTGTGTGTGTGTGTGTGTGTTGATATTGACAAACATCCCTTCTTCTTCTCTTTTAATACAATAAATATCCCTTCTCTAGTGGCTCTTCTCTGCATAGCAAAACTAAATCTTCGAAGGTTGCTAGCCCACTGACAAAATGGATCTAGCAATATTTAAAAAAAACCAAGAATTGAGATTTAATGCAAAATTAAATCTTTAAAGTTTGACATTGGCTCACATTCTAGTTGTAAACGGCAACATTCTTAAAACAATTCAGAAATGTGGAGTTAAGACATCTATTTTGAGGTAAACATGGGCTGGAATACAGGGGATAAATTTAATGTACCAAAATTTAGAACACCCACTATAACGATAAGATCAACAATGGAAGGGTTAAAGTAATCAATTTTCATTCAAAATGAATAAAAAAAAAAGAGTTTAGACATACACAGCAATTAAAGCCACTGAACCTTTAGAAACATTTCTTCATAAGTCAAGCAATCATGAATTCATACCCATCTTCCCGTAGTAGTTCTTCAAAAATTGTTTCAAGGCCTGGAAGAGGTTCAATGTCACTGATATTGCTATTGCTCAAAGAATCAGGAACAGCAGAGACATCCTGTACAATTTAATTTTCATTAATAATGGAAAGGTTCTTTTTTCAGTAAATATGGGTGCAATCAAGAGCATGCTCAAGGAAAAATAAGATGATATCCTATTACAAACCTGAGGTATAACTTTGTCTAAAGTTTCTAGAAGTGGATCTTCCTCCAACTGCTTGATTGACAGGGTAATCCTTGTCTTTTCTCTGCATAGATTCTTAGTCAAAAACCCACAAGGTTGCAGCAAAAAGCTAAATTCATTGTATAACAGGACAGGCAATAGGAAAAGTATAGCAAGCTATTGATAACTATTGGTAATTAACAACTTTTTCCCTTTCAAAATACAGTAGCCTTATGATTCCTCTATCAAATGAAATGAGATTTAGCGATTTATTAATAAATTCATTCAAGAAAAAAGGGTGTATCCCTAGGATCTAAGAGTTGAAATTCCTAGGATCTAAGTCACAAAGATTCCAACACTAAAAATGGCAGTGAAGCAAAATCCACAATAGCCTTTGTTAATAGAGTGAACTGAGAAATAAAGATGTCAAATCCATCACCATGAGTTCATTTTCTTCAAAAGAACAAGCATTTCTCTCCCTCCAAATACACCACAAGACAAAGTGGGATGGAATTCCAAATAATACTATTCCAATGCCTTTCAAAACAATTTGTCCAACTCCGCTATAAACCCACAACCAACTCCAGCATAACTGAAATAAGTCCCGACCAAGGAGAAAACCATCCCCCTTTGATGGAACTTTTACCATCCAAATGGAATGCTACGGACCACTCAACCTGCAACCTGCAACCTGATAATATGAAGATACAAACTCCAAACTGTTTGTCTCTAACTCTATCATAGTAACCTGCTTGGAATATAATAAATCAAAGAAATTATTGATTGATTGATTGCATTTTGTAGTCTTACAATTCTCATGAAAATTTGGGACACCAATGAACACACCATTAATAATATGCAATTGTTACACCCTTATCCATTGCAATGCAAATAACTATGGAAAAAGGACTTCAAAGGTAAATCCCCACACCATAAATCATACCAAAATGAATGCAAATACTATCTCCAACTTTAAATCAGGGATGCTTGTTCTTCAAATCACTCCTAATATGCTTCTACAGGATCACTACATTGGGTCCCCTCGTTGTAGCAGAAAATCACTAGCCCCATTCCTGTGTTTAGCCGTACTCCTCTTCTCTAAAGCAGATTTCTTTTTGTAGCATATCTGCATTACCATTTCCCCAACAGGGCATTTATTAAAATTACCAAGGTTTCTAACTATGGAAAAAGATGATCAATTGTAAGGAATATTCATAGTGGAATTGAAAATGTGGAGCCCATGGGCAATTTCATTATATAGAAATTTGGATTGGTGGTGGACGCAGAGTTCATCCGTACATCATGACATGATTTGAACATTGTGGATTAGCTGGCATGAGAAGGTTGAGGTTCAAGTGGAGCTCTTATAAGGAGCACAATTAAGGATTAGGATTCCTTGATGATTCAAATGGTCTCTTTAGGATTTTTGATAGGTAGGCTTCTTTAGGATTTTAGGATTTGGATTGGCTTAGGTTTTGGGTTTTGATTTCTAATTGTTCTTGATGATGGAAATACAAGGTCGGTGTTTAGCGAGTTCTAGGGTTTTGGTTGGTAATGACTTTGCATGAGTGCTTGATTAGGGTTCTAGGTTGGATGATGATTGTACCCAGTGCATAAATATCCCACTTTTGTAGGGTCTAGGCGAGATCATGGTAAGCAGCCTTACTCCTAATTTGTTTTGGGTTGGATGATGGATTGCATGGAATTGAAGATCAATTGAACTTGTGACTTCTTTGAGAGAGCGACCTTCTCCAATTATAAGACCTGATGAGACTACTTTAAGGGTATCTCTACCACCAAGAAAAAGAAAAGACTAGAGAGAAACATGCACAAAGGCAACTAATGCAAGAGCAAAACCAAAATTATTTTAGAATTTATATTATCAGATTTTTGTATTTATCTTTGGATAAGGATTAGATTTGAGATTAGATAGGGATTAGTATTTGAGTTCACTTAGGATTAGTTTTGGTATGTTGTTATCTTTATCTCTTTATTTTCCCAATTCCAGCTTTATATAAGAGTCTAGTTTATTTGTATTTGAGAATAGACATGATTAATGAAATTCAGATTGGATACTTTTTCCAATTGTTAGGTGCTGACTCTTAACGCCTTAGATGTTGATTCCAAGCGACCTAAGTGCTGATTCTTAGGTTTAGCATTTAATTTTCTTGTTCTTTTATTTTTGTCCTACGTCAGCAACAAATTGATTAGACTTCATTGTTTATGAGGGTTACACTACTACTTTTATACACTCCTTGCCTCATTCTCATTGACCACACATGGCTCATTACTACTGGATCACTCTTTAGACATGCTATATAGAACCTCAAAATGCGTTTAATGTGTTACATGTGCACTTGCAAAACAAACTCGAACTAACTTCTAACTAACTCAAACCTTAACCAACTCTTGGAAATGTGCCCAATCATATTTCCACACGGATTAAAATTCTAATTCCAGCCTTAAACTGATTGCTAGATGTCTCCCACATGCAAGAGGCTCTTGGACTTGGCTTGGGCTGAGTTGGAATGCATTTTGGGCAATAAAGGCACATAGTAACAATCGGAGGCCTTGAAATGCCAATTGGGACACTTTGAGTGCTGATTGACACTTCCTATGTTTGCCCTAATTCTGATTTCTTTTGAACTATTTTGAGTTCCTAACATGATCCAAATAGCTAGATATAGACCAAACACCTTGTGTCACAATTGATGGCATAATCAAAGTGTGATTAGAGAAAAAATGGGTAATTACACTTTACCATCCTAAATTATAACCCAAATTACACTTTGTACCATAAACTTTCAAAATGCATGGTTAGCACTCTAAATTATAACCTGTGTTACACTTTGCACCATGCCGTCAATTCTGCTGTTATCTAGGACGAAATACCAAAGTTCAAAGTGCAAAATATAATCGGGGGTATAGTTTAGGATGGTAAAATGTAATTTCTCTTTTGTTTTTAAGGGATTGAGAAGAGAGGTAATTAGATCTTTTCATGTGGTGCCATGCTTTTCTGTCCAAATTAACAGCCCAATTGACAGTGGAGTGCAAAGTGAGAAATGAGTTACAGTTTGTGGTAACCGTGCATTTTGAAAGTTTAGGGTGCAAAGTATAATTAGAGGTATATTTAGAGTGGTAAAGTGTTATTTTCCCAAGGAAAAATATCCTCCTTGGAAGCCTCAAGAATGGTGCCTATTGGTAATAAATTTGGTTTTTAGTATTTTATTTCACATTTTATTTGATTTTTCTAGTCAATTGTCTAGGTTTTTTTTGTTGTGTTTAATTGTCATTGTAAGTTGTGAGTCATAGTTATCGGCCTTGGGCTTTATTTTATATATAGGCCAATCATATCTAGCTTATGGGTCTTTATGTGTGGATTTTGGTTCAATTCAATTACGATTTAGTTTACAAAACAATGTAGGAAGTTTAGTTCTATAGTAAAAGTCTAGATTTTGAGTCTATATAAGTTTGTTATTATACTCAAATAATATAGAGCTAAAATGTTGTACCTAGTACACAAAACTCCCACTTTTGCAAGCTCTAAGAGAGGTGATTGGTAGGTAGCCTTACCCCCAAAATTTTTTGGAGGCTGATTCTTGGAATATAACCCGTGACCTAACGTTTTTGGTGGAAGGCACTTGTCATCGCACCAAGGCTTGACCCCTAAATAAGATAGAGTTGATTGATAAGGAACATTCAGTATTAAAGGTGCTGGCCTTTAATTTCCCTTCCATAGTAGCCATCAAATAACTCATAAGCCATTTAATTCCTAAACATAATTGTTGTCCATAATTTCCTAACAACATTTTTACTTATGGAAACAGTATTCTTGATCCTTTTCCTCATCTTATCAAAGTTAAATCAATTTTGAACCATATCCCTTAATTATAAAACTCTAAACCCTAGTCCCACAAAATTTTTTTTTTTTTTTTGATAAGTAATTAACTTCATTGATAAAGAAAAGAGAACAATACAATGAAAATAAAGCACACAGGAAGCTACAGAAGAAGAAAAAAAAAAAAAAAAAAAAAAAAAAAAAACAAAAAACAAAAACAAAAACAAAAACAAAAACAAAACAAAACCAAAACTAACTAGAAAGGAAAGTACAAAAATCAAGTAAATCTTGCAAAGAATAGAAAGTAGAAACACCCGAAGCATTTGGCCACTTGAATAGAGTGAAAGAATTTAAGCTTCAAATTGTGAATTGATCTTTCATTCCTTTCAATCCAAATACCCCAAGAGGCAATGAGGCATACTCCAAATCACCATAGCTTTGTGTCTTTTAAACTTGCCTGACCAACTAGTAAGAAGCTCCACAACACCATGCAATATGGCCCAATGCACCCCAAAGAGTGAACACACTAGATTTCATAACTCACAAGCTACAAGGCAATGTAGGAGTAAGTGATTAATATTCTCCCAATTCCTTTTAAACATACAACACCAATCCACCACCACCACCACCACTTGCCGCCTCTACAAAATATCAACAGTCAAAATTTTATCCAATGCTTCAGTCCAAAGGAAGAAACTAATTTTTGTAGGTACTTTTGATTTCCACAATGGCTTCCACGGAAAAGATCGAGAATTAGAGGGTTGTAGAGCTCTATAATAAAATCTGACTTCAAGCACCCCCAAGGAGAGAGTTTCCAAAATAATTTATCCTCCCCATTTCGTCTCAATGAGCCAAAATATATGAGGTCCATAAAAGAGGTAACCGATTCTAACTCCTAGTCTTGAACCGGTTGAATAAATCTAATATTCTAGCTGAAAATATTCTATGAAAAAGATGCCAGTTCAGCCACTTAAGAATCCTTATTATGAGCTATACCATACAATTCTAGGAAATTGTTTTTTAAAGGAAATCCCTCACACCAAGGATCATGCCAAAACTTAATAGAAGAGCCATCCCCCCACCTTAGAGTTAACAAAACAATGAAAAGTGTCCCACTCTTTCCTGATATATTTCCACATACCTACCCCATAAGGCCCCTGCACTCTGTTTGAACACCAACACCCCCCAAGAACTAAATCATGATACCGAAACCCCCATTTTGAACCGGGCACAAATTGTTGTAACACAACACCCACCATTAGCTCATGTAGAAAATTTCTCCAATTTGGTAGCAAAGTCAAAATCCTACTACATCTCTACAAAATTTCTCTTCCAAGATCATGTTGATTAAAATATAGATTCCAAGCTCAAGGCTTTTTTCCCAAACCATGGAGGAACAGATAAGACCATGAAACAGTTAAATTAATATTTAATAGGTGAATTCAATGGAAGCAAAACTAGAATACTTGCCTGTAGATAGAGAAGGAGATTCTTGAGTGTTTCGCCAAGTGAAAAATCCCATTTCTAGAGAAAGATTCACCAAACAATGTTCAGAAATAAAATATGAAAAGTCCCACATTGCTTAGGTTCTGCTTATAGCTCCCACTTTCTCACTTTGAAATCTAGTGACATTAAAGTCACCTCCTACACACCATGGGCTCCCCACCCATTGTGAATCCTGACTAATTTTTGGGTCCTAGTTTTTCAAGAAAAGTCATGATGTGTCTCCACGCTTCTTAGATTCACGGGTATGTAGACACAGCCTTTACACTGTAAATTTCCCTCATTTCCTTATTCCTAACCACCGCAAATCACGCCCTTTCTCTTACTTATCAAAACCTTAAAACCCCGAATACTCTATCTACCAAATAGGTATCAAATAACTCATCAAAATACCCTTTAATTCCTAAACACAACTCCTGTCTATAATTATATTTCAGCTTGTCTGCTTCAGGATTTCCCATATTATCAAAGTATAGTCAATTTGAACCATAACCATTTAAAAACTATAAACCCTAGACCCACAAATTATTGTAATTATAATCCCATCACAAGAATATTGATGGAGGAAAAAATGGTGAAAATGAAAGATGATTTAGAAATCTAAGTAGCTAAGAGAAAAGAAAGAATGAATTAGCTCTTCAAGAGACACACTCTAGGAATAATACCTCGTAGGCAGATTTCTTGGATTTAAATTCAACTAGTTACAATGAGGGCAGCCTTGCTTATTTATAGTTAGATAAGCAAGCTGCTGAGTTAGTTACAAGAACCCACTATGCGTAGGGCTGTCCACACCCACCTGTGACCCACAAAACCCGTCCGACTTGGAGCCACCCAAACCAAAACCGTCCAACCTAAGGATAAATGCAGTGGGTGGTGGGTCTCAGAGGTCCAAAACCGACGTTGGCAGGTTGGGTGGCGGATCTCCTTCTCCAAAACCCAAGCCACCCAATCTGACTGGCTAAGAGGCTAGATCTACCCACGATCCAGCGAAAACATACTTATTTTTGCTTAAATCCAATGAAGATCTTGTGGTTTTTGGTCAGATCTCATCGTTTTCACTCATATCCGGCCACAATCTAGTGGGTTTTGCTCAAATACGGCACAGATCTAGTGAGTTTTTCTCATATCTAACAAAAATCTAGTAGTTTTTTGCTAAAATCCGGTGGGTTTTGCTAAAATCCGGCAAAGATCCGGTGTTATTTTGCTCAGATATAGTGGGTTTGCTCAAATCCAACAACGATCAGCTAAAAAATGCAGATTGCCGCCAATTTGAACCTCCAGCAGCATCTTCTCAGCTTCGACTGACCCGACTGCTGACCAACCGAGCCAATCCGTCTTGACCCGTGGGTTTCTGCGGTCGGCAGCGGGTCTTCTCGCCGGGAACTCGATGTCATCAGGTTGGTCACGGGTTGGGCACAAACCCGACCCGTGGACACCCTTAACCATGTGGCTGCCATGTGATTGGCCAAAGCCTAACTATACCAAACTGATGCAGGGAATATGATGGGCTATTTGTGTATGGTTTATAAATAATGAAAGGGCTGAGTTGCTTAGAACACAATGATAGGTGGATAAGTACCTCTACAAGAAAAAATAGTTCCAAATAGCACACAAAGTCTAACAATTTATTCAATTACCAAAACTGATTTACAAAGAGCATACATTCTACTACTTAACTAGGTTTTTGGCATTGGCAGCCTCTAGATGGTTGACAAGTGTCTAAATCCTATTGGCTAATACTTAAGCAATCATCTAACTAACTAACTGACTATTTACAAGAGGATTAGGATATAGCTACTTGAAATTGCCTTGCATCATATACGTAGACTAATTTCCCCAATTTTTCCTACATCAATAATTAATAAAGCAACCTAAATTCTTCCATTACCCCAGTGCATTTCAAATTACCTTCAGAAACCTTCTATATTATCATGCACTCTTACTGTATTGCACCATCTATTGATTTATCAATTTAGCTGCATAAAAATTCAGATCACAGGAAGTTCAAGAAAGATGACCCAGCAATATAGCTTCCTAAATGTGACCACTCAAGACAAAAGTCAGAAAAAAGCTGAAGAACATGTTTGTCAAGAAGGCATTTATGGAGACATGCAAATTTCACATGTACAGTGGAAGCTCTTTTAGAGGAAGACAGAAAAATCTGTTTTTTTTTTTTTTTCCTCACTATTTCTCGCAATATTCAGAAACAGACAATATGTTTGATGATTGTACAAATGTTTGCCTCTTATCCGAAAAACCTTCCCATTTTGTGTTTGAGAAATCTTCCCAGGGTATAGTTGGATAGCATTGATATTTGGGATCTTAGATATCAAGGGAATAAGACCCAAGTGGGAATATATCTTTCCTTGAGGACTACAATCACCATACACACCCCAAAACCGGAATACCATATTCATTGAGTCAAACAGATCTGCTGTGGATATATCCAGAACCCACCACAGGATAGTTAGCAACTACCCAGCCTCAGGACATTTTCCATTTTTCAGGCAAGAAAAAAAAGGGAAACCTTGTTGGCAATAATTTCTTTTTCAATCAAATTATCAAAACCTGGTGCATGAAAATAAAAATGGCATTTCTGTGGAGTTCTGCCGACATTACTTCAACCTCCAACAAACACTCCCAAAGAAAATATATAAATACAAAAAAAGAAAACAAAAATTAAATAAAGATTAAAAAAAAATATAACCGCATTTGGATAAAAAAGTGCATGTTTTGCATTTACATATGAAGTGCTTGCTCAATTAATTAGTTCAAATTCACAATTGAAAAAAGCTACATGTGTGCTTTTATGACATGGCCTAACTTGGAGGTGAAAATGCGCATGTAAGTATTAGGTATAAAAGAAAATACAACTAAGTTAATAATCTGCATTAGTACATTAGGATTTGGCTTTATTACTTGAGACTTGGTCATAGATATATCCATTAATTAAACGAGAAAATAGTGAAAATCAAGAAAGAAGTGCTGCAAACTAACCTATCAACACTTATAACTTTCACCCTTACTTCATCACCTTCACTTAGGATGTCTCTTACATCCTGAACTAAATCCCAAGAAACCTCTGAGACATGCACTAGGCCAGTGAGATGATACAAACCTGCATCATAGTTTTAAGATGCCACATTGCCACTTACAACTTTTTTGCCAATAGAAATACAATGGAAAACAAGAAACACAAGTATAAAATAGAATATACCATCAGGAAATCGTAAATGGATAAAGGCACCATAATCTTCAACAGAGCCCACTCTTGCTTCAAAAATATCCCCTACATTAACTTGTTCAGAAAACTGAGACCAGACAGCTTCCTTTTCAGAGAATATCAGTTTCTTGTTCTCCTCATCCGCTTGGATTACCTAATATAACAAGAAACTAAGGTAGTATCTATATTAAGAACAATTCTTTAATTCCTATACTGGAAGAAGGTAGAAAGATAAAAATCTTTGATCACTGTAAGAGTTTTCAAGGGGTAACAACATATCATCAGGATCGCACATTTTTAGAGAATAACCAACCTTAAGAGACATTTTCTAAGGAAAATCCTATTCTTTTATTCGTTTTTCTATGTTTGAGAGAAAGGTCAAATAGAATAGAAATAATTGAATTAAGAGCATTCAAAAGCAGCAAATATGATTGGCAGACATAAGATGAAGACTCAATCAACTGCCAGTTATCTTAGAGAGAGGGAAAATAATGAGCGCATATGGTTGCACCATTACAAGTTCATAGCTCAAGAGCACATTTTGTTAAGGTGCCAAAAGCAATCTGACATTTTCAACAAAATGTCCCAAATAATGAGAGTATAAGGTTGAAATGCACTCTGGAAAATTTTGTTGCTACTGTAATGCTGCATCTATCAGTCAACCAAAAAGATTAACACTGGAAAATGGAACACAATCTATCCATTCTGTACTCTCTTTTACTCTCCTCCCTTGATTTCAACCACCAAAAGAAAAAACAGCACACTTGTAAACTCAACCTGGAAGCTGAGCATCTTGATCAACAGACACCTAATTTTTCTGTGAGAACCTTTGGAATATTGCAAGCACTAAAATCAAAGTAAGATATTAATATTGATAAAAGTCATCTGCACAAAGAATGAGTTTGCTACATTTCTAATATACACATCATCTACAGATAAGTAAACTATTTAACCAATATCCTAAGTCCATAGATGTTATAGATTGTTTAAACCACAACCTATTCTATATTGTTACCATTCCAAAGGGAACCCCTTAAATTTTGACAACAAATTAATTGCTCTTTTATTGCCTTCATAGAACCTCACAGTTTAGCCTGTTGTTTTTTATAGTCAGAGGACTGATCATACGGCTTTGAAGACTACCCACCTCCTTTGAATTAACAAGTAAGCAAAGATTTTACCCCTCTTTATGGTTTAAAACTTAATGAACACTCATCTTGAAGAACATAGAAATATTCACAAAGAGACGATAAGAATCTAAACATTATATATCACTCGTTATATATGAGGCATACTTAGAGACAATTGATATAGGAGGCAAACATTAAAATTTTAGAAAATTACAAGTAATATGGGTAAATGAGTTAATTACCTTCATGGAAATATCTGAACCAGTTAAACCCTTAGCAATCTCATGTA
The DNA here is from genome assembly GCA_023736055.1 of Quercus glauca. Taxonomy (NCBI): domain Eukaryota; kingdom Viridiplantae; phylum Streptophyta; class Magnoliopsida; order Fagales; family Fagaceae; genus Quercus; species Quercus glauca. The sequence goes on from CM043320.1 coordinate 28,174,579, forward strand.
TAGTTTTGCTTGGATCTACATTAAATGTCATCAAGAAATTTTACAGTATGTTAGCAATTTAAAGTTCACTTGCCACTGTATAGTAAGTTAGAAACACAAAATCCATTGAAATGAACAGCAAACATATATCCACTTGGGGGAAGGGGAGAGATAACTTGAAAAAGTTTGAAATAAAATAGATTTGGACTCAGGGATCTGTTTTTCTTTTAAAGGAGACTTTACTACTAAAAATTAGAAACAAGGCAGATGCATGAAGGAGATGATGAAATTGTATTAAGAAAATTCCAAGACAAAGCTTCTTCGCTTGGCTTATCATGCAGAACAGATTGGCTAATAGGGACCAGGTAACGCGATACTTGTATTTTCTATGGAAGTGCTATGGGATAGCAAGGAAAGCTTAGATCACTTGTATTAGGAATATGGTTTTCCAAAAAATAATTTGAGAGGGGCTATTGAATGAGACATGTTGGTACCAGGTACAGTGGCGAAAGGAATGGGAGAATTCACTTAGGTCGTTAAAGAACAGAGGACTCCATTTTCCATAACATAATAGAGGTTTCTGGTTGAAGCTTACTGGTTGCAAGAAAATCAGAAAATCTGCTTTGGATAGAAAATTATGTCATAGTAGACTATCATTTTTGACGTGCTTAACCCATAGTCTAGGTCTCAGTTTGAGTTATTGGCTAACTAGTAGCCTAGGTCTCAGTTTGAGTTAGAGTCATCTTTTACAGCTAGTACTGCTTTTTTGTCAGATTCATAATCTGTTACCTCTTAGTTAAATATTCTTTCATTCATACAAAAAAATAAAAGCTGTTCAGAGTTTAATTTTTCAAGTTTCTTTCTCTTCTTGAAATTACAAAATATTTTCCAAACAATTGTTCAGATTTAATTAATGACAGACAGAGCATGCAAAGATCTTGGAGTAGATTACTCCAGAGAGAGAGAGAGAGAGACAGAGACAGAGGGGGGGGAGGGGGAGGGAATAAGAAAATGAGAGAAGCTGTTAGCTGTTATACTGCTGCAAATCTGTATTTCAGCCATAAAAATTCAAGGCATTATCATTTTTATTTGTCAATTGTTCAAATGTAATTTCAGTTATTATTACCATCTTGATAGCCAATTTATTTTTATTATTATTATTTTTTTTAGTTCAATTATATTCTGTCCATTGAGAGAACGTTTCCTGATATATTTAATTCATTATTTACAGTATTCTAACCCATACAACACAAATTGTTTTGATATTTTAATCAAAACTAATATCATGGCATCACCTTGCTCTAAGCCTTAGATGTTTTAAGTAGCAAAGTCCTCAATGACAATTCGTCATGTCTAGACAAAACCAATATTAAACATTTGATTATTTGTAAAAATTTTACAACAATGAAATGGCATTACCTGTTAACAAGTAGAGTGATACCGTTACACTGGCAAGCAATTGAGTTTGCATAAACAGTTTTTTGGGTTTCTACAAATGTTTACATAACACAATTTTGGTACATTTTCATTATTTGGAGGCAGAGATAATAGTTTTATTTTATCTCCTAAATGAGACTTTGAGCTGATAGATGTTGAAACTTCTGAAAGAAGATTCAATGCAAAATTTCCCCTTTCTCAAGTTTGGCAGCAATAAGAAGCATATAATATAGGTATTAAATGCTCATAGACCATTTAAAGTAACTGAGAAGGCAATAAGAATGACAGAACAAGAAATCAAAAGAAAATTATTAAAGTGAGGTGAATGATTACAGTAACTTGTACAATGTCTTCCATAACTAAGGGAAATAAATGATGTGGAGGAATTGGCTTGGGAAGCATGGTTTGGATATTTGGAACTTAATTTTGCGGTGCATAATGTGAGTTGTTTGGAAGGAATGGCATTGTTGTTCTTTTGAAAACACTGAGAGCTCCTTGGATCAATAAAAATTTGTGTTTCAACATACTCTTTTTGATTGGTCAAGGTGTTGGGGTTTCACCTAATAAGCACGGACACGGATACGGGTACGAATACAGGTACGAAACGGCGACACAACAATTTTTGAAAAAATAGGACATGAGTACAGCAGGATATGTTTATTAAATAATTATTAAATTTATTTATATTTATATTTCTATATATTATTAATCTTTTATTTTCATATAATGTTATATATATATATATATATATATTTATTTATTTATATCTATATATCAAACTAAGAGTAATAATGGATGATAAAGCAAATCCTTTACTATTAGAGGATGTTTAGAAATTAGAATAAAATTCAAGAATAAAGATATTTATTAAATTTTCAAATGCACTATTACTATTCAGAGCATGAATGTTCTATTTGTTTTGTGAAAGGGTATTAGAATTTTCATGTTGTCTTGTCCCGGCTGTGTCTTGCATTTTTTTTAATTAAAAAAAAGGACATGGTTGGGACACGCATGCAGAAGTGTCTGAGGAATTTCAAGTGTCTAATGCATGTCTGACATGGGTATGACACTCCATATAAAGTGTCTGTGCTTCCTAGCTTCTCTTAGATCTTCCATATGATTATTTTTTGTATTCTTTGTACCTTTGTGTTCATCATTGTGAACTCAAAGATTCTTTTTGCTTTGATTTATAAAATTGCATCAGTTATAATAATAAAAATAACCTAAGGGAAAGAAATAATACTAATAAAATTTTACATTGAATTCTATCTCCTCAGCAAGCATCATTCACCTTACTAACACATGTTGATCTAGTGTTACTCTAAGCAAAGACAATCTAATGGAAAAATTTATCAATGCCATAAGTAACATATGTTCCTTTCCATCTGGTCCAAGTAGCAATAATTAAACAGGTGGAAGCTTGGAAGAAAAAATGGAGGAAAGTTCACCCATTTATGGTACAAGTCATGTCAAATTATATGCATTAAAAAGGTTTCTCTTACCTAAAGGAAAACAGAAACATACTTGAACCATTCACATCTTAAATGAAGTGTGTGTGTGTGTGTGTGTGTGTGTGTGTGTGTGAGAGAGAGAGAGAGAGAGAGAGAACGAAGGGAAAACGAAAAGAACTTTCAAGAGCAAAGTACCACCAGAAACCAAGAAAAATAGTACCTTCACAAGAATGTGATGGACTCAACTGTGAGAATGGAAGAAAACCTACAAGAGAATAAAACCGGACCAGCAAACCTCCACCATTAGAACCTTCAATCCTTCCTTTGTAGATGAATCCACTATCAATATAAGCCGTCGCTGTCTTCCAATCAGCAGATCTCTAGTTCTTTGCAGAAAATAAATATGGGATTAATTACTACAAAGTAAAGTGAACTCTATCAGGACACAAAACTTATGCAATAAATAAACAATGAAGCTTTTTTCACTAATGCAATATAGATCTAGGTCACACCTAAGTTTTCAGGTATGTATAGCCAAATGGAGTTTCTTGCCACCTTAATTGATTAGTTCATAACTACGGCTTCAAGTTGGTCTATGATAAATGGTATATACATTTTCTTGAAACTATCTAGCATACCAGTTTTTATTTTTATTTTTTTGCGATTGATAAGTTATACACGCACTCAATGGGTTTTAAGTCAACAAAGTCGCCCTCCAACTACCGTTGTGAGAGGAGGAAGTGCCATATGGGACAAGGCTATTGGCATCTTACATACGGAAATTTAAAACTGGTTCGTTTGGGTTGAGATATTTGCAGAGAAGAATTTAGATTTCAAGTTTTAATTTAAATTACTTGAATAGAGTATGAAATGACAATTTTTTTTTTTTTAATATTTATTGATGAAATTTATGGATAGATTTGAAATGACTAGGAATAAGATGTCATTTCAAATCCATCATATCACTATTGTTTCTAAAAGCTCATACCCAGCGCACTATGATCCCAGTTTTTAAAGGTCTGGAGGAGTTGATTAGTAGGTAGCCTTGAGACTTTTTTTTTTTTTGGAAGAGGTTGATTTCTGTAATTCTTTCTATTTTTAGCAAAATCTTGATAACCCAAATGATCATGTGTTTTTAAACTTGTATCAAGCAATTTCTACTTGCAATTGTTCTTCAAATCCCTTGGTACATTCAAATGATACTTACATGAATTTACTAGTCAAATTAGCTTGTGTATCCTAATTTAGCTTTCTCTATATCAGTGTCTTAATACATGGTGATGTACCTACCAATCCTGTCAACTAGTTTTTCTCATTCATAAGCCAAAATTAAAAATTAAAAAAAAAATAAATAAATAAAGAATAATTCCATAATGTATCATCATTAAAATTAGAAATACCAATTGAGAATATATATAAAGAAACAAAAACAAAACATACACACACACACACACCCGAGTTTGTCTAAGAAGAGATTCTGGTGAGTCGTCAAGAAGTTGGGTAGCGTCGGCGTTGGCGTTGGCGTTGGCAGAGGCAGAGGCGGGTTGCTCGGTTTTGGGATTGCCAGAGAGAGAGACTTTGGGAGTTTGAAAAGGTGAGTAAAACTTTTTCTTGCATTTGTGGGAATGTCTTGAGAAATTGGAATAGTTTAGGAGAGAAGGGAATGAAGAAGGAGTGTGGTAGGAGGAGGCATCGCTGGTGAAGAGAAAGGAATTCAGGCCAGAGACTGATCCTAGTGTTGTGGTACTACTGATTATTGGCATTTTTTTTTTTTTTTTTTGTTGTTTCGGAAGAAAGAAAATGGAAACGAGAGAGAGAGAATCATTCAAATATTAGGGAAGCCATTTGGATTGGGTGTGGTGTGGTGTGGTGTGGAGCGGTGATTGAGTGTGAGTGATTATTCCAAGTGTCATATCTTTGCCCACAAACCCATTTTTAAGCCCATCCCTCGCCAAATAGACAAGTACTGTATTTATTTATTTAAAAAATGGATAGTGATAACTTATGGATTTTTTTTCTTCAAAATAGCACATATTTTTAAACAATTTCGTTAACTAGCAATGTTTCTAAACCATTTAGGAAACTAATATCTCGAGTATATTAAACTCGAGTTCACTGTAGCAACTTAAGTCTCTAATACTCGAGTTTGGATTAAAATCCATGCGGAACTTAAGTTTCAGTTCTTGCAAAATTTATATTCGCGTTATTCCTTTCTTTTCTTTTTTTCTTTCTCCAAACCAAATCAAGGATTCAGAAAATGCTCAAACGCAAAGGCTCGGCCATGGAAGCTTAGAGAGCAAAGGTTGAGATCAGACCATCGTCGATGGTGGCGATGATTGTCGGAGGCCAAGGAGGTTCGGCCATGGAAGTTCAAAGAGCAGAGTGAATGGAAGTTCAGTTCGAGCCAATTTCTCTCACCTGGAGCCTTCGCCACCGTTGCCTAGAGCCTTCGCCGCAATCCGAACCGGGGGATTTGGGTTAAGGAGATCTAGGTTCGTGGGGTTTACAGATTTGGGTTTATTGTTGCTTCGTTGTTACTAGGTTGGTTGTTGCTTTGTAGTTTTCTTGCATCGCCATTTTTTTTTTTTCCTTCTAGGTTGTTGGTTTGCTTCATTCTTTAGTTTCCTGGTTTGCTTCTTGCTTCGTTCTTCAGGGAAATCGGGGTTGTTAGGGAACTCTTGTCTGTAAGACTCGAGTTCCACATGGAACTCGAGTCTGAGAGACTCAAGTTGCTTCAGTGAACTCGATTCTAAAAGACTCGAGATTCTAGTTTTCTAAATAGTTTGGAAACCTTGCTAACGAACAAAATTGTTTGAAAATGGGTGTTATTTTGAAAAAAAAAATCAGTTAACTTATTCTCACCGTCACAGTATTCTTTGTGTACAAAATTTGGTTTCAAACATGTTTGCAGCCTATTCAGCAAAGAAAAAAAAAACATGTTCGCAGCCTTCAATTAAAATCACTAATAAAAAGATAACAATTATCCTTGTAAGGTGCATTCTTATTTAACCCAACCCAATCATGTGCAACACATGTCATCTTTTTATTGGTGGTTGGAGCTCAAGGTTCCAAATATATTTAGATCCAAACATTTTCCATTATATATATATATATATATATAGAATAAAATACGTGTTTGAGTCATATCATATTGGGTCATTACGGGGATGTAACCCTTAAAATATTTAATTGAGAATGTCCACCCTGAGTGGAAGATTGTCAAGATGGTTGATTTTATTAGCTTAATTCAATTTGAAGAATGTGGCTAGGAAAACCATAAAAAAAATGTGTTATATTAGATTTTTGTGTTAAAAACCCTATGGAAGATGGGTATTATAAGGAAGAGTTCCCCGATACGGATGTTTGAATATAGGGCAAGGAGTATGGAGGATGTATTTCAATGGAGTGGTGAACTAATTTAAAAACAACATAGGGATATTTTTTATTACCCTTGACGGATCTCACATACGAATAGCGATCAAGATAAGTTTCAAAGTTACGAGTCAAGCTAAGTTTCAAAGTTACGAAAAATATGACCGAGTATGAGGCTTGTATCACAAGATTAAAAGCTTTATGCACACTGGGGGCGAGAGAAGTAGAAGTTATGGGGACTTAGCATTGGTGATTTCTCAAGCTCAGAAATTGTGGAAAATAAGAGAAAAACATTTTAAGCCATACCAACAATGTTGATACCATGTTTTGTCCATCCTTGATTAGCATGCCAAAATACTGATTTAAGTCTTAAATAGCAAAAATCTTGTCTTTAAATATAAGAAAATAAGGAATTACATGGAAAAATTCTATTTATTCTAATCGGATGTTGGATAAAACATTTTAAAGATTCAAGAGTTCAAAATTCTAAACTTGCCATTTTTGGCTAAGTTTAACCAACGTTGACTAACCTTAACTGGGATTTGTCAAAAAGTTGACCAAAAAATCTGATCATTTGATCGAGATAAAATTTTGTCCATCTTAAACATTATAAAATTTCCTTCATAATGGTAATTCACGCGCCAAAATAGGAGTTAAAACAAATGAAATATCATGAAAACATCAAAATACTAAATAAAAATACTATGTCATTATTTTTTAGGCAAAATGGTTATTTTTGGGGTGTTTTCGCGCAATTAACTATACAAATTTAGCGATAACGAGTGTGAACTACCTAGAACACATTGAAGTATGATGGATTAGCTACTCTAAAAAGAAGGACTCGATGATATCCCCTTCAAATTAAAAGGAAATAATTTTCTAAGAAAAGTGCCACACAAATTTCTACATTACATCACATCCCTTTCGAGCACGATATCTTGATAACTATAGCTTCAAATTGTATGAGGCTAGAACTTATGGAAACTAGACATCTAAAAATTTTCAAAAATATCAAGTTTGAAGAAATTCAAGCTCCCTAAGACCTCTAAAATAGGGTCAGAAAAAGGAAAAATTAAAAAAAAAAAATCTGGAAAAGGAAGAATGGAGAGCCTTATAGAAGAAAGCTGAGGTGACAGCATGATTCCTCAAGGGGAGTTACCTATGTCAATAGGCGCACATCCCCTGGGGATCCTACTCCCCTCAAATTTTTTTTTGGGTACAAATACCCCCCTTCCCTCTGGAAAAGATATGCACAAAAATTCCCTACCTTACCGAATCTCTCTAGGCCTCCTTTCTCTCTACTCTCTCTCCATAGTAGCTCTAAACCCATAAAATTTCACTTCTATTTTTCTCCTCTTCCACCCTCTAAAATCCATAGATAAGCCTCCAAAGTTCTTTTTAGAGCTAGGGTAGTGTAGCTACTACCCTAGTTCCATCCCCCTTTTTAATTTTTGCATTGTAAATACATTTTAAATCAATAAAGCTTATTTTATTTTCGATGCTCTTTATCTTTAAATGATTTAATTTTGTCCTTCACATTATGTCATTTAATTTATGCACTTTACATTATGTCATTTTTTTTTTCTATTCTCTTTAAGGTTGTGTTTTCCTTTATACTACATGGGTATATGCTTTTTTTTTTTTTTTTGGGAGAGATTTTCTACATATGGCGTCCGCTTCTGATGATAGCTCTTTATCATCAGACTAAGACACCAATCAGTTTTTGGTGAAGGCGGAGATTGAACCCCAAATCTCTTGTACAACTATCAGAGACTTTACTAGTTGAGCTAACTGGAACTACATGGGTATATGCTATAAGTGAACGTTTTCACCTTATTTTGCACATAGACATACTAAATCACATGGTTTTAAAAGGAAAACTAACCTCACACCTTGGTAAATCTTCATATCCTAAACTAATATGGTGTGTGGAGTCTTGTCCTCATGCATAACCATTTTTAGTTTACCATGGGAATAAAGATTTTACTAAGGTGAGTCTTCCTAGTCTAAACCCTATACCCTAAATCAATATGGTGAGTGAAGGATTAGCCTCGTGCACAATCATATTTGATTTTCCACGATCATCCAAAAAAGGGTGTTCTATAGCATCTGACCATAAGGGGTCGCTATCTCCCTTTTACGCTAGTGCTGGGTGACCATGCCAAGTACATTTTTCACCCTTCCCCAAGATAGTCACGCTATTGGCACAAGCCAAAGATGCTCTCCCTCAGCCAATGTTCTCCTTCCTTTCCTCACAGCTAGCCCACGTGTGAGGTCTGAATCCAACCACATCAGCACTCACACATGCTTTGGCTGGTGTAACGTACAAACTGCATGTCATATTTTGAATAGGGTGCCACATAAAAAGTCACATATCACACCTTTTGAGATGTGGAAAGGACATAAGCCAAATTTGGGATATTTGAGAGTATGGGGTTGTCTTGCATATGTAAGGCTTACTGACCCTAAAATACCTAAGTTAGGTATAAGAGCTACTACCTGTGCCTTTTTTGGTTATGCAATTAATAGTGCAGCCTATAGATTTTTTGATCTTGAAAGCAAAATAATTTTTGAATCTGGTAATGCAATTTTTCATAAAGAAAAATTTCCTTTTAAATTGAAAAATAGTGGGGGTGAAGAAAATAATTTATCACAACCTAGTTCTTCTACTTCTCATTTACAAAATCAAGAAATTTTTGAAATAGAACCTTGAAGAAGTAAAAGAGCTAGAGTTGAAAAGGATTTTGATCCTGATTATTATGTTTTTAATATTGAGGAAGATCCCCAAAATTTAAAAGAAGCTTTAGCATCACCTAATGCTATATTTTGGAAAGAGGCTATAAATGATGAGATGGAATCTCTAATTTCTAATAGAATATTGAAGTTAGTAGACCTTCCATCGAGTAAAAGCAGACGTTGTAAATGGGTTCTTTAAAAAAAAATTAAAACCGGATGGATCAATAGATAAGTTTAAAGCTAGGCTTGTTGCAAAATACTTTAAACAAAAAGTTGATCTTGATTTCTTTGATACATTTTCTCCAGTAACAAGAATTACATCTATTAGATTGTTAATTGCTATTGCTACAATTTTTATTTGAAAATTCATCAAATGGATGTAAAAACTGCTTCTCTAAATGGGGACCTAGAGGAAGAGATTTATATGGATTAACTCGAAGGCTTTGTAGAGTCTGGACGAGAAAGCAAGGTGCGTAAGCTAACTAAATCCCTATATGGCTTAAAACAAGCACCTAAATAGTGGCATGAAAATTTGATTCCTGCATGATTGAGAAGTGTTGATTTTTGGCTCAAATATGCATGTTATAAATGAGACAAAAAATATGCTTAAAAGCCATTTTGATATAAAAGATCTTGGTGAGGCTAATTTTATTTTGAGCATGAAAATTACAAAAACATGTGATGGAATATTTCTTGATCAATCACATTATGTTGAGAAAATTTTGAGAAAATATAATTTTTGTGATCACAAAAGTGTAGCTACTCATTTTGATTCTAGTGTTCATTTATGTCTTGTGAATAATGATGATGATATTTTTAATCAAAAGGATTATGCTAGCATCATTGGTAGTTTGCATTATGCTACTGATTGTACTAGACTTGACATTGCATATGCAGTAGGAGTGCTTAGTAGAGTTACTAGCAAACCTAGTAAAGATCATTGGCTAGCTATTGAGTGAGTCGTAAGATATTTAATTGGTACCAAAAGTTATGACTTATTTTATAAAAAGTACCTTGCTGTGATTGAAGCTTTTAGTGATGTCGATTGGAATACCTTGTCAGGTGATTCTCTCTCTACCACTAGTTATATTTTAACCTTAGGTAGTGGTGCTATTTATTGGAATCTAAAAAGCAAACAATAATTGTTAATTAAAAAATGGAAGCTGAATTAATAGCATTAACTTTGGTTAGTGAAGAAGCAAATTGGCTTAGAGATTTGTTATATGAATTTCCACTTTGGGAAAAGCCAATTCCACCTATATTAATTCATTGTAATAGCACTGCCACAATTGGTAGAGTTAAAAACTGTTATTACAACGGTAAATCCAGACCTATAAGAAGAAAGTACAGTACCATGCAATTTTATTTGAATTGTGGCATCATAACTATGGATTATGTTAAATTTAATGATAATCTTGCAGATCAATTTACCAAAGCCTTGGCAAAAGAGAGGGTCTAGAATACGTCGAGGGGGATGGGACTAAAGTCCATAGATTCTTAAGCCATGTGTGAGGAGACCCAACCCAAGGACCAGAGATCCTAAGAATTGGGTTCAATGGGAAAAACGAATCACATGATGGTCGTAAGAAATGCACTATTTATTTCTTTAATTATTTACTTTGTAAATAATTTTTTAATTGTTCACCCCTATACTATAAGTGCATTTATCATGTAATGTTGGAGAGGTTAAGTAAAAACTCTTAATGAAATTTGTAGCTCGTATAAGTGGGGTGTCAAAATTACAAAAGCACCCTTGAGAAAATTTCACCTATGTGAGTGTGGGGGTGGGGCCGCTCTCTATGAGATTTGGACTTAATCACACCCATGAAATTGGGATCAGCACACGGTCGTAAAGTGCTAGCTATAAAAGCTCATATTAATACCTGGGTTGTTATGTGTAAGCAGTGATGCTTAATTTCCCCAAAGAGTCCTAATTCAAGTCGGAGACCACTACGACTCTAGAGTTGAGATCGTTGTTTTACTAAGTGAATGTTCAATGCAAAATACACCTTCATGATGCATAGTGACCTATTTTTGCCTAGTAATCTATCTTTAACTATAAAAATATATATATATATATATATATATATATATATATATATATATATTAAAATGTGTGGGAAATTGTTGGAGCATTTTAATATTTTTTTTAATTAAAATGAATTTATATGATAATATAAATGTAAAGATATTAGAGTTAATATGGAAGATAAAGAGTTAGTGAAAATGTTTAATCCCACATTGAAAAAGAGAGAAACTTTTTTATTCTTTTTAATTGTAGTGATTAATGGACTAAAATATATTTATTCAGATATTGAGCTAGATACATTCAGAATTATTTCCATGTTCATTAGTGAGTAAATGGTCTTTTATTATGGAAAATGAAGAGTTATTCTCCCACTTAATGGACTAGCCGTTTGGGCCTATATAATTTTTAGAAACTCCTTATCTCATCCATTTAATTGTGTAATTCCAGCCTATCAGATTTATGTCCCGCAATTAATCTTGTAACACCCACTACATCAAAATTATAGACCTAATTAACCAGATTAATTTGGGAAATAATTTTGTGAAGCCCATTGAACCTATAAATAGACTCATTCAGGCTCATTACAAGTAAAAAATCAACAATCACAAGCATTCTTGTACACTAAAAAATATAAAAGTTCTTGACAAGGAAGGGTGTTCTTTCTAGTAGAGCTTTGGACTTGAACACTTTGTACAGAGGTTGTTCTAGGCATATGACATTTGTTGGGCTGTTGTATCCTGAGGAAGACAAGTCAGAGAAGGTTTGCACCGGTTACAAAATGAATCTCCTTAAAAAGAGCAAGTGTCGCGCCTTAGTCCAAATAGTATTATGTATTTTCTAATCTCAAATTAATAATATTCAGAAGTATTATTCAGTTTTTTTTTTTTTTTTCCATTATTATTGTGTTTTGCATCAACATAATTTAATACATATAGATAGTTTTATGAATCACCACGTAATGTGTTGTAACCTATTAGAGGTAAACTTTGTCGAATAAATAATACATAAGGAACTCTGTTGTGAGTCTTGTGACACTTCAGATTAGAAAATGGATAGCCTTAACCATGATGGTGAACTCTCTTGCACTCCTAAAGCATGCAGGAAAACAGTGTTGTATAGGGTGTGAATGAATTCTAACTATGAGTACTAATGACTTCATGTTTGTTAATTTTTTATTATTATGCAGACTTCATTTTATTTGGTACAAATGGAGGCTGATCCATTTTTGTGTTGCTGAACCCATCATGCGTACGGCCTGGTGTTAAGAAACAGCTAAATGTTGGATTTTCTTTTTCTAAAAATTTGGAAACCAATTGATTTATACTAAATTTGACTATGCTTTGGAAAATATTTAGGGAAATTTCACATCTAGAACAAAACGTTGATAATCCATTAGTTGTCTACGGCTTGCATACTTTATATAACAATGGCATCACTTGGGGACGGACTCAGGTTTTCAAGCTAAAAGGGGCCAGAGTATAAGGGAAAAAAAAAAAAAAAAAAACTCTAAATAGACATCCATATAGTATTAACAAATTATAAATAAACGATTTTTTTTTCTTAATACATTAAGATGCAATCATCTATCAACAAAGCCAAAAACAAAACAAAATAATTTAACAAAATAAATTTTTTTTTTTTTTTTATACTATGCTAGCTAGGATTTACTTATTTATTTATTTAGTTATTTTTAATTTAGAGCATTCATAGTAGTGGTGCTAAAAAAATTAGATTTTAGTACCACAAAATGTTAATTTATCTATTTTACCACCTTACTTTACAACACACCCAACATCAAAAATTATTTTTTTTACCACTTCATTTAAAATAATATAAACAACTCATTAAAATAATAAAGGAAGAGAAGGAATTTGAGTTTTTTAATTGAAGGTAGAGAGATAATCTTAATAAAATATTATATTTTATTTTTAACAACATGCTACAGGCAACTAGCATTTATACCAGTTTACTGTAGTTGCAAAAAAAAATTAGTTTTATCTTCTCCAATAACACATGGTTTTTTGGTTCTTTGGTGGTAAAATTATATATATATATATATATATATATATTTTTTTTTTTCTTTTACTAAAATACAATCACCATTGTGAATTTTTTTTATTTTTTTTGTTAAGTTTTTTAATTGGATAGTTACTAGTTGGAGAGGGGCCTAAGGTTTTGGAAGGGGCCCAACTACAAAAATAATGTATGTAATTTGTTTTTTTTTTTTTTTAAAATTTGGACCAGAGGGGCCCGGGCCCCTACCTAGGTCCATCCCTGGGCCATCATTGACCCATAAAGTAGAGGCCAGGGAAAGATACTAAACTGCGCAAGGCCTAGGCCAGTTAGGTCTAGACTTAAGGTCCCAAATAAAAATGCTCATCTCAATAAATTAAAAAAAAAAAAAAAAAGCCAATTATTGAGAGTGAATAATTGGTCTAAAAAAAATTCACACACCAATAAAAAGACCCATCCTAATAATTGTTTTGGTATAATATTATTTTTAATTAGAATTGATAAAATACTACTTAAGAGTGACTAAATTAGCTATATTATCGATTGAAATGACACGTTAGAAAATTTTAAATACAAAATTTTAATTAATAATTTTGTATCTTGAGATACAAAATTATTAATTAAATATAAAAAATCCTCATTTGTAAAACCTAAGGCCTCAAATTTTATTGAGCTAGTTCTAAATATAAAACAAAGTCATATATAAGAACCAAAGACTTTTTTGAGTATGCATCTTATAACTGGCTTACATAGGGGTGTCCAAGCGGCCCGCCCAACCCAGCCAACCTACACACATTCGACCTGCCGCCACCCAATCCAACAACTCCGGTGGTCAAACACGGGTTCCAACCTCTCTAACTTGACCCCAGCGGGTTGGTTTCGGGTTTCCTCTTTCAAAATATGTGAAACTTGACCTGCCCTTAAGCTTTAAACTTTCTGGCGATTTATTAAAAATTCCAGACCAAATTCAGTGAAATCTCGTCGAGATCTGTCAAGATCTGGTCCAGATTCTTCAAGATCCAACGAGATCTTGCCTTTGTTCGATGAAATCTAGGCCAAATTTTGGCCAAATCTGGACGGATCTAACCAAATCTCGACGAATTCGGCCAAATATTGGCCCTGGTGATAAAACCTGAGACCGACCCAATAAAACCCAAAACTGATGAGACCCAAACTGGAAGATCCGACCAGATCATCCGAGCCAGTTTTAGGTTATATTTTCCATGGTTTTAAAAACCGAATCAGACCAGCAAGTCCAACCAGTTGAACCAAGAACTAGCCACTAGTTGGGTCTAGGAAAACCCCCCAAAACTAGTCAAAACTGGATTGAACCGGGAACTAGAGGAAAATTCAGTTTTGCCCTCGATCCGGTTTTTAAAACTGTGATATTTTCATCCACTCGAATTTTTCGAGTCAAGTCCAAGTTGGACATAAACCTGACTCGGCTTGACCCGTGGACAATTCGCTTACACCACTTAGAGATAAAATCCTAAAATACTCATTTTCCATTTTTGTGGTTGATTTGGTCAACTCGCTAGCCAGATTGTTGACTGACCCCTATTTACTTCCCCAAGCTTATAAATAAGACACTCCACCTTCATTTTAAAGGATCAAGAAATCTCTATACCTAAACTGTCGATTAAACTATAGGCCTAATCCTAAAGTGGTAGGGAAGGACTTTAAAGAGCTTGGCTTATATTTCTTGTTAGAGGTGTCCACGGGTCGGTTTGGATCGGATGGGGAAAATCAAAACTAGCAGCCAACTCGAAAGGAGCATCAGATCAGTCGAGTCGGGTCTTATTGGGTGTTGGGTGAGTATCAGTCTGAGTCGAGTTGCAAATAAGGGCTGATATGCTGTTGGATCTAGTTGAAATCTAGCTAGATTTGGTCAAGATCTCACTAAATCTAGCTAAGATTCTACCAGATCTGGCCGAGATCTCTATATATTGGTGGAGATAAAGTTCAAGCTTATTGGATTTTTAGCCAAAATTCGCAATTTGTGATAGGGAGAGAACCAATCTTCGGGCGGGTCAGATTTGTCAATTTCTTAGAAGGCCAAATCATAACTCAAAATGAAGGGATTGGGTCCTGACACCAACAATCCACAATCTATCTAATTACCACTCGAATCGGGCAATTATCAGGTCAAAAGCATCGGGTGCAGGTGGGTGGTGAACAGCCCTAGTTCTTGTCTCTTCGAAGTTGCTAACCCTATTTGGCCCTTTCTAGATTCCATTCCCACCACATCAACAACTTTTTGTAATTCAAAGGTCTGCCTTATTAATTGTCTTTCTTAAGCAAAGAAATGAACTGATTTTTAAATTTCTTGGATCACAAAAAAAACTTTCCAATGAAATTTTGGTATAAGAATGTTGTCCGAGGAAGACAGTGTATTGTCGTGTTTCCATTTCATTATTCTTCCTACTCAAGAAAAGAAAAAAAAAAAAAAAAAAGAATATAATTTCATCACTTGCTTCCGTGTTACTCCGTGTGGAACTCCAAAATAATTGATAAACCAACAAAAATTAGGAGAGGATTCACTAGAACAAATACGGGCTGCTCGCATGTGAGTCCCTTTCCTATTTTTCATTTGTTTTTATTTTATTTATTATAACATTTTCATTTTTTTATCAAGTTAGAAATGAAACTCTAAACCCTTAAAAAAAGTGTTTGAAAAATGCTAACACGACTGAAAGGCTTACGCAGAATAATTCATAACAGAAGAAATTTTTGGGACAACAAAATCTTACCACATTTTCATTACACTATTAATTTTTATTGTGATGGATTCAATCTAGTGTTTTATTATTTTATTTTGACCTATGAGAAATTAACACATTAGATGTTGTGAAAATATTATGACAGTTAGGGAGTGTTTAGTTTGTATTTTCAAACAATCATTTTCAGTTTTTAAATAACATTACATATATTTCTATACACTTTTTCACCCACACGTATTTTTGTAAATATTTTCAAATAACAATTTTTAATTTTTAAATACGTATACCAAACGTCTCTCGTAGAACTCAACATCACTAGCATCATTGAAAGATTAATCCAATAATTCACTCACCTGTCTTAAACCGATCAATTGGTTTAACTGTTTAATTAAGGTTGTACATCAAGTAGGACAAAAAAAGTTCCACGTGCACTGCCCCTAAAAAAAATTAACTGTTTAATTAAGGTTGTACATCAAGTAAGACAAAACAAATTCCACGTGCACTCCCCCTAAAAAAAAAATAGTATGAATTATCCCAAGAAAACTGTGCTGAATCTACGTACAGCTTAATTTCCAAGAAATTGTCTTACCCGATTTTCAACTTGGCCATGTTCAGTCCCTCACTTCAAAAGCAAGCCAACCTTTCTCTTTTTCAGTAAAGTAAGTTTGATTACAACCCTATTTTTTATATTGACCATGTTCATTCCCCCACTTTCTAAAGCCAGCTAATTAATCTTGGATAATAATTGTATAAATACACCAGATCTTAGCTTATTCCCACATAAAATTTTTTTTCCCCTTAGCTGGTTGTGAGCTAGTTAGCTCTCTTGGTTTACTTTCAAAATTAATTTTCCTCTCTATTATTATTATCAACCATGGTTGAGGTTCAGTTAAGCAATAAGATCATGGCTAGTAGAAGTAGAATCCCTTCATCAAAGAGCTTCACAAGAAAGTGTTCCTCCTTGGTTAAGGAACAACGAGCCAGAATTTACGTTCTCCGACGCTGTGCCACCATGCTATTGTGCTGGTATATTCATGGAGATGACTAGCTTCGCATTCGTTACTTTTCTTTTTCTTTTTCTTTTTTTTCCCTTCTTTTCTTCCCCCCAAAATAAAATAATAAAAATAAAACCCTTCCCACGGACACAACTTTTTCTGCGACAATTTTCACAGTTGTCAACTGTGGGTGGTGGATACTAACCAACACTTATAAATCTACCACTTTTTATACATCACTCACGATTGATCACTGTTGGTGAAATTTGTCTCGGAAAAAAAAAACAGTTGTTGTAAATGTACGTAGATAGCATATTACTGTTTCGTTTCAGCTTTGTCCATGCCAGTCCGGTTTGGTTTGGTTTGGTTTTATGGGCAGTGGGTGTGGCCTTAATTACTCCTCGATCATGTGCTTTTTGACCCAATTGGTGACATCCCAATGGGTTTACATTACAGGGCACAGGAGATCTGGGTCTCGCTGCATTCTTGCTTTTTAATCAAACCATTCAATTCATTAGTTACGAGGATATATATTTGGCGAAGCTGACACGGTGGGCTTAATTTTTGTGTCTTCAAAGTTTAAAGTCGTGGTGGAATGTCTTACAAAGTATGTAAAGGTTGATTATATATAAACTTGTTCTTCACTCTTTTTTATTCCTCTCCACTTCCGGGACTAAAATAAAACCGAATCATGTGCTCGGTTATATGTGGTGTACTTGAATGTTAAATTTTTGTTTTTTTTGAGAAAAAAATGTCGTTTGTATGTCAAGTTTCAAGTCGTGATTCATAATAAATAAAATGGTATTGGAACTGGCCTCCTTTCTTCGTCATTTTAATTATTTTGTTATTTCCAAATATCAGTTGGTTATATTAGTTAATAATTACTATCCAGATATATTTGTAGATGAACTATTTATTACTGTTTTTTTTTTGTTGTACCTGACTATTTTTTTTTTGACTGAACCTGACGTTTATTACTGTTAAGCGTTTTAACTATTTATTTTGATCATTGGACATGATCGGTTAGGTGGGAGTTTGGTAAACTCACAAAATAGTCGATCAACCTTTTTCGTTTAGTAACTTGGCTTTTAAATTGACCTAGATGTTGAAAAGGTCAATTAAAGGGAGGGTAAATTGGTATTTTAATGTTAAATTTCATTTGAATTTACTCCGAACAAACAAAAAAATGGTTAAAGTGTTACAGAGTTATAACTTAATTTGGGGGTTCAATCGTGCATTTCAAACTTCTTTACTATTGGATATTTAGATTAGTTTGTCTCCCTACAAATATGTAAGCTATGTAAGTGAGTAGAAGAGGAAGGGTTTTGTTGATTTACAAATTTTACACTCGTTTGTGGCTATCCAAGTAGTGCTTTTGCCTTTCATGTTAGGAGCTATACTCTGTTTCTTGGTCCAGAAACAAAAGGTTTTTTAAGCCAGTCAAATTTTCATTAGGTGAGGATGAGGACTGGATAGAGGGTTTTGTTAGATGATATTCCTCTCAGGTTAATGAATTTAGTTTAAGCTAATGTATATCCAATACTCGTAATGTTGGCAATCAAGGAGTACACCACGCGTCAGTTCAAAGTTAACATGCAATGGGATTAATGTGGCCACGTTCAAATGGTTCTTACTAATTCATATAAGAGTTTCTAAAAAAATAAAAATAAAATAAAAGTCTTATACTTAGGGTTTGATTGGGATCAGCTTATTTTGTTGAAATTGAAAACTTTTTCCTGAAAGTACCGTAAATAAAAGTAAAAATTAGATGAAATAGTACAATGGCTCTCATAAATAGTACTGAAAAGTGCAATGGAACCCATAAATAATAGCAAAAATAAGCTAAATAGTAAAATAAACTGACTTTTTAATTTGGAGTCAAACGCACACTTAGCGTATTAGCATCTGGGGATGGGAACCGGTTACTATTTTACCATCTAAAAACCTACTTTACCTATTATACCAACTCACTTTACAATACAACCTACATCCTAATTTTTATTTTTACATACAACCCTAAAATAATGTAAGTTATCTAATAAAATAATAAAAACCATTCTTCTCTCTCTCTCCTCTCACCCAATTTTTCTCTTCGCCCACGACCACAAATATAGCCAACCACCACACCCCAACCACAAATATAACCAATCACCACACACCCACCATCAAAACTAGCCACCTCCACCACAACCCACAACCAACCTCCACCGCC
The DNA here is from genome assembly GCA_023736055.1 of Quercus glauca. Lineage (NCBI taxonomy): Eukaryota > Viridiplantae > Streptophyta > Magnoliopsida > Fagales > Fagaceae > Quercus > Quercus glauca. The sequence continues at coordinate 28,193,523 of CM043320.1, forward strand.
GCCACAATCACAATCACAGTCAACCAACAACACCACCAGCATCAACAGCCACCACTACCAAATCCATACCAACAAACCCAAATAATAATAAAAAAACAAAACAAAACCAAATTAGATCCATTTTCTGCCACAACCTCCACACTCAAGACCCGTGGCGGCCCACGGTGAGCAAAACCATGGCCACCCACAAGCACCAACGGCCCCACGAGCACCTCTGTAAACCCACTTCTGTAAACCCAAACACTGCTGTAAACCCACCTCTGTAAACCCACTTCCGTAAACCTAGCCACCTCTGTAAACCAAACCATCTCCACCATCACCATAGCAACCCCACCGCCACCACCATGAACCTACAGATGCACTAATACCCACAATAAAAAATCAAAGCAAAAGCAAAACCCAAACCCAATCTGAGAGAGAGAAAGAGAGAGAATCAGAGTGAGAGAAAGAGAGAGAATCGGAGTGAGGCTAATCTCCAGCCATCAACACCAATCTCGCCACCACCATGCCGTCGATGCCGATCTGAGAGAGAGGTTAATCTAAGAGAGACACCGAAATAGAGAGAGGGGAGAGAGAAAGGAAGATGAGAAATGAGATTGAGAGGTGAGGAGTACGTGTGATCGAAAGAGAGAGAAACATCATATATTTTTAATTAAAATAATATTTTTTGTGTTTACATCTCCTGCTACATTGGTTCAATATCTAAGAACTAATTGTTTAGATTATCAAAAAAGAACTAATTGTTCACAGGTTGTAAAAAATTATAGAAACTCATACCCCAATAGAGCATGTTTTTTAGGATTTGGTTGTAAAATAGCAACTGCTAGCGCTCTTATTGTACCATTATTATTAAGTTAACGATGAGGTAAAAATTTTCAGATTAAAAAAATACACTATTATCTATTATCTATTAAAAATTTATAAAGTGTTTTGTGTATATAAGATAATAGATACATAAAAATTGACTCACAAGTCACAACACATGATCTTTCACAATAATTGAAATTGATTTTTCTCATATCACTTCATTCCTTAATTAAGTCTTTTTTTATAATCTTCTACTAAAACAAGTTTAAAATTTCTCACCACTTTAGCTTAAAGCAGTAGGCCTATAGTCGATGGCCCAATGAGTCATTATACAACATTTCAAATATATTGTTATATTTTTTATACTTTTATATTGAGTTAATCTCACAATTTATTTTGACTACATTGAGTAATTTCTTGAATTGTAAATAAATACATTGATTAATCTCTTCAATTAATTTTTATTTAATATGAATTGATTATCTTTATTTATTTATTGATTCTCAAAAAAAATTCTTTATTTATTTATTATATAGTTATTTATTTATTTTTATTAATATGGACTAATATTTTTTAGATTAATTTTGTTTTTAATCATAACCTTGCCCCTCCTCTAAAATAAAATCTTGACTTCGCCACTGATTTTGATTATTCAAAGGATAAAATGTAAAATGAGGTATAGTTTAAAATGAAAAAAATATAATTTTTTCTATAAATTCTTAATAAGATTAATTAGAACAAACGTATGAGAAATAATGAAGTATTACAGCATCAACAATACATCATGTAATTATTTTAAAAAAAATTAAAAATGACATCATGTAAGTAATCCAAGTATTAGTAAACAAAAAAGTGCCAAGTAATAACTACAATCATTAAGGTAACAAAGTAATAATACAAGGCTAAATCAATAAAGGCGAAAATACTCTTTTCATCCCAACATTTTGGGTTAATTCTCATTTTGGTCTCTATTATTTTGAGGTACCCTATTTTAGTCCTTGAAAATTAATTGAAAACTATTACAAATTTGGTCTCTGCTGTTATCTCGGTAACAAAAATATCTTACGTGACAAATAGAGTATCTTGCTTACTGACATAACATTGACGTGACCATTAAAATATTATTAAAAAAATTATTTGGGCATTTAAAAGTGCCATGTCAGCATTTTAATTAAAAAAATCCTCAATTTTAATTTTAATTGAAAAATAAATAAATAAATTACTTTTTCAATTTTAAAGATTAAGAAAAAAATTTGTACTAAATTTCTCAACTATTTTTAAAATTTCTTGGAAATTGTAAAGTTGTGATTTACAACTATTTTGTGTTGGTTTTAATTTCGTGCCAAATTTGATTGTAATTTTGTTCAATCTTTTGTACCCTATATTTTATGTGAGATTTCATTGTAAGGGTTATGTGTGAGAGAGTGTGTGAAAACTCAAGGCAAATTGAAGATCAAAGAAGTTTTCGCGAGTAACTTGCGAGAAGCCTTCCCACGAAGTGAAACATGTGCTCAGCACATAACTGGAATGCGAAGAGTCATGACAGATGGTGACAGCTAGTTTTCGTGAGTGTCTCGCGGGTAAGGCCTTCTCGCGAGACACCCGCGAAACATTCTGTTTTGCCAATTTGTCATATCTGATACACTAGGTCTCTACCCATAATATATATACCCATATTACCCACATATTGAGAGGAGTGTTTTTTCAAAGAGAAAACCTTAGCCATTACCCTTAAGAGTGAGAGATTGTCATACCCACAGTCTTTAACACAATCCATTGTGGTTTTCCTCAACTCCTACCTCTTTATTTCCAAATTCTTGAGAAGTTGATAGCACACTTACCACACCCATCCTGAGTGTAAAGTGAAGTTTTAGTGCTGTTGGGAAGCATTGGAAGAAGCCATTTGTTTGGTAGATGCAATCGGGATGAATTGCGTGATCCGAAGAGCTAGAAAAGACAAGGTTTCGTTAAGTCAGTTGGTAGCAAGAGCTTAGAGGGCTCGAGTATATGGGGTAGACAAGGCTTGGAGAGTCTTTTGTTATTCATATACTCCAACTTATTCTCTAGTGGATCGATTTACCGCTTGGAGGGCAGCGAAGAGGTTTTTCGCTGAGTTCTTCGGTTTCCTCTTCAATAACACATCGGCGTGTTATCTTGTGTTTGCATTCTTCTTCCCTACTCTTTTAGCTTTCATTTTACTACTGTGATTTGATGAATATGGCTTAGAGTAGTTATATTGTTTATCCGCTTGCATTTACTCTATTCTGCACTTAGTTTAAGTTAGAGTAAAATCAACCGAGCCGTAATTTAATTTGGGAGTCTAAACAGCTCTTGTATTTTCACACAAATTCAAGCTTTTAGAAATCAAACACAACATCACAAAAATCAAAGTGATCAACCTTTAAATTTCTCAATAGACATAATGCTACACATTTCAGTCATTATAGCCACAATGCCATACTTCAGTTAGTTTTCATTTTCCTATCTCTCCATCTCTCTTGTCTAAAGCTTTCTCTCTCCTATGATGCACTGACGCGACAAAATGGGCGCCTCCCCACGTCCGACGCGGCAACACTCCTCCGACGTGCCGATTCGCCCCTTTTTTTTTTCGATTCACGCTGACACGCGCCAATTCGAGCCGATTCGCACAGATTTCGGTCGATTCGGCTCCGATTTCATTTGAAATCAAAAGAAACCAGCCAATTCTGGTCGAAATTGGCCAAAACTGACCAAACTTTACTGAAACCGGCCGAAATCGTGGCCAAAATGCATGTAAAAAATAATAATAATAATGAACTTGTGGGTTGTATTCTAATTTATGAATATCATCTTTTAGTTATTACCTACTATTACTCTTAAATTGATATATATTTACAATTATATGAAAAAGTATGCTTAGCAATATATAGAAAATATAAATAAAAATATTTTTAATAATTTTTTAATTGCCGCACCCCGCACCCTACTTTTTCAAAAATTGCCGAGTCCCGCACCCACACTCGAATCCGGAAATGCACCTGTACTTCATAGTCTCTCTCTCAGATCAAAATCTCTCTTTTTCGACTTTCTCTCACTTCTTGTTGGGATAGGCTTTTAGAATATGGCTTTGATCAGGTTTTAGAGAGAGAGAGAGAGAGAGAGGGGCTGAGATCAGTGGTAGTGGTTGTGAAGTGGTGGTAAATCCAGTGGAGGGTGAGGGCCGATTGTTGGTTGGGTTTGTTGTTGGTGTGGGTTGCGGTGGCTTGATGTGTCCATTGGTGACTGATCGATGGTGGTGGACTATCTACCATGACTTTGAGATTTTTGGTAATGGGTGGTTTGATCTGTTCATGTGGGTTTGGCTTCTCAGTTGGATATGTTTGTACCGAGAAATTGAAAGAATTGGTTGGGTTTTCATTTCATTATGTTTATATCAAGAAATTGAAAGAAATCGATGGACTTTGGATTTCATTTGAAAGAATTGATTTGTACAGGAAAATTGAAAGTGTGTATTGTTGAAGATCTTTATGCTTTGAATTTTTTATTTGTAAATTTGTTGAAGATCTTTGTAATTGTGCATGTTCTATGTGTTTCCCTGTTAGGTTTATGGGTTTATTTATTGGGTTCAATTTGCGTCAAGCTTTGGTTTAATTTGATAGAGGTTTTGGATTGCAAAGTCTTTTCTGGGTTTCAATGTTTTGGTTTCCTAGGTTTATGGGTTTATTTGCTGGGTTTGATTTGCTTAAGGATTTGGTTTGATTTGTTAGAGGTTTTAGATTTCCCGGTTTTTCTGGGTTTCAGTGTTTTGGTCATTTGATGGGTTTGGTTGCTAAGAAAATGCAAGAATAAAAAAGAAAATCTTGATTTTTAAATTTTCTAGGCAACCAAACATGTTATTTGGATAAGAACATGAAGAACATGAACAATAATGTTCTTTAGAAGAACATGAACAGTGAAAAGTCATGTTGGGGAAGAACATGAAATCTTCCAAAATAATAATGAAAATAATTTTTTTCTAATTTAATTATTTTATTTTATTTGTTAAAAAATCAGAAGTTTAGAATTATGTTTTTATTATTTTTTTTACATGGATTTTTCATTAATTAAAATCCTGATGTGGCATTTTTAAATACCAAAATAATTTTTTTAATATTATTTTAATGGCCATGTCAAGGTAATGTTAGCAAGCAGGGCACTTCGTCTGCCACGTAAGATATTTCGGTTGTTGAGATGATGACATGGACTAAAATGGTAATAGCATTCAATTTTTAGGGACTAAAATAGGTATTTCAAAAAGTAGGGACCAAAACGAGAATTGGTTCAAAATGTAGGGACCAAAAGTGTATTTCTGCCATTAATAAAAAAATAGTTATATATGTTTACACTTTGTTTGTTCCGATGAAAACCTGTTGTGAAGATAGTTTTCTGCTTTTTTTTTTTTTTGGTGTTTTATAGCATTATAAAAAATAAATGGCAAAAACCATATTTTCGTCCCTACATTTTCACGTGATTTTCACTTTGATCCCTAACTTTTTTTCCCACCGCTTTTAGTCCCTATCCTGGAAAACACATCTTGTTTTTGTCCCTGCCGTTACATCAAAGACGGAAAATGCACACGTGACAAATGGAGTGCACTGTTGGCATACTAAAAGCTGACGTGACCATTAAAATAATAATAAAAAAATGTTATTTGGCATTAAAGAATGCCACGTCATTAAAAAATTTAAAATTTTAATTTATTAATTTTAACTAAATAAAAAATAAAACAAAAATTCTGTCTTACCAGCATAATATAAAAATTCCATGATTTTATAAATCCTAAAAAAAAAAAAATTACATATATCCTAAATTATTATTCTATATGAGCTAGCTGCAAAAAGCATTAAAAAAAATCCAGTTTTAAAAAAGCATAATACAAAAAAGTTTCATGATTTTCTTCTCCTTTTCTTTTCTTTTCTTTTCTTAGCAACCGAACAAAGTGATGACCTGCATAATTTAGTATAATTTATCACTTCTCAACTTTAAACTTTAGTCTAATTTTATTTATTTTTGCTGATTTTATACTTCATTATTGTTATTTAAATTTTATTGCAGATTTGAAGAAAATGAAGATCCAAATTTTAGAAGCATATCGTCTAAGGACTCTCAAATTTAAATGAAGATTTATTCAAATAGAAGAGACGTGAAGCAGCTAGAGAGAATATTGGGTCTTGGATGAATGGAACTAAAGGAAGATTTTTTTTTTTTTTGGCTTTAGAATTGGCATGCAAAGCGGGTCCCTCTTGGTTTTTATGCATGCGGTTTGACTTGGTCTTGATGGACGCATGCACGAAACGGAGAGATGGAGTTGGCTTTTCGGCTACAACAAGTTTTCGGCTGGCCTTTAAAATAAAAATAAAAAAAACGCAGGGAGAAAAAAGAAGGAGAGGAGAGGACGCTAAAGGAGGAGGACGAGAAGCTGCGGAAACTGAGAGGAGATATTTTTTAGCGTTCATTTTTCTTCCAATCTTCTTAGAAAAATTATGGTGAATTCGTTGATGTTGAATTTAATTTTTAGCATGAACTAAATTTTCTTTATTCTAAGAAAACGATGTAATCTAGTTCCGAACTATGCTTGCTTTTCTATGTTAATTTGAATTAATTCTCTTTATGTTTGTCTGACTTATTCTGAGCTTATTGCTTCTAACTAACTGGCCATTAATTAGATGATTATGATCTTGTGATTTGCTATCGAAAGAGGGAATTATAGGATAGATCTTGAATATTTCAACATAAATAAATATAGAGATCGAAAGACTTTTATGAACCTATGTAGTATTAAAATCGTTGGTCTTAATGCTTTCTTGCTTTATTAAATTGCACACTCTTGGGTAAAATGATGAACAAGAATGTTTCCAATTGACTGTTGAAAGAGGCTTTTGGATGAGTTTGGAGATTGCTAACAAACAGAGAGAATTAAATTCAATTAGCTATATGAGTAAAGCACAGTGAGGGATTAGGTGAAATCGATTTCCTAGAAGTTTTCTTCCCATTAATTTGATTTTCGAGCAACATTTTTTTTTTCTGCGTATTTTCTTTAAATTGATTTTATTTTAAATTCCAATTACAAAAACCTTAGTGACTTCTCTAGATAAAATCGAGATTAGCATAATTTTGGTATTTGTCAAAAGTAAGTTGCCAATCCCTGAGGACAATACTCTTCTCATCACTTTACTATAAAACTACGATACTGTGCACTTGTAGTGTTGCACCGATCACAAAGCCTAAAGAAAATAGAGCTAGAGCTAACCTCTCGGGGAATAGTATCGGTTCTGTGATCACCAGGCAATGCAGTGACGAAGGAATGGTCCCAACACAGATCTTCCAGACTCTTCTTCTTCTTCTTCTTCTTATCGTTGTTGTTCAACAAAGTGGGTCCCTTTTCTTCCTTCTTAACATCATCAAGGCTCTGATTCTTCAAATCACGAGCCACGGAGTTGACGACAGACTCGGCGAGGTCCAGTGACGGCAGTGAGTCCATCGGAACACCCCTAGTGCTAACGTGGCATGCAAAGGAAAAGGCAGAAGAGAATGGCGGTGAAGGAAGAGGAAGATGGCAAGGTCGAGATTTTAGGGAATAAAAAGGGTAAAAACGGAAAAGGGGTTTTGAAGAAGAAGAGGGGACGTGAAAGGTGGTGAAGGATAGACGACTTGTTGCGACGGAGTGGGAGGAGTTTGTGAGGTTTGAGAGAAGGGCTTGTGTTGGTGTACGATTCTGTTCGTGGAGAGTGGAGTAGAGGACTAGATCTGCCTGAGGTTATACGACGCGCCGCTTGGATCTGAGGTTTATGTTTGGTTTCTTAGAAAGTATAAGAAAATTTGGGTTTTGAGATTTGAGTTTGAGGGCCGAAAATCTGAGTTTGAATTTAGTGTTTGGGGGCCAAAAATTTGGATCTGATTTTTGCGTTTGGTGGTTTAGGGGTTTGAAATATGGGTTTGAATTTAAATTTTTGAATCTAGGTTTGAAAATGGGTTTGAATTTAATTTTTTGGGTTTTAAATTTGCTGGGTTTGTGTTCTTTGTTCAAATATTTAATGTGTTCATGTTTAATTCATCAATTTTATCTGGGTTTATCAAGAATGTTGGCATGAATTCTAATTCTGGGTTTCGGCTCTGAGTTTAATTTTCTGTTCTTTTTTTCTGGGTTTGTAATTTTTGGATTTTAATTTTGTGTTCTTGTTCAAGACACACTTAGATCTTAATTCATGTAATTTTTTGTTTTTATTTTTGTTTTTAATTTTTTTATTTAGTTAAAATTAATAAATTAATTTTTTTAATGACGTGGCATTTTTAAATGCCAAATAACATTATTTTATTGTTATTTTAATGGCCACATCAGCTTTTAGTGTGTCTACAATGCACTCCGTTTGCCACGTGTGCATTTTCCGTCTCTGATGTAACGGTAAGGACTAAAACGAGACTCGTTTTCCAGGATAGGAACTAAAAGCGGTGGAAAAAAAATTAGGGACCAAAGTGGAATCGAGTGAAAATGTAGGGACGAAAATGTGGTTTTCACCAAAATAAATCAAAAGAAAATTATTATTGGTCAACAAAAAATTCTACTAAAAATATAACTTATTTGTAGAGATTATTTTCAAAAAACAACTCTATTTAATGTCACGCTATATAAAGAAAGTTAAGAAGAAATATGTAAATTATTAATAACAACTACTCTGACTACCGCACACCCTTGGTATGATGGTCACTCTATAAGTATATGTGCCAGTAGAGTGTAGGGGGTAAGGGTCAGGGTTCAAGTATCTAGGAGGGAGTTTTCATATACATATACACTTAGATTAGGTTAAAGTAGAATTTCTATCTTGTAAAAAAAAAAACTCTCCCTCATTTTGAGCCTACTACTAAATATAGAAAATGAGATAATTTTAAATATATATATATATACTTTAAAAAATCAAACCGACCATTAAATTATTATGAAAACAAACCGACCATTAAAAAAAAAAAAATAGAAAGTATCAAAGTACTAAAGCTAAACCAATAGCATTAACCATGGATGACAATTATAAAAGAGAAATGATATATCCACAATATTTTTACAATAAATCATAAGTGGCAGGTTATTACTGATTGTTATTGTTGGGACAAAAAAGTAATCTCGGTGTTAGGTTCAAATTTGAACCAGTAATAATTAATCACCTATGATTTATTGTGAAAATATTTTAAAAATGTAGTGGAGGTAACACCTCTCGTTATAAAAAGTAAAAGGCAGAAGAATCATGGATTACACTACTAACTAAACGACCCTATACACAAGAGACTGAAAAGTGTCCACTGTCCATATAAGAGCATTCTCATCAGCTCTCTCATAAAAAATGCCATTTTAACACTCCAAAAACCTACTTTATCATTTTAACACACAAATTTACAACATGTCATTTATCAGGCGTTCTATACTTCAATTATATATATTAAAATAATATTTTAATGAATTTCCTATACATTAAAATAATATATTAATTTCTCTCTCTCATCCTCATCATCGGCAACAACAACAACAGCAACTTCACCAAAAAAAAAAAAAAAAAAACAACAGCACAATCATCACTGCCGCAACAACGGCCACCAACCACTGCCGCAACAACACCGACAACCACCACCGGCACAAACCCACATCCACCAACGCCACCTCAAAAAAAAAAAAAAAAAAAAAAAAAAAAAAACAAACAAACAAACAAACAAACACAACAACAACAGAGATCAGCACAAACCCACGTCCACCGAACCAAACAAACCCACATCCACATCCACCGGCACAAACCCGAGATCGGCGTGGCGATGGCGAGAACGATGGTGGGTTTGGGAACGATGGCGAGAACGATGGCTTGATCGCGATTTATTTGAGGGTGGCTTGATCGCGGTTTATTTGAGGGTGGGTTTGGGAACGATGGCGAGAACGATGGCTTGATCGCGGTTTATTTGAGGGTGGCTTGATCGCGGTTTATTTGAGGGTGGGTGAGGGAGGGTGATCTGAAGGAGAAAGAGAGGGAGAACATCGGTGAGGCTTGATCGGTGATCGGCGATCGGCGGCTTGATCGCTGTTGATTTGAGGGTGAGGGAGGGTGATCTGAAGAAGAAAGAGGGAGAGAACATCAGCTGGAGAGAGAGAGAAAATAATGAGAGGAGAGAGAAAAACGTTGAATTAAATATTGAGAGGAGAGAGAAAATATTGAATAAAAAACTAATATTTAGAAATAGCATTTGGTTCCGTACCGTCTCATATTTGAGACGGTACTGTAGCATGTCTCATTTTTTTGAGACTTTTAACACGCCTGATAAATGGCTGTTTTTGATGTTTGGTGTGTCAAATGTGCCAAATATTTGGCATTTGGCACATTTGACACACCTGATGAGAATGCTCTAATACAATAACGGTAATTGGTAGCTTTGATGAGACATGACATGAATTTTTTTTTTTTTTTTTTTTGGAAATGTTAATTTTTAAGGATGAATTATTATAAGTTCCTGCCAATAAAAAAATCAGAATGAATAGGTGGAATTGAAAGGTACTATAAATATTATTGAAATAATAAATGGAACCCAAAAAGTTGATTTCATAACCTTTTAAGTCCTTTACTAGCTCACATCCTATAAAGTTGAAGCAAAAAATTTGACATAAATCTTTTTTTTAACAAACCTTACGCTAGGTACAAATTCGTGAGGTTGATGTTTTTTGTATCCCACTATTACTGACACTGAAACTGACACCGAAACAGAAGTTCACGGCCAAGTAGACTCAATCAATTCCACCTGTAATAGAGGCATCGAGCAAGATTTTAGGTTCTTTCATGAGCTAGACACTCAAATCTTGTGCTTTTACGGTTCCCATAGTGCTTGTACTTACTTGAGCATGTTGTGATTTGTGCGTTTTTATATTTTATTTTTATTTATATTTTACGGGTCTTGCGGAAAAAAGAACAAACTTGTTAATGAATTTGATAGAATACTATGCCTTTTACATTAACCTACTTGCATGTAACAAAAACCATTTAGAAGTAAATTGTTTACGTAAGAGAACATTTAGTAGTGATGATAAGGTGGTTTTACTTTGGTTAGTGAATTGGTCATCTTAGCTTTTGCGTTAATTAATATGAATAGAAAATTAAAATAGACACTTAGTACAAAAATAGACTACAATAAGAAGCTAATTCGGATAATATTCTGATTATGGTTCGAATTCAATATATTACATATGAAGTGATAGCTCTTTGCCCTCTAATAGCCTATTGTTGGTTAACTTTCTTATTATCCCACAAATCTATGTAAAAGTGAAAATTATTATTTTTAATACATTTAACAATTTCAATACTTATTTAGAATGCTCATAACATCATGGATGTCTTCCATCACATAGGTTAAATGAGCATAACAGTAGATTGATATATTACACTTAGAATTCAATTTATAAAACAAATTAAATTACCGAACTTGTTAAAAAAATTAGACATTTTGTATACCAAATATGGTCAACTACTACGATTGGTTTGGAAAATGAGGAATGATTTGAAGATTACTGAAGTGGGTGACGGACTTCTTCAGTTCAAGTTCTCGTTGGAAAGTCAATTACTGTGGGTCATGAATAATGGCCCATTGAGTTTTGATAATCACCTACTGCTCTTGCGAAGGTGGGAGGCGGGTATGACGGCTTTCTCAGTTACTTTCCATCATGCTCCTTTTTGGGTGCAAGTTTGGGGATTGCCCTTTGATCTCATTACAGAACAGACGAGATTGGACATTGGTCGGGCTATTGGACGAGTGCTGGATGTGGACAGTAAGGCGATTGCGTCGAACCAAGCTCGGTTCTTGAGGATACGTGTGGAATTGCCACTTGATAAACTGATTCAGCGTGGAGCTCCAGTATTGACCCCAGAGGGTGACAAGGACAAGGTGATGGTGGCGTTCCAATATGAGCAGCTTCTGGGATTGTGTTACAACTGTGGGATGTTGGGGCACGAAGTGAAAGGGTGCAACGCTATGATGAGAAGGCAGGGAGAGGATAGCCCATACGGTGAGTGGTTGCGAGCTGGAGTTCAAAAGCCACCAAGCCTATAACGGCAGAAAGCGACGAAGACAGCTAACGGTCAAGAATCATCGTGTGAGAGGCACGCTCCTGAAACTGAAACCCCATTAACTGATCCTAATATTTTCGGTATGGACGTAAGCGTTATGGAAAGTCAGCTGGCATTAATTACGTGCACTGAGGAGCAAATATTCCCCTTTCCTACACGTCAGGACTCCTTGATGACCATAATGATCCCAGGATGAGCACAAAACTTAAAATTAAAGACCCCAATCCCGAAAATAAAGGGGCACATAATGGGGACAGCTTGATTTCCATTCCAATCTCCTATGCGAACGTTAGCAGCGGCGAGGAAACAAACCCTAGTGCATTACTAGAACCAACACGTGATTGCAACATGTCACGTGGCTTTCAAAAAATCGGAAAAACAGAGGAGAAAAAATGGAAAAGAAGGTCTCGGGGTGCACAACAAGATACAACTGAGGAAGCAAAAACAGATGGGAAGGGAAAAGAAGGAAAAAAGGAGCATGTATCGTGGATGGAGAGAGTATTGACAGTGGCAGCACGAAGCGTAACAAAACTATGGTGACCTTTTCAGATTGCATAACGACGGAGGCTGAAATCCAGCCTAGCTGAGCACAATAATCAACCTAAGTTGGAACTGCCGGGGGCTTGGGAACCTCCGTGCAGTCACAATCCTCTCTCATTTAGTGAGAGAAAAAGCTCCCTATGCTTTGTTCCTTATGGAGACGAAACAAACCGTAGAGGAGATGAAAAAGATTCAAGAGGATTTGAGATACGACGCTATATTGGCAGTACCTTGTGTTCGAAGAGCAGGGGGTTTGGCTATGCTATGGAAGTCTGAGGTATTACTAGATATTCAAACATACTCTCTGAACCATATTGACGCCCAAATCGTCAACGATCCTTCTATACCATGGAGGCTGACAGGTTTCTATGGTAGACCGGAAGACCATCAGAAGCACGAATCTTGGAGTTACCTGCGTCACTTGCATTCAAGAGCCTCATTGTCATGGGTGTGTGTAGGGGATTATAATGAAATCCTGACATCCAATGAAAAACAAGGGGGAATACCAAGGGCAGGTCAATTAATGGAGGACTTTCGATGTGCTTTATTACACTGTGGCCTTATTGATCTGGGTTTTAGTGGGAATAAGTTCACTTGGAGAAATGATCATCCTGGAGATGCCTTTGTTCAAGAGAGACTAGATAGCTATAGTTGAATGGAGAGAGTTATTCCCTCACAGCAAGGTTTCTCATCTACATGAGGCCTACTCGAACCGTGTTCCTATTTTACTCACAACTCAAGGGGCCTCACAATCAACTGGACGAAAGAAGATACCAAAGTGATTTGAAGAAAAATGGGCTTCTCATCCGGAATGTGAGCATATAATTATGGAAGCTTGGCATGGTATAAACCCCACTGGCAGCCCTATGTTTAGGCTATTTGAAAAAATAAAAAAGTGTCGCATGGCCTTAGTGGGGTGGAGTTGCAACATGGGAAGCTTGAAGGTACGTATTGATGAAAAGTATAAGGAATGGAGTCCCTAACAGAGATGAACAATGTTGAAAATATTGACCGGGTTAATAAGGTGAAGGATGAGATCAATGCACTACTACTACAAGATGAGTTGTTCTGGAGGCAAAGATCAAGGGCAATCTGGCTACCAGCTGGAGATAAAAATACAAAATATTTTCATCAAAAGGCAAACCAAAGACGAAGGAAAAATCAGATTACTGGTTTTATGGGTGAAGATGGAAGATGGTGTACCTCAGACAATGAGATTGCTAGGGTGGCTAAATCATATTTCCAAAATTTATTTCATCAGCCAACCCGAGTAACATGGAGTCTGTATTGGAGACGGTGGATAGGGTGGTCACCCCGGATATGAACAACACACTCCTACAGCCACACACACTGGTTGAGGTCAAGCAAGCCTTGTTTCAGATGCACCCCTCTAAATCGCCTGGACCAGATGGTATGTCCCCTTCCTTTTTCCAAAAGTATTGGCATATTGTTGGTAGTGATGTCACTGATGCTGTACTATCTGTATTACATTCTGGACATCTCTTGCATAAGATGAATTACACTCACATTGTGTTAATACCTAAGAAAAATGAGCCAAAACTTGTATTTGATTTTCGGCCCATCTGCCTTGGTAATGTGGTGTGTAGGATTGTCTCAAAAGTGCAAACTGCTTGAAAATTATTTTTCCTAATATGATTTCTGACTCACAAAATGCCTTTGTTCCTTAGCGGTTAATTACTAACAACACTACTGTAGCTTATGAGATTCTACACAGCATGAGAAATAAAAGAAGAGGGAAGAAAGGCCAGATGGCCATTAAATTGGATATCAGTAAAGCATATGATCGAGTTGAATGGGAGTTTCTACTCAGAATTATGCTCAAACTGGGACTTAATTCAAAATGGGATCAGCTAGCAATGGAAATAGTTTGTACAACATCATACTCAGTGCTCATCAATGGGGAACCAAAAGGTTTTATTACTCCATCCCGAGGTATTAAACAAGGAGACCCTCTCTCTCCATACCTCTTCCTCCTATGTGCGGAAGGCCTTTCATCATTGATAAGATCCAATGTCGCTTCCCAGAGATTACATGGTATTCAGTCTTGTCCAAATGATGTTTGTATCTCGCATCTATTGTTTGCAGATGATAGCTTTTTTTTTTGCCAAGCTATAGTGGAGGAATGCCAGCATCTGCCACACCTTTTGGGAAATTATGAGGTTGCCTCGGGTCAAGCAATAAATAGGCAAAAAACCTCAATTTTCTTCAGCAAAAATACAAGAACCGAAGTGCAGGCTAATATACAAGGATTGCTAGGGGCTCGGGTTATGGAGGATTATGAGACATACCTTGGGTTACCAATGGTTGCTGGTAAATCTAAGGTAATTACTTTCAAAGCCCTACAAGAAAAAATAAATAAAAAGGTGTTAGGGTGGAAGGAGAAATTTATTTCAAAGGCTGGGAGAGAGATCTTGATTAAAACAGTGGCACAATCTATACCCACGTATTCTATGGGCATCTTTAAGATCCCTTAAACATTCTGTCATTCCATTAATTTAACCCTAGCTAAATATTGGTGGGGCCAAACCAAAGATGAGAAGAAAATACACTGGATTAGTTGGAAGAAGTTGTGTACGCCAAAAGGAAGAGGTGGAATGGGGTTTAGGGACATTGAGGCTTTCAACCTAGCAATGCTTGCTAAGCAATGTTGGAGATTGATCCACAATACCCACTCCTTATTCTATCGGGTATATAAATCCAAGTACTTCCCCACATGCTCGTTTATGGAGGCAAATTTAGGCAATAACCCCTTATAAGTTTGGAGAAGCTTGCTGGCTGCAAGGGAGGTGATTAGGGAAGGTTCAATGTGGACGGTAGGGGATGGATCCTCAATACAAGTCTCAAACCATAAATGGCTGCCAAACAAACCAGTGTTCTCAGGGACTCCTAGGTCTCAAATGTATGTAAATGAGTTGATTGATAGGGCCACAATGCAGTGGGACAAGGAGAAGATCTTCGATTTGTTCGCCTACAGGACTAGGATGGATATTTTATCTATCCTCTTGGGCAACAACTCTGCTCGTGGTGTTCTAGTTTGGAAGGAAAATAAGTCTCAGACTTTCACAGTGAAATCAGCCTATCAAGTGGCTTGCAAGCTGAAGGAAGCAACTCGGGTTGAACATTCTGCAGCAGCTTCAGACCAGCATATTTGGAGCAGAATGTGGAAGCTGAATGTCCCTCCGAAGGTTCGAACTTTTGTATGGCGGGCATGCTCCAATATATTGCCTACCAAAGACAATCTCCATCGAAAAAAGTTAAGAGTTAACCCAAGATGTGAACTATGCTGCCAACATCATGAATCAACTGGTCACCTGTTGTGGGAATGCCCATTTGCAAGAAATGTCTGGGCTTTATGCAATGGGAAGATTCAGAAGTGTTCAAATGAAGCTTAAGATTTTTTTTTGCTATTTCGCACGATAGTGAGAAGACTTCCTCAAGTTGAACTGGAAAAATGGGCCACAGTCTCCTGGGCAATATGGAATGCTTGAAACAAATTTTACTTCCTCAACTCCACCCAAGAAAGATCCTTGATGGCGCCCTTGGATACTTAGCAAAGTACCAGCACTTTTTGGCTGCACAGAATAGTGCTGTACATGGAGATTAACCTGATGTATTTATGCATGTAGTACCCGTATTCTTTCTTTCTACACTGCTGCATATTGTAGTCTTTTGTCTTGTATGATGCCCTTTGAGTTATCGGGTCCAGTGGGCTTTAAGTTGTATACCACTTTCATATCAATAAAGTTTTTCTATCTTAAACTCAAAAAAATAAAAAATAAAAACCGTTTTAAGGAAAAACCCCGGATGTTTAAGTTGATCATTTTGGATGTAGAATGTGTTAGTCTTCCAGTACATCTAATATATAGTCCCCGGTAAAACGGAAATATTGTGATTGGGAAAATCTTTTCATTTTGTGGGGGCACTACATCCACATGGATAATTATTTAATGAGAGATGCTACGTCTACAACATTTTTACAACAAATCACAAGTGGTTAGTTGTTATTGGTTCAAATTTGAAACTAACACTAAGATTACTTCTTTGCCCCAACAATAACAACCAACAACCGATAACAATCTGCCACTTAGGATTTGTTGTAAAAATGTTATAAACATATCATTTCTCTTATTTAATGGTGCGCTTGGAATGAGAGATTTTTTAGGGATCATTTGGTACGGACCATCGCCTACCCAATTCTTGCTAACTCTTATATTATTTTGATGACCTTATTGATCAAAATTTTAATGTTTACCATGATATCTATGATTTATACTGCCGCAAGTTTGTAAATCTGATTAATCTACTATAGAATGGGATGGTCTTCATGGCAGTGTGGCTGAAAGAAGAACCATGGGATATGGCAGGTTCCCCGTACTGCCAAGTGACCTAAAAGATATCTTTCAATGACAATTGAGGGTTGTAATACAATCATGGTTTCATCAATGAAGAATTCTTGATGGTTTCATGAAATGAAGAATTCCTGATTTATAATAAACACAAGTATTCCCATAATTTCCAGGCAGATCATAATATATTAATATCCAATGGAACCAGGACAGATGAAAATCTAGCTAACTACCAATGTTTCAACTGTTCCAAGCCTTGGCCACTATAAAGGTGGTTCAATTGGATCCATTAACCCTTATAAAACAAACTAGCTTAAGAAGATATATTTCATTTTTTTAGTTTACCTTTAACAACTGGCCTGAAAATAGTCACAGCCAAAAATTTTACATCTATCGCAAAACATGTTCCAATATTCCACCTCTTTTTACTGAAGGTTCTCAGTTCAGTCGCAGTTTCTCTTTCTTTTCCATAAAAAAAAGGTCTTTTTTTCATGTTGACTTATATACAGTGCATTACATTGCACATAAGGTACACCAGTTTAAGTACACAAACTGAATCGAATTTATTTACTCTCCTTAATTTCATTGTCTTTTAGATAGATAGTGGAGAAAATTATGTACACTTACAGCAAGATGAGCATCATATGAGGAACAAAAAGAAGATCCTATATCCAGAAAAGCTACAGAAATAGACAGCTCAATATGCTATCATCAGGTATAGTACCCCAAGGGCTGAAAATATATCCTTAGTGTCGATATATCATTGATCCACGAGCCATAACTATTATTTAAATGATCCTCTTGAACCAAGGAAAAATTTACCTCCATTTGCAAAGATTTTTGTCAATAAACACTTGCTTGAGCCAATCTTGTTTGCCCCCGAGCTATAAGCAACTCATAATCCTGAGTATTTCAACATGAGGACAAAGTAGTTCATATAAGAACAATTTAAAAAAAAAAAACAATTTTGTATTTATCCTTCCTTTTGTTTTAATTGTAAATGCATTTTCCTGGTTTTTATTTTTTACTTGTTTGCATTCAAGGTGGGGGAGGGGGGAGGGGGGAGGGGGGGGGGGGTGTTGAGGGACCAATGTGAAAATAAAGTTTTAGCAATTTGGACAAGGTTTGAGAGAAACTCTTCAAACTCTTCATATATTTTTTAATTATATGTGAACTTTGAAAATCTAATTATTAGATTGCATGTTCTTTATGTTCTTAACATGCATGTCAAATTTCGTTCAAATCGGATATCATTTACTATACGATCAATAAATTTATTTTTTATGTTAATTTTAAACCACAAAAACTTGAAATCTAAACATTTGATTGATGACATAGCTATTGATCTTTGATCTTCTTAAAATTTTGCAAGCATGAAGGATATAATAAGAATATGCAATCCAATAGTTTTCAAAATTTACATCCAATAAAAGGATATAGGAGTTTGAAGGGTTTCTCTCCAAACTAGTTTGGAGAGAAATCTTTTCCATTATAATGAAGTCTAGCTATACAGCTGGGTCTGTTAGGAAAACACGGTTCATGAACCCCACCCCAAACACCCCCCCCCCCCCCCCCCCCCTTTTTTTTTTTAACTACTATCATAATAAGCTAAAATCACTATTTCTCCATGAAGGATAACTAGAACACATTACCTTAGATCATACATATAAGAAATTACCTGTACAATAGCCTGAGTACAAAGCTTTCCTGACAGAACAGCACCTTCCATTGAAGCCAAATATTTTTGTTTTGTGTAGTCACCAGCTAAGTAAAACCCCTCAATAGGAGATCTTTGTAAGGGACGGCAAGGTTCACAGTCTGGGACAGTTTTGTAAACAGACCTGAGACAATTATTATTTAAGCTTACAGAAGGGAAATGGACTTATAGGTAATAATGAATATCATACTAAAAAATTCAAATAAATAGTCTTTAGAAAACATGTCAAAAATTCAAATAAAATAGTCTTTATACAACATGTCACTAGTTTGATAATATTACTAGGTGCATTGCTTTAACCATATAAAAGGTACTGAATTCTCACTTCTATAATTTTCCATTATTTGTTTAAGAGAACCAAAAGATTCCAAGTGTCAGGCCATGTATTCAAACCTTGGTGTTTTAACAACATGGTACTTCACAATCTTTGCTTTGCTTTGATCTGTGGAAATTTCATCGGGAAAGAGTCTTGCAAGTTCATTCATTGTAGCGTCAATAATGTCTGAGTCACTGCGTGAAATCCATTCTTCTGCAGGCGCAAAAACCAACTCCAGCATAGATTGGTTTGGGTTGTAATATTCCTACATACAACAAAAAATCCTGAATTACAGAGTTTCCACATAGTAATGGAGGAGAATCAAATTAATCACAAAGCTTATAATTATGTCTGTGTCTGATCAATTCAGTGAAGGATACTGGTGAATTTTGAAAATTTTAAGATACATATAGAGACATATTTAAGTGTTTTAATGGCCACTATGCCATGTAGGCATGCTCATGTACTTCATTTATTTGGTACAAACCAACCCAACACTTGACAGAAGCTAACCAACTGTCCCATAATTTACCAAATATTCAAGGACGTAAAAATCAGAGAAATAAGAGGGGGGGCGGGGGAGAAAAAAAGCACCAGCTTTTACCTTACATGTTACTGACATGTCAGCATACACACTGAGAAGTGGACTTCTGCAAGGGGAAAAAGAAAAGAAAATAGCCAGAAATGAGACGCAGAAGAAACAATGACAGAATAATTAGCCTAATGGAAGTGTGTGTATGTTTTGGAGGGGAAGAGTGCCGCCCGAGAGAGGGGGGGGGGGGGGGGGTGGGGAGGGGGGTGACCTCCTCTCCCAACTCAGGAAACAGGGTAAAAGAGGGAAAACAAGATATCTAGATCTAAATTATTATAAACAGTTTACAGAATATTTTGCAAGTCCTATCATAACTAAGCAATCCTACCAAATTTTAAATTACCCAATGATAAATGTCCACCATACCAATAAAAAAAAAATTAAATAATTAAATGAAAAAGATATTTTAGCTCTAGTAGTCAAGACTGACGGTAATACTGATTCCACATTTCTATGAGGAAAAAGAAACTTTTCATTATGCAACCTATATTAAATATTCTGAATTCCTTTATTTTTTCTTTTTCTCCATTTGATCAGGAACATGCACTCAATAGTTCTTGAAGCCATGGCCTTATCGTTCACAGTTTGTGTATATGGGAAGGTGTGATTTGAGCTTGAGAACATTAGCAATATTCTAAAACCTCAAAAGAATGATTCAAGAAGATTGCACAAATCATTGTAAGACTAAGTTGTTCAGTAGCAAGGCTGGCAAAATCAGTGAGAGAAAAAATTAAGCAGAAAAGAAAGTATTCTCTCCACTAGACAACAAAATTGATGTAACAAGTATGAGCAGGACCTGCTAAACAGTAGGTGATCATAGGTGTTCTTCAGTTTTCTGTCAAACCTGCAATTGGTGAAACCATTGAGATAACATATTAATTATCACCGGCTGTGACATAAAGAGGATATGAATTGTCTCCAACCCAAAAAGCAACAGATTCATAGCATAACAAGGATTAATACATTTGCTAAACTTATTAAAAGAAAGTATAAAAATATCCAATTTAAATAATTTCATTATTGCAGTAAAATAGATAAATATAATACAAGATTTCCTTCCCCAGCTGCATCAAATAACATCTTCAAAAATTGAGAAATAAATCCCATTTCAGGAATTTGTTTGCCAAATCAGTTTTATATAAAACCAAATATACACTATATTTTCAACTAGGACCTTCTAACTCTAATCGTGCATTATAGGGACTCAACACTTTTTAAGTGAATAAAATGGAATTGGAGAGAGCAACCTTTTTCTTTTAATTAACAATGGTAGAATCAGTCACTAACCATATGTGGACATTAATAACTGGAACTCCAACTAATTTCTTTAATCTCTGGAAATATGGAATCTCTTTCCAGTTTTCCGGCAAAAGAAGCTTCAGGATATCAACTGATTGGAACAAATAACAATATTAGGGAAGCTGGTATTAAAGCATGAAAAAAATTATATGACTCCATATGAAGTTAGTAGTATACCTGGAGTAGCAAATACATAAGCATCTCCTTCAATCATGTTCCCATTATTCAGTAAAAAGCTTTTCACTGTTCCATCATTATTTAGCTCGATTTTTTGTATTCTCGAATTTAGTCTTACTTCACCACCTAGTGATTGAATATGATCAACAATTGGCATGCAGAGTCTCTCTGGGGGATTACCATCCAAGAAAGCCATCTTGGAACCATTCTTCTCCTATACATGCGTTTTTATAATTCATGAAGCAGCTAGTGTCAAGTTGTAAGAAGTTGTTTATTTCAATATCTACTGCTTGTATTTTCAACATTATATGTATTGATAGTACTCACCAAAATGAATATGATTCATCTATAAAATGCTACTAAATATTGCCTCTAATATATCAGAATTAGCATTTCCCAATAAAGTCTAAGATTTATGTCCCAAAGCAGTTAGTGTATGTTCACTTGAAAAGCCATTGGATTGATCTTTCTAAAATTGAGAAGGAAATGAAAA
Organism: Quercus glauca; assembly: GCA_023736055.1. NCBI lineage: Eukaryota > Viridiplantae > Streptophyta > Magnoliopsida > Fagales > Fagaceae > Quercus > Quercus glauca. The sequence goes on from CM043320.1 coordinate 28,214,936, forward strand.
TGAATTGTTAACTCCATCCAGCCCAAGAGAAGATAAGTTTAGAGGTTTCCATAATGGTTTTGGAATCCTATTTTGATTTGAAGAATAATAAAAAGGTGTCATAATTCCCATTACAAGTGGTAATCCCACATTGATAAGAAAAGAAGTAGACAGGTGTAATTAGTCCCTATAAATCAGGGACGGAGCTAGGATTTTTTGTTTGGGGGGGCCAAATTGTGCTAGTAATATTAGTCAAAACAAACACCCACACACATGCGTAAGCACAAATACAAATAAACCTTAATATTTTAATACTAGAGTATGTCATAATTTATAAATACATTGTATACAAACTTATCTTCTAAACTTTAATGAGTATACAAAAGTTGTTTAGTTTGATATTAGTCTGAAAAATACCAACAAAAAGAACTTAGTATCTCCAATAAAAATTATGCTCATTGTAGATCTTCCATGGAATAAAATTATTATACCATTTTCATAGTTTTCAATAAAAATTACAAAATTGACTAGCAAAGTTAATAAAAAAATTTAATGGCCCCCCAAAGGGTGGCTGTAGCTCCGCCCCTGCTATAAATAGTGATGATATAGCTTTTGTTGTGGGAGTAAGAAGAAAAAAAAAAATTGTCTACTGTATTTAATGTGAGGGTGTGGGAGTTAGAAGAAAAAGTTTTTGTCTACTGAATTTGTGTGAGAGTGCCTATGTGTGTATTAGGGATTTGGGTTGGTTTGAGAGAGTTTGTGTGTAACTGTAATGCATATTGTTGATAGTGGACTTTGATCGGTTTTGTCCATAGATGTAAGTATAAATTTTCCAAACTACATTAAATTATGTGCCTTATGGTGTTTACCTTTTATTGTTTTTGATATTTTTTTTCACAACATATTGGTATTAGAACTATTGTTTAAGGATCCTAGAGATGAAAAGCACAAAGTTTGTGGTGGAGCTCTTTAATAGGGAGAATAAATTTAGTTTGGCAAAGCAATGTCCAAATTTAGTTTGGCAAAGCAATGTCCATGATGCCCGTGTGCAGCAAGGATTGATTAAGGAGTTTTACGAAAAGTCAAAGAAGCTACTATACTAGGTCAGATAATGAATGAGAAGAAATTAAATGAAAGCAGTGTGTAACATATTTTGAGTCTCTTCCCAGAGGTGAAGTATGACTTCTTGATTGAGATTTCTCCCTAAGAATCATGGAAAAAGATAGAAAATGTATATATGTCAAAGTCATACGAAATTGATTGTACTTGAATAAAGAGATATATCACTTGTATATGGAAGAAAGTACTGATGTTAAGAATCATCTTAATGATCGCTTCTTAGTTATCAAGCATGGAAGCCAAGATTGAGGAGAATCAACTCCTTTTTTTGTAACCTCACTTCCACCTTTGTATGATACCATGGTGATTATAGTGTTAGTTGGAAAGGAGACACTCAAGTTAGAAGAGGCACAACAATTATGTTGGAACCAGAGAAGTTCAAGAAGACAACGAAAATTCTAAAGTTGAGATATTTGTGGTGAAGTATGAATCAAGTCACGATAGGAATATGTCAAATCTCTATATAATTGGAATTGAACTCTTGACTGTCCACTTTCATATACTTCCAAAAATAACCCTATAATCTAATTAAAAATGATTTCATAATAAGGAAAATTAAGGATATAACGATAAATTGAGATATTTAAAATTCAAATTCCATAAAACTAGGACACATTTTACACTTAAACTATAACTAAATAACTCATTGCCAATATAACTTAAAATTGTCCTCTCTCTCTCTCTCTCTCTCTCTATATATATATATATATAAAATAATTAATAGCCGAAACATTTGACTTTTTGTTGACCACTTCTCATTGCACCACGTGGCTACATCAATTAATGCCACGTGTACATTTTAAAAAAAAACTTGAAGTTGTATCTTTTCGTTTGATGGAAGTATTAGTGATATTTTCACTTTTTAGAACCATTGTATTTAGTCATCATTTAAAATTTTTCTTCAACTTTTCCGTGCATCGCACAGATTAGCGACTAGTATATATATATATATATATATAATAAACAAATAAGAGCCTATGAACAAGCACATAGCACGTGCAAAAGGCTAGTAGGAAGAATTTGAAAGGGAGAATTCCATAACAAAGTTTAGACCAAGGAAAAATATTAATGACGTAGAGTATTATTAGTGCCATGAGATAGGATGTTATCTGTACTAATGCAAGAAGTTGAGACCTATGTTAAAAGAGTTTATGACATGAACTGATTGCCATAAATATGCAAATGCAATGATTGTTAATTTGTTACAACAAAAAGTGGAGCTAGATAGTGCTGATGTTTTTTAAGGTTAGAAAAGTCACATATTCAATTAAAAGTTCATGGATTTTAGGAATAAAGATTGGTTTGACACGTACTAAAAGTTTAGATATTGATGGGTATTAGAATTATGGTTAAATGATTAAATCCACCGTTTCCTAACTTACACCTTTGGGACAATTGGCAATCTATCATGGTATCATAGTAGGTGGCTGAGTTCGAACCTTGTCTTCACTTTAATTCCCATTTAAAAGTTAAAATCCTATAAGTGGGGCCTCATTTATTAAGGGAGATTTTTGGTCCACATGTGAAAGGGAGTGTTAGAGTATAAATTATTAAATTCACCCTTTCCAATCGGCTAAAGCATTTGGAACAATTGGTAATTTATCATGTCTTTAGGTCGGTTGGATTCTTTGGACTTTTACAAGAGGCAAAGTTATGAAAGTTAGCAAAATTTCTTTGATGGTAAAGAAGGGAGAGAAAAAATCCAAGAATTTGTACAAGGTTATTGGTGACATGTTCAAAGATGGAGCACATGGTGAAGCAAACAATAGAGGTGAAGCAAATGGCAGAGAGGAGTCTTTGGTCAAAAAACCATAGAGAGAAAGATAATCATGGATGGAAGAAATTGAAATTTATGGATAGTATAACAGATATATATATATATATATATATATATATTTTGATAAGTAGATGGTATAACAGATATATTAATGAATCCAAGTTCGACCAAGAAGTTCACAAATAGCTTGAATTCAATTGATCGCATCACTCGTTGACATGGTGAAGCACCCCTACCCATAAAAGGCCTCCTGCAAAGGAAGTAGCCAAAAAGGTACTAGTGAAGACATCTCATGAGTTGGATGTGGAGATTTATGTTTGGAGCTTCCATGTTGGTTTTGGAATCCCACATTAACTAGAAAGGATAATGAGTTACGAGAATTCCTACTAGCTTCCTCAGAGAAGCTTTCCTTTTCATTTTTTACGAGAGACATTGTTTCCCTCTTGAAAAATGAAAAAGAATGATTAAAAAAAAAATTTAAAAAGCAATTCTTGAAACCACAGGTAATCACAAGTAGTTATGTAGTCGTGTGTGGCATTGTTTGTTGGAGTAGAATTTGATGGGTATTTTTAAATTTCTTAATTTACCTTTGTACCCTTAATGACACAGGACAACCAGAACAAAACTAAACAACAGAAAAAATAAATAGATATGACCTAGGAGTCAGTACCTAGACCTAGTTTGGAGTTAGCACCAAGCGAGGAAACCACTAGGAGTCAGCATCTAGGATAGACCTAAAGTCAGCACCAGACCAAAAGAAAGACCAAACGGCCATTTTCATCAAAATATCAACTATCCCTCGAGGAATACAATAGGTTGCTTATAAAGGATTGCTAAACCCTAGTTCTAATTGGCTAAGAAACCCTAATTGCCTTATTACAAAAATAACATTGCTTCCAAATTAAAATACTAATAGCCCAATACACTACTAGAACCTAAAACATAAAAATACAATTGACTTGCAAACATAAATAATACTAAATAATAATCTTTTTGCGTCTCCCGCATCATTCTCCTCTAGTTGGAGAAAACTCGACCTCGAGTTCTAAAGCATTGAAGGATTAGGATGCTAACAAGTAACACTTGCTTCAAGTTTGGAATCACCTTAGAGAGCACAGAGAAAAGAAAAACCTTGAATTCTACCTCGTCAAACTCTTCTAGAATAACAAAATCAATGTGTGGAATCAACATCATCTTATCTTGAACCATTGGAAGCACTATGTTATCTACTTTCTCCACTTTAGCAAACTGTTTGTCTTCATGCACCATTGAAGGCTGATCAAAAGCAGATTCATTAGCTTCCAATATCACATCATGTGCACCCTCCAACGTAATACTCTCTTTGGAAACCATCTCTTCTCCTTGCTACTCTTCAATAGATTCGTTTCCTTGCACGCATGTTAAAGCAACACTTGTCGAGGTATTCACATCTTTGTCAACAGTAGGCTTTGGTGTTGCTTGAGGATTCTCCACGACCAAGATATCATCATCAATGTTGTCTTCTATGGGGGCAGTAATAATTTCTTTGTCATCAATTATCCTTGGTTTCCCAATTGAATCGGTTTGAGTCTTCACTTGCTTCATTTGAGTAATTATGTCTTGAATATCTTTCATGAGCTTTTCAGATAATTCCTTTAATTCCTTGGTAGATTATTCAAAAGTGCACTGAGGACATGAAATGGGATGAGGATTCATCGTATTTGCTTCAACTTGAAAAGTACCACACTGAGATTGGGGTAGATACTTAGCTCAGAAGTATGGTGGCAAATACTCATCACAAAACTTTTCTTTCATATCTTTCCACACACTAATGGCAAGTTCATACTTTATATAGCGGAAATATTCAAGATCCTCCCAAAACATTTGTGCTCAACCTCTTAACTTTAACTTTGCATACCTAACCTTTATGTTATCCGCAAAATTTGCTTGCTCAAAGAATTGCTCCATCCCATTCATCCAGTTGACAAAATCCCGTGGATTAGTTTTACAACCATCAAAATAAGGTGCTTCGGATATTACCACAGCTCACTAGGCAAAAAGATTCTGCCAACTTGACTTGCTAAGTATGGCCCGCTAAAGAAGGGATTGTCATGGCATTAACCAAATAAAGCTTCACTGTTTGAAGTCTGAACACCAATAGAAAAACCAATGCATCCACATGGACTGGACTGAAGGCTTTTTTTTTTGGTATGCACGTAAAGAAACTAAAGAAGAATCTTAAATGAAAAGTTGAGTCCACTAAAGATAGTAAGAGAACCTAGCCCTTGTGATGGCGGCTAAGTGTACTGGGTGGAGTTGGTTGTTCACGGACCAGAGGACTTGACCCCCTTTTCATTTTTTTTAATGACTAAAAAGCCAGATACACCGTGGTGTGGATTGGTAACAACAAAACGAAGCTTCAATCCTAGTAAGTGCAGTGGTTCGACAGCTGCGCCAGGTGAGATGGAGAGCTTCAGAACCAGCGAAGTCATCAACGGACAAAATATTGGGACATCGGTCTGGTGTCACTGACTGTGAAACTAGAGGTCGCTGGTGCGATAGGGATCCACTGCTAGCAGTGTATCCGGCAGTGGTTTTGAAGGATGGCGATTGTAGTTATTTTATGCTTGGCTGGGAAATCTGGTTTACTGTAGCGGCTGGTATTCCGATGGTTAGAAAATAATGACTACACTGGATTTTTTTTTTTGGTGTGATTTTTTTGGTTCTGGGTTGACTGCAGTGATGCTTCAAACAGATTGATGTTTGCTCTGACACCAACTAACGCAGGACAACCAGAACAAAACTAAACAACAAGAAAAATAAATGGATATGATCTACGAGTCAGCACCTAGACCTAGCTTGAAGTCAGCACCAAGCGAAGAAACCACTAGGAGTCAGCATATGGGGTAGACCTGGAATCAACACTAGACCAAAAGAAAGACCAAACGGCCGTTTTTTTCATTCATCAAACTATCAACTATCCCTCAAAGAGTACAATAGATTGCTTATAAAGGATTGCTAAACCCTAGTTCTAATTGGGTAGGAAACCCTAATTGCCTTATTACAAGAACAACCTTACTTCCAAATTAAAATACCAATAGCCCAATAAACTACTAGGACCTAAAACAAAAAAAAATACAATTGACTTGCAAAGATAAATAATACTAAATAATAATCTTTTTGCATCTCCCGCATCTTTGACGTAGGACAACCAGAACAAAACTAAACAAAATGAAAAATAAATGGATATGACCTAGAAGTCAGCACCTAGGCCTGGCTTGGAGTTAGCACCAAGTGAAGAAACCAGTAGGAGTCAGCACCTAGGGTAAACCTGGAGTCAGCACCAGACCAAAAAAAAGACCAAACAACCATTTTTTTTCATTTATCCCTCAAGAAATACAATAGGTTGCTTATAAAGGATTGCTAAACCTTAGTTCTAATTAGCTAGAAAACCCTAATTGCTTTATTACAAAAATAACCTTGATTCCAATTTAAAATACTAATAGCCCAATAAACTACTAAGACCTAAAACATAAAAATACAATTGACTTGCAAACATAAATAATACTAAATAATAATTTTTTTGCATCTCCCACATCACTTAATTAGCTAATTCTTAAATCATTTTCAATTAGGTAATAGGGTTATGTCTGCAAGTACAAAAAGTGGACACTAAAGAAAGATGCAGGTGTGCTAGTATATAGAATGTTGTTGCAAATTTTGTTGTAAATGTAAGAGTTAGAAGACAGTTTTGTCTAGTATGTTAATGTGATAGCACCTTAGATGTAGTGAGGATTTGATTTAATTCATGTTTATGAGAGTTTGTAAGCATAATTGTAATCTCTATCATTAATAGTACAATTTGGTTGGCATTGTATGTGGATTTAGACATAAAGTTTGCCAAACTACTTTAAATTTAATGTCTTGCGATGTTTACATTTTATTGTTTTGCGTATCTTCATAACATGAATGAAACAGAAAATAACAGTTCTAGCATGCTTGGTATGTATGCACCTAAGTGATACCACTTTCACTTCAATCAGGGAAAATTTATATACAAATTTGGATCTGGCAAAGGATGTATGAGTACGTCAAGAGTATTAACGCATGAATGCATGTGAATACCTATCTTGCATCAAATAAGATATTATAGTTTTGCAGTACCTTATTAAGAGAAAAAAAATGTGAATACCTGAAGAAACCTATTCAAAGCAATCAATATGCATTGCATTGAAAGTTCATCGGGGTTAATGAAATTTAGCGCCTTTGACATGGCTACAAATACCTCATCAGTTACACGATCAGGTACTCCCTGAAATTAGGAAAAAACCATTACATATTGCAAAGTATTTACCAACATCATAGGCTTCTTTTTTAAGAAGTTCTTGCCCCATGGAGAGAAAAAAAAGATTCAAAACAATGACTCTAATTTTTCTTATTCCCCATTTTAAAGAAACATTTATATGATTTTCTTTGGGTTTGAAATTTCTAGAAGCTTAGGGCACTCCCATTATTTTGTCCACTACAGTGACACAACATTACCCACACATGCCTCTTCTGACACCAACCAGTATCTCCTATCCTAAGATTTCATTTCAGTATAAACAAATGGAACATCAAGCTATAATTTGCAGACAGACATATAACATACATGTGAATACAGATATGGGGTATTGAACACAGCAGGTCCAAATATGTCTAGCATAACATTTACCGGCATCAAAATGATTCATATACATGTTACTTTACAAAGTAATGGAAGTTTTAACTTTTAAACCTATATGTGTGTGTGTTAAAAATAATAAATAAATAAAAGACAACAGATGGTAAAAGTCCCGCCTATAGTAGCCTCCGCATTGATTTGTAGACCCAAAAACAACACTGCCTACAATTATTCTTCCCAGTAGTATATATTTAATTGTCCATTTCGGAACAGTTTATTTATCTTTTTGCTGAAAGTTTTCTGCTTAAAGGGTGCTAAAGTGTACTTGTACTTTAAAAAAGTGAGATTTTAAAAAGCTGTATATAAAAGCTAAAAAGCAAAAAGCTAGCTTATAAGCTAGTCCCAAACACATATTCATAATAGCATTGAGATTAACCCACTTGTCTCAATTCAAACCTTTGCAATTAAAGGACCAAAGACTAGGTTTGGTCTAAAAAAGCTGATAAGAGATGAACGAAACAACATCAACACTGACACGTGAAATAGTGTTGAGGAATGAGGAGATGAAAGGAAATCCAGCATAGTTACAGGAGAGAGTCCAGAAAAATGTAGACTACAGTTATTAACCCCAAAACAGTGTAAGATTTGTGTACCTGCTTTCTCATCCACTCTTTAACAGTTAAACCATCTTGAGCTTCAACATAAGGCTGTCCACCAAGCATTGCCGGCAAGAGTCCAATCGCAAACTTGACTTTATCTGGCCAAGTCAGCATCTCATTGTTCTTCAAGATAGCCCATATTCCTGGCCATTACGTTCAGAATAAATATTCAACAAACTTATAGTTGATATGATTATTACAGAAAATACTTTTAGCAACTAATCAAGAGAATAAATACTTTCTTAATATTTGGAGTCGTCTCACAACAATATGGGTCCCATGCAACAAAATCAAGAAATGATATTCACCATCCAATGAGTGATCATTATTGCATATATTTGGCACCAAAATATGTAATAATTATTGCACAATATTTTAAGTCCTCTTATGTGAAAAAAGCGTGGACTTAAGATCATCGTTTTAATTTATTCTTATAAACTCCAAATATTAAATTGGACTTCATAATTTTTTAATCCTCATATACAAAGTATAATGCATTGCATGAATATCCTTATAGTTGTTCATCAGTTCTGAACTTCATTACACTCAAGTTGTAAGTTAACGATATATCAGGGATTAATATAATAACAGCTGAAAGATCATCATCACGAGAAAAGGTTGGAAAAGCAGGTTCTCAATTGGGTCATATTTTTGGCACAGAAATTCTAACTACCCAGTTTTATGCATCAGGTAAGGCGCCTCAATGCAAGCAATATGTGCTATGTTTCCAATTATGAGTTTACCAAACTAACTGACATTTGCATAAAAAGTGCAGCAAGAGTGAGGGCAGATTTAGTTGCATAAATGGGAATACAAGCTTTTTGATTAATTCAAAAGCACGGGGTAATCATCATATAATGAAAATAACAATTTTTCCATGGGGACAAATTCTGATAGTTGTCTTAACAAATATAGGCACCTTAACCCTTATAAGTGGAAATAAAATGCTTACCATTTAATGGTGCAGGAAGAACTTCAGGAAAATCAAATCGGCTGAACTCTCCCGGCTTATTTGGCATTGCAAAAATCATAGAATGTTCCTTCCATTGCAACCGATCATCAATACCAAGTTCCCCGAACAGATTCTGCACATTTGGGTAAGCCCCAACTAGCCCGCAAGGAAAAATAAAAATAAAAATAACCTAATTTTGTAATGATATATAAGGTTAATTTTAGAACATCTAAGTGGAAGATGGACAAAATGAGTTAAATAATTGAAAAATTATCATAAAGGCAAACATCTTTAAAAATCATAATGATGATACTGAAGTAATAACTTATTACTAATTCACATCATTAATTATGATTGTTGTTATAAATGACATTTTACTACCTATAAAAAAATTGATATTGAAGTAAGAACCAACAAGAACAACAAGCCTTAATCCCAAACTTTTGGGGTTAGCTATGGATCCTCAACAAATTAGTTAGGGTTGGCCCCATCTATTCTTTTCCTCAATTTTATTCTATCCAAAGTAAGAACCATAAAGTAAAAATGCAGAAACACTCATGAAAGCACTCAAACTTGGTTTAAAAAGTATTGAAACAAAAATAGATTTAGAGTCACAAATTGCAAACTAAAAAGTATTAGAACTTACAGAATATATGTAATCCAGTCTCATACCAGTCTCCATCGTCATCTTTCCATGCAGCCACCTATAGGAAAAAGGTCAAGTTGGAACAGTCAAGTTGGAAGCTATAAATTATTTATAGTAACCCTGCAAATTAGTTCTGATTGCTTATACCTAAGAATTAATAACAACAATCTACTTCAGTAAGAGTTTTATTACTAAATTTAGACATAACAAATAACTTGTTAAAGCCCAATGACATTTTAAACTTAAGAGAGAGAGAGAGAGAGAGAGGAGTAGGGAGAGGACGAAGAGGAGAGAAGAGGTCAAAATAGTTGCTTAATATCATTATATAACCTTTACTTAATTGATAGTCTATGTTACATGCCAACCAAAGATAATGAAGCCAAGATTTGGTGTAAGCCTTTATACAGAATATATGGCAAGCAATACATAATTTTTCAGATTTCATAAATGAGACAGAATTGCCAGATGTCAAAAGCAATGCTAATTTTTTCATATTTCATAAATGAATTTAAGCATTAGATTTTCCATTGCAAAGATGCTCTTATACATGGGCAATAGTCAGGATCAGCCGGCTCTCTTGCATGTTGATCACTTTTTGGCCTCAACGCAGTGGGAAGTGCATTAACCTCACGTAATCCAAAGGGTACTACCGCAAAGTGGTTTCAGACCACCATCATATTTTTCTGGACTATGGGAGATTACAAAAGGAAAAGCCCCATTCCAATTTGAAAATATTTGGCAACAGGGTCCAGCCTTCATTGATAGGCTGAGGGATTGGTGGAGCAGTTATAGGATGATGGAGCCAACCAGCTTCATAATGGCCAAGGATCACATCAGTTGAAGGAAGAATGGAAGAAATGGATCGAGGAGATTTTGGTGACATAAGGATACAAAAAAGTAGAGCCTGACTGACTTATTGAAACTAGATATGAAGGAGGAAAGTAGCTTAAGTATGAAGGATAGGAGGAGAGACAAGTTAGAGAGCCAGATAGAGAAAAATAAATAAATAATAAAAATTGCACTTTTGGAGAAACTAGCTAGAGACAAAAATCTAGGGCAATATGGTTTAAAAGAGGGGGGCAAGAATACAAAGTTTTCACTGGGCACTAGGCATTCAAACTTTAATGGGAATGTTAAACTGGATGGAAGATGCTAAGGGAGGATAATGAGATTAAAGATGGCATCATCATAGTCTACCATTTTAGTATGAGAAATCTGCTGATTGGAGATTGTGTGGATGGTGTTGAGTTAGCTACATTTGAGGAGAAGATAGAGAGTGGCACAAGACTCAAGTCATAGTTTGACTAAGCAGAAGTTCTTTTTGCTATAAAGAATATGAACGAGGCTAAGGTGCGGGTACCAAATGGCATCACCATAGCTTTCTATCAAAGATGTTGGAACATGGTTAAAGAGGATGTGCTCAAATATGCTCAATTGAGTTAGCAATCTTCATTTGTTAGAAAAATGTTGGACATGGATAGAATCATGCATTTCTTCAGTCAAACTCTTCATTCTCATAAATGGGAGCCTCAGAATTCTTTAGCAGAGGCAGTTTATGGCTAGGAGATTCATCATGACCACGTTTGTTCAATTTTGTTGTGGAGGTGCTTAACAGAATGATAAAAAGAATAGTTACGAGAGGGCATTTGTTGGGGTTTACCAAAGATAGGAGCAATGGAGATACTTTAACGATATATTATTTATTATTTATAAATGATAGGATTATATTTTGTGGTGAAGATATGGAGAAATTAGAATGTGAGGGCATCCTGTTACTTTTTTTAAGCAATGACAGGGTTAAGGATGAATTTGACTAAGAGTGAGTTAGTATTGACAGAGACGATATCTACAACGGAAGGTTAACATTGGCTATGGGATTCAAACTCATTACCTAAGACTTATTTGGGCTTTTAGGATCTCACGTTAAGGCCACAGTTTGTGTGGAATGGCATTAGTGAGGAAATGGAGAGGTGTTTAGCAAGGTGGAAAAGATTATACCTCTCAAAAGGGGGCAAATTACTCTAGCAAAAAGTGCTTCGTCCAAGTTGCCTATTTATTTTTATGTCTCTTTTCACTATGCCAATAAATGTTGCCAGTAGACCGGTTGAAATTACAGTGGAATTTCTCTAGGGGGGGAAGGGGGAGGAGGAAAAAAAAAAAAAACATCCTGTAGAATTGGAAAATTTCTACTACCCCAATATGTGCAGGGGGTTTGGGTATCAAGTTGTCTACTTTCAATCAAGCATCATTAGGAAAGTGGTTATAGAGATTCACTCAAGAGAAGAAGCATCTTTGGAGGAAATTGATGGGAGCGAAATATGGGAAATGTGTAAAGAGATGTTCATCATAGCCTATTCAGCACTCATATGGGTTTGAATTTTTGGAAGGCAATTAAAGCTGGATGAGACTCATTCATTAGATTAGTTGGATATGTTGTTGGCAATAGTAAAAGGATAAGGTTCTGGTGTGATTCTTGGTGTGCAGATAGGGACCTAGCAACTTTATTTCCATAGCTATTTCAGTTAGCTATTAATAAAAGATGATATGGTCTCGGATTACATGGAGACACATGATGGGGAAGTCACTGAATCCTCTTTTTTTGAGGTTAGCCCAAGATTGGGAGCTGGAAGCATTTGCAATTTTTTTTTAATTGCTTTATACAACCCGGATCCAAGAGGCCACAGGTGTTAAGAGGTGCTGCCTGTACAAATATTCCTTAAAAGGCTTTTTGGAGGGTAAAGAGAAGATAGCTTATTTTGAGTGGAGTGCAACATGCGGGAAATTTTTTACAATGGATAATCTTATTAGAAGAGGTATGGTGTTGGAAAACATGTGTATTATGTGTAACACTAGTAAAAAACGTGGATCATTTGCTATCGCATTGTCCAGTAGCATTGGAGTTATGGAATTTTATATTTGTAGCTTTGGGTGATACCAACGATGGCAGAAATATTGCTTCAGCATCAGTGTTGAAATTTCAAGACTTTCAAGAAAAGAGTTTGGAACATTACACCTGGTGCTTAACATGGAATGCATGGAGGGACAAGAATGGGAGTACATTTGAAGAGTAAGAACCATATAAAGAGATTTCAATCTCAGTTTGTAGGATCTTTATTGTATTGGCTATTCTTGGATGCAAGTAGACCAACTGTTTATGATATTTTTGATACATTGCATTTGTAATTTTTAGTATGGAAACTTCGGGTATGCATCCTTTACCAATGGTTTCCATAAATAGTTCTCTCATAATTTAATGAAAATTTATCACCTATCAAAAAATATTCTAGTTTTTGAAAGTGACAATCAAGGCAAAAATGAAGAACAAGCACCAGTTTGGTGTCAGCTGATTGAAAAAGTGGGACAAAAACAGAGCAGCATAAAAACCTTTCCTCCTAGTACATCTCTTGACTCCAATAGTATAGGTTTGTGACCAGCATCTGCCAAATACTTTGCAGTAGACAAACCAGCCAAACCTGCAATAATTTGTAAAATTATAGTCTACAGTGCACCAATTAAGGGAAATTAAAAAAAGAATTCTAATCATCCATTAAGCTAGCATTATTTGATCTCCCAAGAGTAACGTAACTATATTTATAAAGCTTACCAATCACAGAAAAATGTCAAAAAGGAGAAAAATATTCAGAAAAAGAGGAAAACTTTTATAACTTTAGACAAAACTCAACCCTAATCAAATAAGGTTGAAATAATAGATCCCAACCAACCAGAAATTAAGCATGCAAAGACTCACACTTATGTCAACCCAAAAGGTATTTCCACACCTGACAGCTTCTACTACATAATATTTCAGATATCAAGCTCGAAACAATCAGAATCCATTTCTACAAATATTTTGTGAGGTGTTCTAGAGGCTACTCTTAAAAAATAATAATAAATAAATAAATAAAACACAAATGACATCACAGGCATAAAATTAGGGGTGGCAAATGGGCGGGTTTTGGTGGGTTTGGGGTAGGCATAATTGGGTTGGGTATATAAAACTCATTTAACAAATTGCTTCTAACCCAAATCCAACCCAACCCAATTATTATGGGTAAACTCCAACCCACCCAATTACCCAATTATCAAAATTACCAAAATGCCACTAAAGTGAAAATGACCAAAGTACTCTAAAATCATCAAAAATGACCAAAATACCCTCAAAACCTGAAAATTACCAAAATACTCTCAAAATCCAAAAAAATGACCAAAATACCACCGAAACCCAGAAAATGACCAAAATATCCCCAAAGCCCAAAAAATGACCAAAATACCCCCTGAAACCCAAAAATGACCAAAATACCTCCGAAACCCAAAAAATGACCAAAATACTCCAAAAACCCAGAAAATTACCATACCCCCGAATCCAAAAAATGATCAAAATACTCCTGAAATTAAAAAATTACCAAAATACCCTTGAAACTCAAAAATTACCAAAATACCAGCAAAACCTAAAAAATGACCGAAATATCCCCTGGAACCTAAAAAATGACCAAAATACTCCCCAAAACCTTAAAATTACCAAAATACCCTCCAAAACCCAAAAATGACAAAAATACCCTTGAAACCCAGAAAATGACCAAAATACCCCAAAACCCAAAAAATGACTAAAATACCCCGTAGAACCTAAAAAATGACCAAAATATCCCCGAAACCTAAAAATTACCAAAATAATCACGAAACCTACACAATGACCAAAATACCCCTAGAACCCAAAAAATGACCAAAATACCCCTAGAACCCAAAAAATGACCAAAATACTCCTGAAACCTAAAAATGACCAAAATACCCCCAAAACCCATAAAATGACCAAAATATCCCCGAAACACAAAAAAATGAGCAACATACCCCCGAAACCCAAAAAATGACAATAATACCCCCCAAAACTTAAAATGACCAAAATACCCCCTAAACCCAAAAAATGTCTAAAATATCTCTAAAACCTAAAAAATTACTAAAATACCTCTGAAACCTAAAAAATGTCCAAAATAACCTCGAAGCCCAAAAATTGACCAAAATAACCCTGAAAACTAAAAATGATCAAAATACCCTCAAAACCTTAAAAATGGCCAAAATAACCACGAATCTTAAAAATTGACTAAAATAACCACAAAACCTTTAAAATGGCCAAAATAACCACAAAGCCTAAAAATTGACCAAAATAACCTAGAAACCTAAAAATGACCAAAATACCCCCTAAACCTAAAAAATGATCGATAGACCTTCGAAACCTAAAAATTAACTGAAATACCCCCTGAAACCTAAAAAATGACCAAAATACCCTTGAAACCTAAAAACGACCAAAATAACCCCTAAACCTTAAAATGACCAAAATATCCTCGAAACCTATAAAATGACAAAAAAAGCCCCTTAAACATGTAAGTCGATAAAAATACACCCTAAACTTAAAAAATTACCAAAATCCCCCATAAAACTAAAAAATGACCAAAATACTCCCTAAACATAAAAAATGACCAAAATACCCCCTAAACCTAAAAAATGACTAAGATACCCCAAACCCCTATTTTGGTCATTTTAGAGGCTTCAGGTGTATTTTGTTCATCTTACAGGATTAGTTGTATGTTGGTCATTTTAGATATTTTAAGGGGTATTTTGGTCGTTTTATAGGTTTAGAGGTATTTTGGTCGTTTTAGAGGTTTCAGGGTATTTTTGGTAATTTTAGAGGTTTTGGGTTTATTTGGGTCATTTCAAAGGTTTAGGGGTATTTTCGTCACTTTAGGGGTTTGAGGGTATTTTGGTCATTTTTTAGGTTTCAGGGGTATTTTCGTCACTTTTTAGGTTTAGGGGGCATTTTGGTCATTTTATAGTTTTAGGGGGGGTATTTTGGTCATTATTAGGTTTCGGGGTTATTTTTGTCAATTTTTAGACTTCGGGGTTATTTTGGTCATTTTTAGGTTCCAAGGTTATTTTGGTCATTTTTAGGTTTCTAGATTATTTTGATCAATTTTTAGGTTTTGGGGTTATTTGGGCCATTTTTTAGGTTTCGAGTGTATTTTAGTCATTTTTTAGGTTTCGGGGGTATTTTGGTCATTTTTTAGGTTTCAGGGTTATTTTGGTTATTTTTTAGGCTTTGGGGTTATTTTGGCCATTTTTTAGGTTTTGGAGGTATTTTGGTAATTTTTAGGTTTTTAGGGTATTTTGGTCATTTTTTGGATTTTAGGGGCATTTTGATCATTTTTAGGTTTCTGGGGTATTTTGGTCATTTTTTGGGTTTTAGGGGTATTTTCGTCATTTTTTGGGTTTTAGGGGGGTATTTTGGTCATTTTTAGGTTTCGGGGGTATTTTGGTCTTTTTTTGGGTTTTAATGACATTTTGGTAATTTTTTGGGTTTCGGGGGTATTTTGGCCATTTTTAAGTTTTGAGGGTATTTTGGTCATTTTTTGGGTTTCGGAAGTAATTTGGTCATTTTTTGGGTTTTAGGGATATTTTGGTCATTTTTTGGGTTTTAGGGACATTTTGGTCATTTTTTGGGTTTCGGAGGTATTTTGGTCATTTTTTGGTTTCAGGGGTATTTTGGTCATTTTTTTTAATGTTTCAAGGGTATTTTGGTCATTTTTAGGTTTTGGAGTATTTTGGTAATTTTTTAGGCTTCGAGAGGTATTTTGGTCATTTTTTGAGTTTTGGGGGTTTTAGGGTTATTTTGGTCATTTTTAGGTTTATGTGTTATTTTGGTCATTTTTAGGTTTATGTGTTATTTTGGTCATTTTTTAGGTTGAGAGGGTATTTTGGTAATTTTAGTAGTTTGGGGGTTTGGTGATTCGTAGAAATGGTACTTGGATCATAATTGGGTCTAATTGGGTACCCAATTAAAACCCAATAAACATTAGTGTTAATTGGGTTTAATTGGGTTAATACCCATTTAACCCAACTAATAATTGGGTGGATTTGGGCCTTTTTTAAGTGGGTGGGTTTGGGTGGACAAATGGGCTTGGGTTGATTTTGCCACCCCTAAATAAAATTAACACTTGATAACACAAAAATTTTTATATCAATGTACTTTGAATTTACATCAAGATAGCAAGTAACAACATAAGCCCAAAACCCCCTTTAGCACATACATGTTCATGTGCCTGAGTAAGAGAAGGAGAGAGCATCAATTCAGGATGACAACAAACAACCAAAATCTGAAAGATGAAAATAAAAACAAAATCCATTCACTACCAAAAAGACCAGAACGTGTTATGATGATTGAACACCAATAATATAAGATATTGGAAAACCTAGATCAATAAAAGCAAAAATTAGGTAAATTCAACTAGAATAAGCACAAAGACTAAAGAGTTATTCCAATTTAACAGATACAAGTTTGATATTCTAAACTAAAGAGTCAAAAAGAATATATCCGGATATATATATATTCCTCACCTGCACCAGCAATTACAACTGTTAGGGGTTTAGAAGGACGAGCAGATGCACGAAAGGAAGAAGACAAATAAGCAGCCTCTAAGAAATTAACAGTATTCTCAAGCTCTGGTCTTGGAAAGTCCATACATACTACCTGCATCATTAACAAATAACTAATTTTCTCTGGCAACTTAGTCAGAAGTATTTTGAAACCAAACCTCCGAATCACAAAACGAACCTGCAAAGGAGAGACACCCTTCCTCGGCCTCAATCTAATAGCCTTTGTATGTGGAATTCTCAAACTATGACCCATGGATTCACAACCTCCAAATGCTAATGCATTGGTTTTCACTGAATTATTAAGAAACCCACATCTCAGAATTTGATTTCCTGTCAAAGTACTTTGGCAGCTCAAGTTTGCAGCCGAAACAAACCCACCAATGGTCATTTCACCAAACCCAATTTCCAAATTAGGGTTTTTTTTTTTTTAATAATGTATTTCACACAAAATTCAACAAACAAATAGTTTCCAACTTCAACTGTGAAGACCCTGCAAAATAACCATACCAAGGAATTGAATTTCCCGCAAATAAAATATTCAAATAATCTAGTAAAAGCGATGAAGGCAACCCATAATCATTTTCAATGTTTAGTACATATCAAGTACTGTTTGGACAGAATTTTCAAAGACGCTTAAAGCTAATTAAGCATCATTTCTCAGCAAACCAAATACCCAAAAAAAGAAAACAAACAAACAATCAAGTATTGCATACGAAGAAATCCCAAATAAAAAAAAAAATTTCAAGTACTAGATAAATAAAAAACCACAATCGAAATTCCAGAAGTTATGCTCAGGCTCTTTCTGATTGGCTAGAGTTTTGAAAAAGTACTTTACTTATTTTTTCTTGATTTGACAAGTTCAAACAATTAAAGATAATGAAAGAAATTTCAAGTATTGAAAGAAGAATGGAAATGAAGATTAAATAAAGTGAGCTTCAGTTACCTTGAACAAAAGGGATAGTACTAGTGTCTAGTAGTCCAATTCAATTCCAGAGGAGGGAGAGAGAGAGAGAGAGAGAGAGAGTAGTTAGTTTGGTTTGTGGTGATAAATAGTGATAACTGGTGAATGAGAGTGCGTTAGGACATAAGTTAACACACGGTCCACTAGGTAAGTGGAATTTGCACTTCTTTTGTATCGGTTTGGCTGTTTTCATTTTCATTTGGGTTTGGTCACCATTAAGAATATTCTTCAGTGGACAAATTATAGATGCATCAGTCCATGTGTCAAACACTCAGCGCCCGCTCTTGCTCCTTGTCCGACTGTAATAATCTTTATAAGAAAATGGACTACTCAATTACTATAAACTTTTTTCCTTCCCAAAAAAAAAAAAAAAAATTTTACTATAACTTTTTATTATAAAAATTAGTAAGTTCATCTATTTTGAAAATCTAACTATTATATTTCATGTTTTTTATATTCCTAACACGCATGTTAAATTTTATATCAATCAAATATTATTTATTATTCAATTCATAAACTTAATTTTTATGCATAATTTTAGGCTATAAAAATTTGATATTTAAATATTTGATTGATAACATAATTATTTATTATTAATCTTTTAGAAATTTTGCAAGTATAAAGGATATTAAAAAAAAAATCCAATAGTTGATTTTTCAAAATTCATATGGAATTATGGCCAAACCTTGTCCAAAGAAAATTATGACTTAAAATTTTTATTTTTATTTTTGCCAATTAATGTGTTAAATTTATGAAATTGTTTTCAATTACAACCTCTACCCAGTTGGTATTCCTTTTATAAAAAAAAGAATATATATATATATATATATACACACACACTAAAATTTAAACTTATGGTATGTTTGGTAAACTGTAATAGGCGCACAGTAATTTAATAATTATTCCTATGGTTTGGTAGACTGTAATAGGTGTTGTAATGTAATAGTTATTCCTATGGTTTAGTTATTCTTTAGTTTGGTTATATTTTTATTACAATGAATAATCATTCCTTATGAATAGTTATTCTTCAAAATGAGGAATAACTATTCCTCTTTAAAATGATGTATTATCTATTCCTTAGTAAGTGTAATAATTTTAAAATTTAATATATTTCCAAGTAAACAAACTTTCCATATACATCTAAGAATTATAAAAATAAAAAATCATAAAAAATAACATATATATATCTCTTAAATTTAAAAATAACAATTTTTAAGGAAATATAATTGTATGAGTAAGAAATTTCCAAAAATAAATGTTAAGTTTCATTCTAATGTTATCACTCATAACCAAACTAATGAATATGTTTAGTTATTATATTACAACACATTTTATTCCTAGTAATAAAGATTACAATTCCTATTGTAATTTCCATTCAGTGTACCAAACGTACCCTTAATAGTTTAGTTATATTTTTATTAGATAAAATAGTCATTCCTTATGAATAACTATTATTTAAAATGAGAAATAACTATTCATCTCTACAAGGGTTATAATAGCTATTACTTAGTATGTGTATTAATTTCTAAAATTAATATATTACGAAATAAACAAACTTTCCATATGCATATAATAATTATGAAAAAAAAAAAAATCATAAAAAATAACTAATCTATCTTTCAAAATTTTTAAAAAATTATTATTATTTTTTAGGAAATGTAATTATATGAGTAAAATATTTCCTAAAAAATATATGTAGGGTTAAGGGCCCAACTCATATATTGGGCCTTGGGCTTTGGCCGAGGGCATGTTGATCCGAGGACAAATAAATGGTTGTAGATGGGTCAATGTTAGAATCTCATGAGTGAGGTACGAACGGGAAGGTGGTCCGAGGAGGAATAACTCCTTGTATAAGCTAAGCACAACTCAAAATTGTATCCTAATAATCAAGGTGACTTTCTAGGAAGCTTTAGTGATAGGGACGTGCATCATAAACGTACAAAAATGATGGAAACTTAAAAATATCTAAGGGAAAGCTGCTACCACCGCATTAATGAGGAAGTGATATCTGAACAGTATTTTTTCAGCCTTAGAACCACCTCTAGAGACTTCTGGAGGGGGCTGATGGGACAAGGATCAGCATAAGCTATCAGTTGTCTACGTGTAGGGTGAAGATGAAAAAAGAGACATAGTATAAATGAGAGTGGAGATCCCAAAGGAAGGGAGATCAGAAAATCAAGAAAGAAAGACTGAAATAGTTAGACACCACACTTGTAATCAGACTTAACAGCAGTATAGAAGAACCAGCCTCCTCGGACTTTGCCGAGGACATTTTTTTCCTTAGTGTAAATTTGTTATCTTTATTCCTTTGTCATCAAGATCTATTTTACTTGTTGTTTAATTCATTAAAACCCAGTTTTCCAATCCATTATCCACAAATTCATTGTTTTGGGCTTTTCGGGCCTAAGTCCATCCACCTTTTGGGTTAGGTACTCAAATCTGATCCTTACAATTGGTGACGTCTGTGGGGAGATTACTTGGGTGATAGTGAGTGCAACGGTGAAAGATGGTAGGATCAGGTCCCCATCAGGAAGAATCCACGGGGTCCCGACGAAAAGATCATTTCCTTAATCTTGAATGCAGGAAAGATCGAGAGGGTAGCGTGCACATCATGCATACAAGTAGAAGCCACTCTCGAGTTGGAAATCACGTCTCTCTAGAGTAGAATCATAAGGCCATGCAATTGGAGATTGACCACTTGAAGAAGAAGTTGCGCCATGCACGACGAGAGCAAGCCCTCTCCAACTTTGACGTTTCCTCTGATGATGAAAATGATGCTAGTTATAGACGAAGATCAAGAACCCTACCCAGCGAGTCTTTCTCCTACGATGAGGAGCACCATCATAAATGTAGGCATAAGAGCTCGCCTCACAAAGGTCTGGGAAATGACACTATGAGCAAGGCGTTGAACTGGATTTCCAGATCGCCTTTCACGCACAGGGTTGAAGGAGTAAGACTTCCTCGACGATTCAATCAACCAACGTTCACCATATACAATGGTCGAACAGATCTTATGGAGCATGTGAGCCACTTCAACTAGAGAATTGTTGTTCATTCCAAGAACGAAGTCTTGATGTGCAAAGTGTTTCCATCTAGTCTAGGGCTTGTGGCAATGAGATGGTTCGATGGCTTAGGGGCGGGTTCCATAAACTCCTTCAAGGAGCTTATCCGTGCATTTGGCTCTCGTTTTATTACTTGTAGCAGGGTTCCTCGGCCTTTGGATTCCCTACTGTCCTTATCCATGCGAGAGGGGAAAACCCTAAAAACATACTCGGATAGATACTAGGAGATGTACAATGAGATAGATGGTTACTTTGATGATGTGGCCATCAGTACTTTTAAGGTTGGCCTCCCAACCAAGCATGGTTTAAGGAAGTCTTTGACTGGAAAACCTATCACCAATGTACGCCAGCTCATGGACCGGATTGATAAGTATAAGAGGGTTAAGGAAGACCAGCAGCAGAGGAAAGGAAAGGCTAAGGCTATCTTTCAAAAGATTAGGGATTTTAGGTTGGACCGGTACAACAACAACCAACCTTGGAGAGACTTTACTAGGCAGTCAAGGTCTGCCAGTACTCAGGTGGTGAACGCGGTGTTCCGAGAACCAGTGTACCAGGTTCTGAAGAAGATTAAAAATGAGTCGTTCTTCAAATGGCCGAATAAAATGGCAGGAAACCCCATGAGGCGCAATAAGAGCCTTTATTGCCTATACCACCAAGACCAAGGACACACCACAGAGGATTGTAGAAACTTGTGAGATCATCTAGACCAGCTGCTCCGAGAGGGAAGTTTGAAGCAGCTTTTGCATCATTCTAGTGGTCAAGGGGGTCAGTCAGGTTTAGAACCCCGGAAAGATGCTTCTTCAAGACCTCATTTGGGCACGATAAATGTCATCTTCGCTGCTCCAGGGAAGACCGGGTCCTGTCCCTCCAGAGTAATCTCTGTCGTTCGGTTGTCCGCCGAGGACTCAAATTCTGAACTGAAGAGGGCTAGAGTGAATATCCAACCGGCGTTAAGTTTTTCAGATGAGGATAAGGTTGGAACCATACAGCCCCACGATGACGCTTTGGTGGTCACGCTCAGGATTGGGGGATATGACGTGAAGATGGTAATGGTGGATCAGGGTAGTGGTGCTAAGATCATGTACCCCAATTTGTACAAGGGGCTAAACTTGGGACCCGAGGATTTGACAACCTACAATTCTCTGTTAGTGAGTTTTGATGAGAAGGTTGTCATTCTGAGGGGCTAGATTAGACTGCACATGCAGGCTGGCACAGAAGTTGTGGAGGTGGACTTCATTGTGGTGGACGTTTATTCCCCCAATACGGCCATTGCGGCCAGACCCTAACTTCATGCGCTAAGAGCCGTCTTTTCTACTCTGCACCAGAAGGTGAAATATCTGTCATGGGATCAGATTAAAGAGATTGTTGGGAGTCAATTCACAGCTAGGCAGTGCTTGGTGGCTGCCATCTTACATCAGCCCGAAGCTGAATCTTCGGCCTCTGCTGAGAGAGGCTTATAGCAATCAACAACTCTGGTGCCACCTGTCAACAGAACGACCAAGGAGGCAAAATGTGAAGATTTGGAAAAAATTGTTGTGGGTGACGATCCGGAGAAATATTTTCAGGTCAGGGTTTAATTGCCTCCTCAGGTGAAGGAGGAACTGATAGAGTTTCTCAGAGGAAACGTTGATGTATTCGCATGGAACGCTTACAAGACTTCGGGGGTGGATCCGAGTTTCATCTGTCATCATCTAAATGTTAATCCATCTGTCACCCCCAAAAAGTAACTACCTCGGCACTCATCCAAAGAGCATTCTGATGCTGTCAAAGATGAGGTGACAAAGTTTAAACAAGCTAGGGTCATTAAGGAAGTGTTTTACCCTGAGTGGCTAGCCAATAATGTGGTGGTAAGAAGAAAAATGGAAAGTGGTGAATGTGCGTAGACTTTACAAACTTGAATAAAGCCTGTCCAAAAGACCCCTTCCCCATGCCTCAGATAAAACAATTGGTAGATGCAACGGTGGGCCATCCTCGGATGAGTTTCTTCGATGTCTTCCAGGGATACCATTAGATATCATTAGCTTCAGACGATCAGGAGAAGACAGCTTTTGTCACCCCTACAGGAAACTACCATTACAAGGTGATGCCTTTCGGTCTAAACAATGCGGGATCTACTTATCAGAGGATGATTACTAGGATGTTTAAGCCACAATTGGAAAAGAATATTGAGGTCTACATAGATGACATGGTGGTGAAAAGTAAGGTAGCGTCCGAGCATGTAGGAGACCTCAAGAACATTTTTAAAATTTTGAGAAAATACAAGCTACGCCTTAACGCTTCTAAATGCTTTTTGGTATGAGATCAGGCAAGTTTTTGGGCTATATGGTTACTCATTGTGGAATTGAAGTCAATCCCGACCAGATTAAAGCAATTAATAACCTACAACCACCTCGGAATTCCAAGGAAGTCTAGAAACTAACAGGAATGGCTGCTACCTTGAACCGGTTCATTTCTCGGCCAGCTGATAGATGCCGACCCTTCTTCCTGTTGATGAATAAATGGAAAGGATTTGAGTGGACCGAGGAGTATGCCTTGGATTTTCAACAACTCAAAGAATACCTCTCTCAGCCACCTATCATATCTAGTCTTGAGGTGGACGAGGCCCTGTTTGCTTACATTGCCGTGGCTTCTCATGCGGTAAACTTGGTGTTGTTGCAAGTTGATGGTGGTGTGCAAAGGCTAGTATACTATTTGAGCAAGTCATTACAAGAGGCCGAGGTCCGTTATCTACCCTTGGAGAAGGCCATTTTGGCAATAGTGCATGCTACACATAAACTCCTCCACTATTTTCAATCACACACGGTTGTTGTCCTGACCCAACTTCCGTTGAGGTTACTGATTACATAAGGAGGATTGCCAAGTGGGGTACGATCCTAGGGGCTTTTAACGTCAAGTACATGTCTCATACCTCTGTCAAGGGTCAGGTTTTCGCAGATTTGGTAGCCGAGTTCGCTGAATCCCCGTTGGAGAAAGTGGTAGGGACACAGGGCATGGATGGAAAATCAGTTGACACAATCTTTCTGCAAGAACCTTTATTCTGGAAGGTATATGTTGATGGTGTAGTGAATTAAAGGGGTTCTAGAGTGGGGTTAGTTCTGGTTTCTCCTGAAAAAATCACCATTGAAAAGTCATTAAGATTAGGCTTCTCGGCCATAAATAACGAGGCTGAATATGAGGCTCTGCTGGAAGGAATGTCCATGGTTCAGAGAATGGGCGGAAAGGCAATGGAGATGTTCTCGGACTCAAGATTGGTCGTAGGCCAAGAAGATTTAGAAGCAAGAGATGAGAGAATGCAAGGATACTTGAGTCAAGTCAAGCATTTGCAATCATGGTTTGAATCTTTCAAACTATTACACATCCCTAGAAGTGGAAACATGCATGCTAATTCCCTAGCCACGCTTGCAACCTCCTTGGTACAGAGCTTACCTCGACCCATCCTTGTAGAGGACTTGTGCAAACCCACAAAGGTAAGAAGAGAGATGGCCCATGTTCACCAAGTTAGAGTAGGGCCTAGCTGGATGGACCCCGTGGTACTATTCTTGAATAAGGTATCCTACCTGAGGAGAAATCGGAGGCTGACAAGCTACGGAGAAAGGCTCCTAGGTTCTGGCTATCCGAGGACCAGAAATTGTACAAGCGCTCCTTTTCTAGGTCATATCTACTCTGCATACACCCTGAGGCATAAGAACTACTCTTGGAAGAGTTACACGAAGGGATTTGTGGAAACCATATAGGAGGTAGATCTTTGTTTCACAAAGCCATCACACATGGCTATTAGTGGCCAAACATGTAAAAGGAATCACAAGAATATGTGAAGAAGTGCGATCAATGCCAAATATTTGCACCAAACGTACACCAACCAAAAGGAGTCCTTAATCCCCTGTCCATCCCTTGGCCATTTGCTCAATGGGGTTTAGACATTGTTGGCCATTTCCCCAAGGTAACAAGGAATAAGAGGTATTTGCTGGTCGGCACAGACTACTTCACTAAGAGGATTGAAGCTGAGCCCTTAGTAAATATCAAGGACGTCGATGGTAAGAAATTTGTTTGGAAAAACATTGTCACACGGTTCGGGGTCCCTCGTACCCTCATCTCGGACAATGGTCTTCAATTTGATAGCAAATCTTTTAGGAGATACTGTTGTAACTTGGGAATTACGAATAGATATTCTACCCCAGCTTATCCCCAAGGGAATGGACAAGTCGAGGCTGTTAACAAGGTTATAGCGAATGGACTCAAGAAGAGGTTGGATGATGCGAAAGGAAAATGGGTAAAAGAGCTGTCGCATGTCCTTTAGACATATCGAACCACACCTCTCAGATCAACAGGAGAGACCCCCTTTTCAATGACTTATAGAGCTGAAGCGGTTATTCCTTTAGAAACTGGCTTCCCAACGTTGAGGACAATTCTTTCAATCTAAGCGATAACAATGGATTGCTAGAAAAGAGCTTAGATTTTATTAAAGAAATGAGAGAAAATGCAATGGTCCAATTGGCATATTACCAACACAAGCTCAAGCAAGGCTATGATGCCAATGTGAAGCTAAGACCATTAGCGCCTAGTGACTGGGTGTTGAGAAAGGTTCTAGGTGCTGCAAAGAACCCAGCATGGGAAAAGCTGGGGCCTAACTGGGAGGGGTCATATCGTATCACCTCGGTGGCTTGTATAGAAGCATATTTCCTTAAAGACCTAGATGAACATATAATACCACACCCTTGGAATGTAAACAACTTTAAAAGGTACTATTATTGATGAAAGTTTCCTTTGTCATATGCTTATTTATTGTGTAAATACATTGTACTTTCCATTATTATCTTTTTCAGTGTTTAAACAGAACCTTAGTCATGCCTGGCCCCTCAGATCACATGCTTTAGGGAAATTAATACTCAATGACATTTTTATAAGCATTTTAACAGAACATTAGTAATGCCTGGCTCCTCGGACCACATGCTTTGGGGAAATTAACATTCAATGACATCTTTATAAGTGTTTAAACAGAACCTTAGTCATGTCTGGCTCTTCGGACCACATGCTTTGGGAAAATTAACACTCAATGACATCTTTATAAGTGTTTAAACGGAATCTTAGTCATGCCTGGCTCCTTAGACCACATGCTCCACTTATTTTCCTAAGTGTCAAACAAATCCCAAGTTATACCCAACTCCTCGGATCACTGACTTTGAATAAGTTAAAGTTCTTGGATTTTTATCTAAGCGTTAAGTAGAGTGAAGATTGCCTGCCTTATTTATCTCTTACAAGGTACCTTATTCATCTTTCTTTTCAAAAAAGGTCCAATCCTCGATGCGAATGTTTGATAATTCTCTTCGTTGCTTGTACTTGTTCGATTTATTTAAATTATCAGTAATGTATTATTGTTATCCTTTATTAAAGAAAAAATAACGGCAGTTCAGTGTTGTTTGCAACATGGTTAAGCTTAAAAGTACATAAAGTAAAAGTACAAGAGATAAAAATAAAAACATTTTCATTAAACAGAAGAGGGAGTACATTATATACAGTGACAGAATGACACCACAAAAAAAAAAAAAAAAAAAAAAAAAAAAAAAAAACAACAACAACAACAAAAGAAACTACAAGATAAGTCCTAAGTGCTACGTCTTGGCCTTGGAGGGGTCTTCTTTTTGGCTCGGCTAGTAGATAGGAACGTCCTTGGCCTTAGGATCAAACTCTTTAGTCTTGGCCTTGGTCTCCTTTACGTTAGTTGCGGCTTCCTGGGCTTTGGCAGCATCTTTGGCCTTTAATGGGGGCTTGGTCTCCTTGCCATTGCCTTTGTCTATTGCCCCCTCAGCCCTTTAGCCTTGTCACCAACTTGGTTGGGTCCTTTCGAAGCCTCAGGAAAGGAGAGAGTAACTTGAGTGGTCAAAGGCTGCCCTGAAGACTTTAGGGCAAGGGTAGAGGGAGATGGGAGAGCAGCTGGACTTCACGAATTTTTGGGTGGTAGTATACGCTCCCAAGCCACCTCCACTCCGAGTCCACAAGGACTCCTGCAAGGTTAAGGGCCTCCTCCCATGTCACATTACAGTAATCCCTGCATACCTCAGCTAGCTCCTCAGAAAGCTTGGCTTGTGTTTCTTCCGCGTCGAGGGCGAGGATACTTGCTTTTCAGCCTCTGCTACCTCCTTGGCCAACTGAACTGCACATAAAGTAAAAGTACAAGAGATAAAAAGAAAAATATTTTCATTAAACAGAAGAGGGAGTACATTATATACAGTGACAGAATGCCACCACAAAATAAAAAATAAAAAAAAACAACAACAACAACAAAAGAAACTACAAGATAAGTCATAAATGCTACTTCTTGGCCTTGGAGGGGTCTTCTTTTTGGCTCGACTGGTAGATAGGAACGTCCTTGGCCTTAGGATTAAACTCTTTAGTCTTGGCCTCGGTCTCCTTTGCCTTAGTTGAAGCTTCCTAGGCCTTGACAGCATCTTTGGCCTCTGAGAGGGCTTGGTCTCCTTGCCCTTGCCTTTGTCTGTAGCCCCCTCAGCTCGTTGGCCTTGATCACTAGCTTGGCTGGGTCCTTTCGAAGCCTCAGGAAGGGAGAGAGTAACTTGAGTGGTCAAAGGCTGCCCCGAAGACTCTGGGGCAAGGGTAAAGGGAGATGGGAGAGCAGCTAGGACTTCATGAATTTTTGGGTGGAAGTATACGCTCCCAAGCCGCCTCCACTCCAAGTCCGTAGGGACTCCTGCAAGGTTAAGGGCCTCCTCCCATGTCACATTGCAGTAATCCCTGCAAACCTCGGCTAGCTCCTCAATAAGCTTGGCTTATGTTTCTTCCACGCCGAGGGCGTATGATGCTTGCTTTTCAGCCTCTGCTATCTCCTTGGCTAACTGAGCTGCCTTCTTAGCCTTTTGCAGTTCTGCCTTCAACACCAGCACAAGTTGCCTTGAAGTGACTAACTCTATCTCAGTCTGATAAAGCAACTTGCGCTGGTCATCAGCTTGAGTCTTAGCATTCTTTAATCCTGCCTCAGCACTCTTTCTTTCCTTTTCCTCAGCAGTCAGCTTGGGGAGCAGCTCCTTGTTTTCCTCCTTCGCAGCCTCCAAGGCCTTTTCAGTCTCAAGGCGGAGATGGACCTCGTTCTTAACATCGTTTCGGGCTTCTTTGACCCATTCCTTGGCCACAAAGACCTCCTAGGTTATCTGCACAATTACAATATAGCCCCATGTAAACAAAAGAAAAAGAAAAAAGGTCTTAGTACTTAAATCAATAAAAAGTGTATGGCTATGAACTTATCATGGCAAGGTCCCTTTTTAGGGACATAAAAGAGGTATGGCTGCCTCATCTTCCTCACATCGTCCATGTCCTTGGGTAGAAGAAGTGGCTACTCCAATGCTTTAGCTATATGGCAAGCATGACCTCTTTGGAACTCCTTGACAGAGGCATTCCAGGGGATGGCAGCCCCATCCACCTCTAGCCGAGGAGACCAGGTGTAGTACGAAAGGTGTACCTAGGCCCTAATTTGCTCCTCCTGGCTGCCCACAGAATCGACCCTCTTGTCCCTAAGGTCTTTGGCCACTTTCTGTTGTTTGGTACCCTTCTGAGGGGCCACCTCCCCTTCCTCAAGCTCCTACACTGGTCTCTTCTTCTTTAGATTTGGATTAGCGTGCAGTCCGAGGTCAGTAGGGGGTAGAAGGGGAGAAGGGGGAAAAGTGGGAGTAACTTGGGACTTGGGGACTTCTTTTGAAGTTAACCCCTTTGTTCCTTGGGGCCATGGGCTCTTTTAGGCCCTTGTTTCCTTTGTTCAATGCCATATCGTCTTCCTTTTCTTCGGTGGTGCTGTCTGGATGGGCAATCATTAGAATCGGGGCGTGAACACCTGAGTGCCTATCAGGCTCATCCTTGGTGTCCGAAATGTGAACTACTTGAGCCCTTTAAGTTTCCTTTTCTTCAAAGTGAAATTTATCTATCTCTTCCTCAAGTGATAAGCGTGAAGAGGCAATCTCCTCCTTTGGTGTTGCTGCTACTTCAGGCAGAACCCGTTGAAATGGCCGTACGACTGGTGGAAGGTCTTCTTGGGCTAGAAAATTTTGGAGTGACACGTCAATCCGAGCTAGTCGCAGGTCACCTGCTCTTATGGCGTGGCCTATTTCTTGATATATCTCCGAGATGGGCTCGAAGTCCAAGATCAAGTGGACGGCTTGCAACTGCCTATCCTCACTTACAAAGATCTCGAACCTCAGCAAATAGTTGAGAGCTGCAACGTTGGTTAGACTGAGCCTGGGCGCTACATGCCTCTTGTCTGCAAAAATAGCCGATGAGCAAAACATGCCTAGAAAGTTAAAATCCATCATCAAAGAAAGCAAAATGAAAGAGAAATAATAACATAGTTAGGGTCAAAAGATCTAAATTTCTTACTAAAGAACCTAACTCTAAGGTATCCCACCTGGCTCTCCCTTTTGGAAGGGGTAGTGAAGGCCATTATGCCACGCTCCTGAAGCTATCAAGTAGTCGTCTTTCATACCCTTATTAGATTTAGGGAGGCATGAGATAAGCCTAATGATAAGCGATCTGGACTTGAGGTAAAACCCCGCATCAGCGAGTAAGTGGCACTCATACATATGGACCACATCATGCCAGGTGAGCCCCAAACCCAGATACTCGATTAGAACATCGATACTACCTAAGACCCTAAAAAGGATGGGTGTGCACTGATGAGGACACAACCTATGGTTAATGAGGTAGTCTCGGGCTATCCTACCTATAGGAAGAGTCATTCCTCTTTATATAAAAGCTATCATAGGAATGACGACTTCCCCATCTTCTCTATGTGTTAGTAGTTGGTTTGGAGCACAGTACCGCAGAGCAACTTCCTGTGGTATGTGATATTTGGCCTTAAAGGACTCTATTTTTGCTATGGAGTCTACAAGGTGCTTAAACCTACACATTTGGACAAACTACCAGGAAATGAATGAAGTTTCAAGGGAAAGAAGATGAATTGGAAGGCTAAGGAAACTGGCCGAGAAGAAATGAACCTAGGAACTTACGGGAATTAATACTTGTGGTGCCTCTGATGCTTCTCAAAGGTTTAAATTTTAAAAGGAAAGGATCGAGAAATCTTGAAGGTTTAAGAAGAGTTGAAGATTTGAGAGTTGGGAGTCTTTGAAAAAACTTGAGGACTTGTGAAATGAGGAAAGTGATTTCCCTAAGTGCCTTATATAGAGGGCGAAATTGAATGGGAGTTATCTCGCTCAAAATCCAAGAAGAAATATCAACCGTTGGATTTGCGACTTACCGTTGGATGTGGGAAACAAAGCACCGCCTGGAGCAATTAATGACGCCTCGCGGGCTCCGAAGCGCCAGTGACAATTATGGGGCACGCAAAATGGCACTCCCACATGTGTAAATTAAAGGGAAAAATTGTGTCAATTCTTGAAAAATTGTGTCAATTCTTGAAAAATCAAAACCCCACTTTTCTCCTCAGATAAAAGGGAAAAAACCAGAGTTTTGAAGGACTATTGTAGGGTTAAGGGCCCAACTCATATATTGGGCTTTGGGCTTTGGCCGAGGGCATGTTGATCCGAGGACAAATAAATGGTAGTAGATGGGTCAAGGTTAGAATCTCATAAGTGAGGTACGAATGGGAATGTGGTCCGAGGAGGAATAACTCCTCAGATAAGCTAAGCACAGCTCAAATTTGTATCCTAATAATCAAGGTGACCTTCCAGGAAGCTTTAGTGATATGGACGTGCATCATAAACGTACAAGAAAGATGTTAACTCAAAAATATCTAAGGGAAAACTGCTACCACCGCATTGAATGCTCTGTAGCTAACTCTTTGGCCGCATTAATGAGGAAGTGATCTCTGAACAGTATTTTTTCAACCTTACAACCACATCCAGAGACTTCTGGAGGGGGCTGATGGGACAAGGATTAGCATAGGCCATCAGCTGTCCACGTGTAGGGTGAAGATGAAAGAAGAGACATAGTATAAATGAGGGTGGAGACCCAAAGGAAGGGAGATCAGAAAATCAAGAGCGAAAGACTGTAACAATTAGAAACCACACTTGTAATCAAACTTGAGAGCTATATAGAAGAACCAGCCTCCTCGGACTTTGTCAAGGACATTTTTTCCTTAGTGTAAATTTGTTATCTTTATTCCTTTGTCATCAAGATCTATTTTACTTGTTGTTTAATTCATTAAAGCCCAGTTTTCCAATCTATTCTCTACAAATTCATTGTTTTGGGCTTTTCGGGCCTAAGTCTATCCACCTTTTGGGCTAGTTACTCAAATCCGGTCCTTACAATATCTTATATTTGATTTAAAATGATTTCATTCTATTGTCTTCAAGGTTCTATTATTATGTTGTTACCAAACAAATGAATAGTAATAAGTATTACATTACAACGTCTTTTATTCCTTATAATACCTATTTCTATTTGTATGTAATTACCATTACAGTCTACTAAACGTGTCCTTATAATGTCCACTCCATGATGCAATATCATTATGCTAAGACACCAATTGTTTCTTTTTCCCAAAACAATCAGGGTTCAATTTCACTATTCAGAGCAATGACGAAGTAGAAAAATAGAGAACCGTTAATTAAACTTTGGGTCTCAACTCTCAAGTATGACTGATTTATAATTTTATAAATCAATAAAGCAGTCATTGAAGAGATTGGGGAGAGAGAAAAAACTTTGTTTAGTAGAGAAAACTTTGGTTAGAGTGAAAAAATATAAATGAATCTTCTATCCAAAAATTAGAAGTTAGTTCTCTAAGTAAAACATGGAGTTTTGTTAATAATTGCGTAATTTTCTCTGCTTCATAACTCTCTAGAATAACAAACAAAAAAAAAAACTAAGATAGACTAAGGTTTCAAATTGAAACAGTTTAAGACTTTTTTTTTTTTTTAGTTCAACTAGTAAAGTCTTTGATGGTTGAATAAGAGATCTGGGTTTCAATTTCCGTTTACATCAAAAACTGATTGGTGTCTTAGTCTGATATTAAAAAGCTATCATCAAAACGCCATAAGTTAAAACTCTCTTTAAAAAAAAGTTTGAGACTTTAATGGACAACATTTAAATTTAGGCAAAAATTCAAAACTGACCCTCTAACTTTCAGCCTTTGTCATTTCAATCCTCTAACTTTCAGTTTTGTCATTTCAGTCCTCTAACTTTCAATTGTTGTTGATTCAATATTCTGTAGACATTAGTTAGTAGTCTCCGTTAAGTGAACCAAAATGACGCCATTTTGACTCTTTTTTTTTTTTTTTTATAAATAAATAAATTTTGTAATTAAAAAAATAAACATTTGTTATTAAAAAAAATAAAAAATAAAAAACAATTAGGGGAACGACGTTGTTCACCTTAGCTGAAACCAAAACAGAAAATAGAAAATTTCTCAGTAGCCCTAAACTGAGAAATTTGGGGGAAGAAGGGAGAGGAGAAGTCTAAGGCAGTAGCAATGATGAAGTGAGACCAAGATTAAGAGAGAAACTGAGATTGCAAGCACGTGAATGGGTCTAGGTCTGTGAACCAAGATTACCAGTAATGAGTCCGTGTTTGAGAGACCGAGTTTGAGAGAAGTGAGATCGAGATTAAGTGAGAGAAACCGAGATTGAGAGAGAGACACCGAGATTGAGAGAGAAACCGAGACTAAGAGAGGCAGAAACCGAGATTGAGATATTTCGTGATGGGCTAAGGTCCACTTTGTCAGCTCCAGCTCTAGCCAATTATAGTTTTGGGTAAGTGATGATATAACTTTTGAACTTTAGTGTTTTGTGAATGTAACCTAGAATTTTGATGATATAACTTTTGATTTGGGTAACCCAAATTTTTATTTGTGTTTTTTTGGGTATATGACTTTTGATATAAATCTGTGTCAATGCTTGTTTCTAGTTTATGAATACATCTGTTTTTTATATAAATTTGTGTCAATGCTTGCATCTAGTTTATGAATACATCTGTTTTTGATATAAATCTATGTCAATGCTTACTTTTAGTTTATGAATATATCTATGTATGAATAAAACTATTTCAAAAAAGTACCTTGACTTCTTCATAACGTTTCTTTTCCCTTGCTAACAACTTATCCAAAACAGTGGCATGAGTATAGTAACAACCTTTTCACAAAGTGCTCTAGTAACAACCTTTTCTCCAACTTATTCAAAACAATGGCATGAATATAGTTCTCTATTCATATTGGCACTTCGCTTAAGTTTCCAATACGTCTCCTTACACCCTCTTGAAGATTGAAAGAATGTTGCCTTGCTTAGGATCTTTCAAGCTCCCCGCTTTCTTATTTCTTGCTTTACCTATTGGATTGGATGGAGCCGTGTTTCTTGTTGCTAGTGACTTCTTGGTTGCAGGAGGCCTAGATTTCTAAACCCAACATTTAGAGCCTAATCAATCAGAGCTATATTTTAGCTAAAAAGATAGTATTTACAAGGAGAATGTAGCATACACAGGAAAAAAAAAAGTCATAAACAATCAACATAAAGCATTACACACTAATGCGTCAACTAGTTCTTACAAATTGACCATTGGTTTGGAAGAAATAATTACATATACTCACAAGCATCTGACTTATACTCCTTGCACCTTTCCTACAGTTTTTATGCAACAGCAACAAGTTTAATTTTCCTATATTATTTTTAAGACCCATACTACCTAAATTGCAATAATGACTACATCTAATAAACAATGTGACAGGCAACATCTTGGTACAATGTCTAGCAGTCAATCATGCAATGGCTATAGTAGTAAGTTACGACAGTGTAGATGCAAACTTCCATCAGTTGTGATCACATCAAAGACTACTAAGAATCTAAGAAGAAAATTTTGGAGATGTCTTAATTATAAGGCAAGTAGTTCGTATCCAACTTGTAATGGTTTTTTATGTGTCTTGAGTAATATGTTAACCATAATCGTAATTTGTAGAGGGAGCACAAATGTGATTACTTTGAATGGCTTGAGATTGAATTATGTGACAAAGTGCCAAATATTATGAATGGATTGGTAAGAAAGATTCTGAATGTGAAACTAGAAAATCAACATTTGGAAGAAATGAACGAAAAGAAATATTCCATTATTGCAAACATGGAGAAGACAATCAAAAGACTTGGAGAAGAAAACAATGCAAGAAAAAGATATATGTCAAAGATGCAACAACAAAAGAAAACTACCATATGGTGCTATATATGCATTGTATTTTTTATTTCAATCTTCATACTTAGTGCAGACATACAAATTAGGTTTGACAAAAGAATGTATTTGCCATAACAAGATAATCTTGTTATGAAGAAATGTGTATGGACATGTGATGGTGTAATGTGAGTTCTTCCTATATAATGTAATGTTAATTCTTTTAAATGAAATATTTTGTATAGCAAGGACCACATTTATTGTACAATTATTGCTTTGTTCAATTAATAAAGATGATATATATTGCTAGTCCATTTCAATGTGTACAATTATTGCAATGTGCAACTATTGCAGTGATGACTTAAATTTCTTTTTTTCTTTTTTTTAATAGGAGTTGTAGGGACTCAAAATGTCTTGGACCCTTGACAATAAAATTTGTAGAGTGTGGGTGTAAGAACTAGCTCCGGTAAGTGGAAAAAGACATTGTTATGGCACAGCAAAAGGAACTTCAAGGTAAATGAAGGGAAATACTCTCTTTTCTTTCTCCTCGGCTAGGTTTCAAGTGTATATCTCTCTGAATTCTTTTCTCTCCTCCCTTTCTTCTTTCTTCCAAAAAGTCCTTCTATTGTACTCCGATTTCACCTTATATACTACCTTCTCCATCCTGCTTTCACCGTACACGTGTAAGTTCTATTCTGAGAACTCCTTTCTATCCCATCCAGAACTTCCCAGATCCTCCGCTTAGTGGACATAAGGCTGCTTGGTTACTGTTCAGGTATCACCTCCACATTAATGCGGCCAGAGAGTTAGTTGGGAAGCATTTAATGTGGAGGTAGCAGCTTTTAGGAGATATTTGTTAACTTTCCCAATTCCTCCTTTGTTCAATATTCATTAGTTATTTTGCATGTAATTCTGTGAAGCTCCCTGATAATTAGAACAGTTACATCCACCTCGGACGCTGGTTTGAGAAATAGACCTCATCCTCGGATAGATGAGTGTCCTCGGACAGGTGAGTGTCCTCGGACTGGGCCGTTGGGCTCCAAACCCACCTTTTATGAACCCAATTGAGTTTTCGGGCAACTGGCCCCACAATAGCCCCTCAAAATCTCATTTTTTGTCACCTCGGAAAAAGGGGGATTTTGATATCACGTCCTTAACTCCTTCATTGGACTTTTCTAAATTTCTGAACGCCTTTTTACCTGCCCAAGACACATCCCTGACGTTTCGGCGTCAGGAGCACGCCATTATTAAATGATGGTAGTTTCTCAGTCCTCCACGTTTCAGTAGGATGCAAATCAACGGTGGAGGGCCTCCAAAATTTATGAGCAGGATTTTTCCCGCTTACGATTTCTGCGCCCCTATAAAGAGCTTTTCAAATCAAATTTCTTTTTAGTTACAAAAAATCTTACAATCTTAGCGAGTATTCATTGAATCTGTCTCTCTTTCTTTCTTCTCAACGTTCTCATAAATATCTGAAGTCTGTCCGAGGAGCATATTTTTCACACCTATAAGTTTCTTTAACCCTTCTTAGTTTTCCATTACCTTCTCTAATTTTTCTTCACGATTCCTAAGAAATGGGTAGTTTTAAGTATTTAGTCGATTCCGAGGAGCAAATAAAGAAATTTAGAGCCAAGTATAGGATTCCTTCATCGGTGGGCATGAGGTATGCTTCCGCGGAGGAGTGGTACGATAAAAGGGAAACGGGGGAAGTAGTCAACCCCATGATTGTTTTCATAGAGGGAGGGATGACTATTCCGATGGGTCGTCTCACTAGCAGTTACCTTAGATTCTTTAGATTGTCCCCCACACAATGCGCCCCAAATATGTTCAGGGTGCTAGGGAGTATAGAAGCCCTTAACGCGAGGCTAAATTTGGGCCTTACCCATCACGATGTGAATTGGGTATACAACCTCCAACACTTAAAGGATGTGGGGTATTACCTTAAGTCCAGGTTCCCCGAGATAAGGCTAATCCAGTGTCTCCCTACATCGAACAAGGATCTAAAAGATGACTTTCTCATTTTTTCTAGCGCATGGCATGACGGTTTACCCTGTCCGACCCAAGGGGGCAAACCAAGTGGGGGTTCTTAGGCTGAATGCCTTTGCACCTTAGTTTGTGCTCCTTGATTTAAGTTAACTTTATTCCTGACGGGAATTTCGTTGCTGTCTTACTGATTTTGCAGATAGGCACGCCACCAAGCCTCAAGTCAGACTTATTAACAGGGAGAGTTTGGATAAAATTCTAAGGTCCGAGATATACGTAAATCCGTCCAACGGTCAACTAAGGGCAGCACACGTCATCCTCCGGTACAAGCCAATTTCCACCTCCTTTCTAGCACCCAAGTGTGTGATAAAAGCTAGAGATCCTCGGTTACGCCGAATCAGTGTAGCCTACGAAAGGTGCAGGTTCATAGTTCCTGAGGGTGTTCCAATCCCTGAAAGCACCCCCTTTTCTCAACCTTTACCTGAAGCTGCTATTTCCGTAGGGGCTTCCTCGTCACGCCCTGCTATTCAGGAAGTGGAGGAGGAAGAGGAAGAAGAGGAACAAGAAGAAAAAGTTGAAAAAGTCTCGGATTCTGCGAACGAATTTGAGGTGTTCAACCAACCCCAATCTCCCGAGGTGGTTCCTGGCGACATGGGCATCCAAAGAAAGAGTCAAAGAAGTTTGTTGGATGTCATTGAAGGTAAATCTGGAAAAGAGGCACCAGGGAGGTCTTCTCAGACCATTCTCCCTCCTCCCCCTTCTCCTAAACCTCCCCAACCTCAGGGAGCAGAACCTGTTGATCCTAAGAGGAGGAGAGAGCAAAAAGGTAAAGATGTGGTGGAGACCAGGAGACCTTGTCCAATCCAGGAAAGTGAGGATCAGCGGCCTCTAAAACAGCAAAAGACAACTCGTGAGGCTTCTAGAACGGGTGCAAAGCAAACTGTTCAGCCCTCGGAGCCTGAAGCCTGGCTCCCTGCTCCTATGCTCGGTGGTGAGCCCCTGAGGGCAGACGCATCCATCAGAGACTACAATGGTAGGATTGGATGCCATGTCGCCTTGGCTTTGGAAGAAACCCTCATTCTTCCTCGGGATATGGCCGAGCTTAAAAATATGAAGAGAAATGAAATCTTCATGAACATGAAAAGGCACTTGGGCATGGTATAGTATTCTTACAGCTTTACTCGTTACTTTTAGTTTACTTTATTTCTAACTTACTCTCTCTTTTTCTTTATACATATATATAGGCTGTTCAAACCACTTTCAGGCTAGAGGAGATGACCAATGACTTTTACCTCCAGTTGGCCGAGGAGAGGAAGAGAAAAAACGAAGCTACTAAGACACTTATTGCCAGTGAACAGAACGTAGTAGAGCTAAAGAAAAAGTTGGCCGACGAAGAATCCACTCGAAAGAGTGCTGATTCAGCGTTGGCCAACTTTGAAAAGCAAGCTGAAGATCAGAGGAAAACCCTCCGTGATGCTAAAGACCAACTGGCAGCTTCTAAGGAACAAGTATCAATGCTGATGAAACAGCTGGAAGAAGCTCAAAGGCAAAGGGGTCAGGCTGAAAAGGAGAGGGATGAGGCTGAAAAAGCGAGGGCCGAGGCTGAGAAAGCAAAAGATGAAGTCAAACAGCAGGGATACGACGAAGGCGTAGCCAAGACTGAGGATAGGTTCAGAACTGAGGTCCCAGTTGTGTGCCGAACATACTGTGCGCAAACTTGGGAAGAAGCTCTCAATTGTGCTGGGGTCGAGCCTTCATCCGAGCTGAGAAGTCCTGAGAACATTTTCTTCCCCTCAGCCATACGAGCCCCAAGTCCTTCTCCTCAACAACAAGAGGTTTCCTCTACTGCTGTTGGCTCAGCTGAAGAAGTTCAGAAGCAGAATCCTCACCTAACCAATCAGCAGAAGCAGCCTGAAGCGACCGAAGTGGTAAAAGGGACCTCCTCAGCTAAGGCCGTAGAGGATCCTAAGAATGGACTAGCCTCTCAAAGCTTTGAAAGGGATTTAGTTTCTACCATTTCGCCTGTTAAGGAGGCTTCAAAGGAGAAGGAGAAGGACGTTTCTCCTCAGGAAACAGCAAAAGTTCCACCACCCAAGATACAAATAAAATTGAACAAATAGTTGATGTAATAATTTCTTCTTCTTCCTTTTTTTTTTATTAGGATATTTTTGGCTGTGACTTATGGTTCCTTTCTCAGACTTATATAAGACATTATGGGTTTATCTATTTCTTGTATAATTTCCTGCACGAATATTCTTTTACTCTTATATTATCTTAGGCTCTAGAAGAGCAAAATCAGACACTACAGAAGAAAATTTAGTCTTGTGTAAGCCAATTGAAAATTAGACCAAACTGGAGAGAGCATTCCGAACAATTAGTCCCCGGAGGTATTGAACACCTTAAAATGCTTTAAGTGATGCTCATGGAATTTGTCTTGATATATAAAGATGATCACCTAGATCTCGTTTAAGAAGCGCTAACTTTCATAGTGTGCATTAATTTTCATGATTTAAGTTCTGCTTAACGTTTCAATAGAAACGAGTTTATTAATTTCCAACAAGTTGTGGTCCGAGGACCTTACGTGACTCAGTTTTTGTTTAACACTCAGTTTTCTTATCTGAAGTATCTGGTTTCCCCATAGGCTTGAGTCTGAGAACCATGCAATGCCTTGGTTCTGTCCAGTACCTAGTTTTCTCATTTTAAGTGGTTAGTTTCCCCAGAGGCTTGAGTCAGAGGACCATGCAATGCCTAGGTTCTGTCTAACACTTAGTTTTCTCATCTGAAGTATCTGGTTTCCCCAGAGGCTTGAGTCCGAGGACCATGCAATGCCTTAGTTCTGTCCAGTACCTAGTTTTCTCATTTTAAGTGGTTAGTTTCCCCAGAGGCTTGAGTCCGAGGACCATACAATGCCTAGATTCTGTCTAACACTTAGTTTTCTCATCTGAAGTATCTGGTTTCCCCAGAGGCTTGAGTCCGAGGACCATGCAATGCCTTGGTTCTGTCTAGTACCTAGTTTTCTCATTTTAAGTGGTTAATTTCCCCAGAGGCTTAAGTCCAAGGACCATGCAATGCCTAGGTTCTGTCTAACACTTAGTTTTCTCATCTAAAGTATCTGGTTTCCCTAGAGGCTTGAGTCCGAGGACCATGCAATGCCTTGGTTCTGTCCAGTACCTAGTTTTCTCATTTTAAGTGGTGTATTAATTTCCACTAAGATGTGATCCGAGGACCTGACATGACTTAGTTTCAGTTTAATACTTCAGTAGATTTAAGGAACACAAGTAATAGAATTTCAATTAAGATAAAAAAGAAACATATGACAGAACTGTTCGTATTAATAGTAATACCTCTTTAAGTTGCTTACATTCCAAGGATGAAATACAGTTTTCTCGTCTAGATCTTTTAAGTAATAGGCACATATTCCTGCTACAGATGTGATGCGATATGGTCCTTCCCAATTGGGCCCTAATTTTCCCCAAGTTGGATTTTTGGTATTCCCCAAGACTTTTCTCAACACTAGGTCCCCTAGAACTAATGGCCTTAGCCTCACATTCGCATCATAACCTTGTTTCAGCTTATGTTGGTAATAGGCCAACTGAACCATCGCTCTTTCTCGTCGTTCATCTATCAGATCTAGACTCTTTCCCAAAAGCTCATCATTGCCATCTGAGGTGAAAGTGCTGGTCCTTAACGGGGGGAAACCCATTTCGAGGGGAATCACGGCTTCCGCCCCGTACGTCATTGAAAATGGGGTTTCTCCTGTTGAGTGTCGGGGTGTTGTTCGATAGGTCCACAGGACATGCGGCAGTTCCTCCACCCATTTTCCCTTAGCCTCGTCTAGACTCTTCTTGAGCCCACTCACAATGACCTTATTGACAGCCTCGGCTTGCCCATTTCCCTGCGGGTAAGCTGGAGTGGAATATCTGTTCTTTATTCCCAGGTCGGAACAATACTCTCTGAAAGCCTTGCTATCAAATTGAAGACCATTATCCGAGATAAGCACCTGAGGGACCCCAAATCGCGTGACGATGTTCTTCCAAACAAACCTCTTGACATCCACATCCCTGATATTAGCCAGGGGCTCAGCTTCGACCCACTTCGTGAAATAGTCCATGCCAACTAGTAGGTATTTCTTATTCCCAATTGCCTTAGGGAAAGGACCAACAATATCTAAGCCCCACTGCGCGAAAGGCCAAGGACTAGAAAGAGGGTTAAGGACTCCCCCAAGCTTATGGATATTTGGAGCAAACCTCTGACATTGATCACATTTTTTAATATATTCCTGCGCTTTCTTTTGCATGCCTTGCCACCAATATCCTTGGGTGATTGCCCGATGAGACAAAGACCTTCCTCCTGTGTGACTCCCACAAATCCCTTCGTGCAGCTCTTCTAGAAGTGCCTCTGATGCTTCAGGGTGCACACAAAGCAGATAAGGCCCAGAGAAAAAGCGTTTGTATAACTTCTTGTCCTCGGATAGCCAGAACCGAGGAGCTTTTCTTCTTATCTTGTCAGCTTCCAACTTGTCCTCGGGCAGCATATTCTTCTCAAGGTATGCCGTTATAGGATCAATCCAACTAGGCGCCGAGCTGATTTGGTTGACCTGAATAGAGTCCTCTATTACTGAAGTGGGTGAGCTCAAATTTTCAACCACGATAATCCGAGGTAAGTTCTGCGCCGAGGAGGTAGCAAGGGTAGCCAGAGAGTCTGCATGCGCATTTCCACCTCTAGGGACGTGGGATAATTCAAAAGATTCAAAGTCTGTTTGCATACGCCTAACTCGGCTCAAGTAACTTTGCATTCTGGTGTCTCGAGCTTCCAGCTCTCCTCTAACCTGGCCGACGACCAGGCTTGAATCCGAGAACATCTCCACTGTTTTTCCACCCAGCTTTTTGACTGTCGCCATTCCGGCTAACAAAGCTTCATACTCCGCCTCATTGTTGGTGGCTGAGAATCCCAACCTTAAAGATTTCTCGACAATGGCCATTTCAGGAGATATTAGGACCAGCCCCACTCCTGACCCCCTTTGGTTTGCTGCTCCATCCACGTACACTTTCCAAGGAAAAGAGCGTTGCGTGGAGATAAAACCAACCGATTTTTCACCCATGCCATGCGGTCCTACACCTATTTCCTCAGGGCCTTCAGCAAATTCAGCCACCAGGTCAGCGAGAACCTGACCCTTCACAGAAGTACGAGGTATATACTTTATATCGAAAGCCCCAAGGATTGTGCCCCACTTAGCAACCTTGCCAGTGTAGTCTGCACTCCGAAGTACAGCCCTAAGTGGATACTGAGTCAGAACGACCACCGTATGTGCCTGGAAGTAATGGGGAAGTTTCCTCGTAGCATGCACCACTGCCAAAATGGCTTTCTCCAATGGTAGATACCGTACCTTGGCCTCATGAAGCGATTTGCTCACGTAGTACACTGGCCGCTGCACGCCATTATCCACTCGTATCATCACAAAACTAATAGCATAAGTGGCTATAGCCAAGTAGGCAAAAAGAACCTCGTCCACCTCAGGGCTGGACATAATGGGTGGCCGAGATAGATATTCCTTGAGCTGCTGAAATGCTAAAGCGCACTCCTCAGTCCACTTAAACCCTTTCCATTTGTGAAGTAAAAGGAAAAAGGGTCTGCACCTATCCGCTGACCTGGATATAAATCTGTTCAGCGCAGCGGTCATCCCAGTTAGCCTCTGGACTTCCTTAGGATTCCTAGGTGGTTGTAAGCTATTTATGGCTTTAATCTGGTCGGGGTTCACTTCAATTCCTCGGTGGGTCACCATGTAGCCCAAAAACTTCCCAGAGCAAACCCCTAAAGAGCACTTGGAGGCGTTCAATCGTAACTTATGCTTCCTCAAAACTTCAAACGTGCTGATGAGGTCCGTCACATGTTCAGACACTACCTTGCTCTTTACTACCATGTCATCAATATAAACCTCTATGTTGTTGCCCAACTGTGGCTCAAACATCTTCGTCATCATCCGCTGGTACGTTGACCCCGCATTCTTCAAGCCAAAGGGCATTACCTTATAGTGATAATTTCCATTGGGAGTGAGGAAAGCTGTCTTCTCTTGATCACCCAGTGCTAGTGGGATCTGGTGATAGCCCTGAAAGGCATCTAGGAAGCTCATCTGAGGATGACCTACTGTTGCGTCAACCAGCTGATCTATATGGGGCATAGGGAAAGGATCCTTTGGACAGGCTCTATTAAGATCCGTGAAATCAACGCATATTCGTCATTTTCCATTTTTCTTCTTCACTACAACTGTGTTCGCTAACCATTGAGGGTAAAACACCTCTTTGATAGCCTCTGCCTGCTTGAGCTTGCTGACCTCATCTTTAATAGCCTCGGCATGCAATTTAGATGGATGCCGAGGTGGCTGTTGCTTCGGAATAGCAAAGGCATTGACATTCAAATGACGACAGATGGCTGTTTCTTCGGAATAGCAAAGGGATTGACATTCAAATGACAACAGATGAAATCTGGATCAACCCCTGGGGCTTCATAGGCATTCCATGCAAACACATCGACGTTCCTTCTTAGAACCTCAACCAATTGCTCCTTCTCCAGCGAAGGCAATAGCGCTCCAACCTGAAAATACTTATCCGGATCATCACCAACATTCACCCTCTCCAATTCCTCACACTCAGCTTCCTCGGCAGTTATATCGAAGGTGGTTCCTTGGTCCTTTGATTGCTATAATACATCCTCGGCCTTGGCCAACATACCTATCTCTGACCTATGCTGAATAGCCGCTACCATGCACTGCCTTGCCATGGCCTGATTTCCCAATATTTTCAACACTTGGCCACCTGACGGGTACTTCACCTTCTAATGAAGAGTGGAAGAAACAGCCCCCAGGGTATGCAACCAGGGCCTTCCCAAAATCGCCGTGTAGGGAGAATAAACGTCCACCACAATGAAATCCACCTCCACTACATCTAAACCTGTCTGCGTAGGTAATCTAATCATACCCAACGAAATGACCGATCTGCCCTCGAAGCTTACCAATGGGGAGCTATAGGCTGTCAGGTCTTGGGGTGTCAAATTCAACCCTCTGTATAGGTCGGGATACATCACCTCGGCTGCGCTCCTTTCATCAGTCATCACCCTCCTTACGTCATACCCTCCAATTCTCAGCGTAACCACCAAAGCGTCATCATGCGGCTGTATGGTTCCTCTCTTGTCCTCCTCTGAAAAGCCTAGTACTAGTGAGGTGTTCAGCTTCGCTTTCTTCGGCATTGAACTCGAGCTCCCCTCCGAACAACGAGACACAGACAGTATTCTGGAGGGACAAGACCCTATTCTCCCTAGAGCAGCAAATATAACATTTATTGTGCCCAGGGGGGCTCTTGAA
Organism: Quercus glauca; assembly: GCA_023736055.1. Lineage (NCBI taxonomy): Eukaryota > Viridiplantae > Streptophyta > Magnoliopsida > Fagales > Fagaceae > Quercus > Quercus glauca. The sequence goes on from CM043320.1 coordinate 28,258,599, forward strand.
GAGGCACTTTCTCTCAACATCGACCCTGTCTGGCTTCCTCGGGCACTAGAGTGGTGCAGAAGGTTAGTCAACCTCCCTTCTCGGACTAGCTCTTCCAAGTGGTCCCACAGGTTTTTACAATCCTCAGTAATATGCCCATGGTCTCGATGGTACTGATAGTAGAGGTTTTGGTTGCGTTTCGCAGGATCCCCTGCAATTCTATTGGGCAATCTGAAGAAAGGCTCGTCTTGTATCTTCTCCAGAACCCGTTGTACTGGTCTCGGAACACAACGTTAACTGCCTGGGTATTAGCAGATCCTGACTGCTCTACAAAGTCTCTCCGAGGTCGATTGTTGTTATACCGATCCGACCTGAATTCCCTCCTCTCCTGAGGGATTGCCTTGGACTTTCCTCCACCCCGTATCTGATCTTCCTCTATCCTTTTATACTTGTCAATCCTGTCCATAAGCTGTCGCATGCTGGTAACAGGTTTACCGGTTAAGGAACTCATCAGATTATGATCGGTTGGAAGACCTTCCTTGAAGGTATTAATAGCCACGCTGTCGTTGGCTCCATTTACCTCGTTATACATTTCCCAATATCTGTCAGAGTATGCTTTCAGAGTTTCCCCCTCTCGCTTAGACATGGATAATAACAACCCCAAGGGCTGGACAACCCTCCTACAAGTAATAAAGCGAGCCCCAAAAGCTTGGATGAGTCCCTCAAAGGAGTCAATGGTATTCTCTCCCAAACCATTGAACCGCCTCATCGCCACCGGACCTAGGCTTGAGGGAAAAACCTTACACATCAAGGCCTCGTCCCTAGAGTGAATGGCCATTCTCTGATTATAATGGCTAACATGCTCCACCAGGTCCGTCTGACCATTATAAATGGTGAACGTAGGTTGATGGAACCTCCGAGGAAGGCTTGCTTCCTCTATGCGTCGCGTGAACGGCGACTTGGAAACTTGACTCAGCACTTTGTTCAAAGCCTCGTTCCCTAAGCCCTGCCGAGGTGGACTCTTATACGTCCGCCGACTGTAATGCTCTTTATCATGGGAAAAAAGCTCACTGGGCGGAGTTCTAGACTGTCGCCTGTAGCTTGTGTCGTCTGACTCATCAGAGGATTGTTTCGAGTCATGAGTCGTTTGCCTCCGTCGTTTGTAGCGTAATTCCCTTCTTAACATATTAATCTCACGCTGCATGTCCCCATCGTCTTTCGCATGGGAGACATGGCTCTTCCCTCGAGCCTGACTCTTCTCCGTGTGGGTTGTTCGCACACTACCCTCGCGATCCCCCCTTCATTCATGAATCACCAACGGGGCACCAAGTTGTGGTCCCCTAAACTCTGCTTGGTGTGGACTAGTATCCACCTGCTGTGGTGCTCCTTCTGCCATCAACTGTTGCACTTGTCTTTTCCTACGATTGGATCAAGCTCTTCCCACAGACGACGCCAATTGTAGGGACTCAAAATGTCTTGGACCCTTGACAATAAAATTTGTAGAGTGTGGGTGTAAGAACTAGCTCCGGTAAGTGGAAAAAGACATTGTTATGGCGCAGCAAAAGGAACTTCAAGGTAAATGAAGGAAACTCTCTTTTCTTTCTCCTCGGCTAGGTTTCAAGTGTATATCTCTCTGGATTCTTTTCTCTCCTCCCTTTCTTCTTTCTTCCAAAAAGTCCTTCTATTGTACTCCGATTTCACCTTATATACTACCTTCTCCGTCCTGCTTTCACCGTACACGTGTAAGTTCTATTCTGAGAACTCCTTTCTGTCCCATCCAGAACTTCCCGGATTTTTCGCTTAGTGGACATAAGGCTGCTTGGTAACTGTTCAGGTATCACCTCCACATTAATGCAGCCAGAGAGTTAGTTGGGAAGCATTTAATGTGGAGGTAGCAGCTTTTAGGAGATATTTGTTAACTTTCTTGGTTTCTCCTTTGTTCAATATTCATTAGTTATTTTGCATGTAATTCTGTGAAGCTCCCTGATAATTAGAATAGTTACATCCACCTCGGATGCTGGTTTGAGAAATAGACCTCATCCACGGACAGATGAGTGTCCTCGGACAGGTAAGTGTCCTCGGACTGGGCCGTTGGGCCACAAGCCCACCTTTTATGAATCTCAGACAGATGAGTGTCCTAGGACAGGTGAGTGTCCTCGGACTGGGCCGTTGGGCCACAAGCCCACCTTTTATGAACCCAATTGAGTTTTCGGGCAACTGGCCCCACAGGAGTGATGACTTAATTGAGGGTCTTATTGACTGATGGGATTTTAGAGTGGTTGATATATAAATATGATATATATATATATATATTGCTAGTCCATTTTATATGTTTCTCTATCTTATCCACGTAAAATGTAAATTTACATCTGCATGTTCTTATTTGGTTATTAGTAGTTTGTACACTTTCATATTTTTAGTTACAACTTGGAATTAATTTGAGCCACAAAAACCAATTATGGTTTTTTGAATCACTGAAAATGATCATTAGTCATTTATTTCTGTTGTTCTACAGTTCCTATATCTACCAAAAAGTTCTTGTGGGGCCTCAAATATTTAAACAACTCCGGCCTACTCCATTATCCGGCCTAAGGCCCGCGCCGAGGAGAATATAGAGGCCGAGGATGCCCACCTCCTCGGCTCACTGACGTTGGTGAAGGGAAAAATATCCCTCACCCATTAAATGTACTCCACCTACATTCTGGCCGCTTTAATGGTGAAGTGACCGACAAACCCAGATGCCTCGGTCACTTTAACTAATAGAAAGTCTGTAAAGGCGGCTGAAAACTAACATAAAGCCTGCAAAAGCAGATGATGGGACAAACCCTTATACACAGAGTTCGGATAACCGACGAATGGACGGCTAAGATTAATTAAAACGATACTATATAACCAAGAGGATTCCCAGCATAAAAGGGAGGCCCTTGATATTTATCAGTCCTAAGAGAAAGAACAGGAGGGAGATCAGTCCTAAGAGGAAGAGATCCTCGGACTGAGCCGAGGACGAATACGCCTCACAAACACTTAGCCAAAATCATTATCAGGATCCTCACAAACACTTAGCCGAAATCATAATAAAGATCTTCATAAACACCTAACCAAACCAATGATGATTATCCTCACAAACACTCAGTAAAATCACTTTGCTATTATTCCTGTTGATTTCACATCATCCGTTATTTTTCTTGCTAATGCCTAGCCCTTACACCCACGCTCTATAAATTTTATTGTTAAGGGTCCATTACAAATTGAGTCCCTACAATTGGCGCTGTCTGTAGGGAGGACTTGCGCACTAGCAAGTGTGACGGTCGGTGTAAAAAAAAAAAAAAATCAAGAGCAGCACTTTAAAAAAAAAAAAAAACACACCAAAACAATACAGTTTGCAGCAACAACATTCATTCAAAAATCAGCAATCACAAGAAACAAGGATATGCGAAAAATAAAAGAGACAAAACAAGTCTACTTCTTTATTAATATATGAAGAAAAAGTTACATCTCTTACAAGTGATGCCCGTGGGGCTCGTTTTAAAGCTAACTATAAAGACAAACGCCTAACAAAGCTGGCAGAGGAACAAAAGATAGAAAAGAAGGCTGGTTGTGAAGCAAGAGAAGAGGAAATGAAGAGAAGAAGGCTGGTTATGAAGCAAGAAAAGAGGAAATGAAGAGGGGAAGGCTGGTTGAGGAGCAAAAGAAAAAGAGATAAAAGGGAAAAGAAGGAAGGAAGGCAACATGGAAGGCGGAAGAGGCCGCGGCACAAGACGGCTCCACTTCTGGGTTCCGCCTGATTTCCCTCCCACCCCCATCGCTGCCAGCTTGGAGGGTCACAGACTCATACCCAAGGGAAGGAGGTTACGTTCTTTCTGGATCCTCCTCCAAACGGCAAGGAGGGTCCCACCTCTGGTTAGGTTGAAAAGAAGGAGAATCTTCGGATTTCTCCTACCCCAACCCCAACGTGACGTCCAGGGTCGGAGTGCCATCGTCGGCTCCTGATAAGGGCTGTGTATCCTCGGGACCGCCTTTTCCAAGGGCCAACTCATTTGAAGGGGCTCAAACTGCTATGTCTTGCAGAACCTCTAGGCAATATTTTTGGGAAAAGCTTAAGACGAATGTTTGTCAAGTGTGAAGGAAAATGTTGCCCTAAAAACGCCTTTTATAGAGGACGAAAAGTTGGTGAGAGCCAATTCGCATTAAATCCCAGGGAGAGATTTTCGGAGGCAATAATTCCGCTCAGATTCCAAGGGGCTTATCCACCGTTAGATCCTCGTAAATCCACAACTAACATTAATGAGGAGGCGCCTCATTAACGAGGAGGCACCGAGGCATCAAAACGCGTTACTCAAACAACCCAAGAGACGCCTCGTAATCAGAAGAGTCACGCCAAACGAAGAGGCAGAACAAAGCGGGTCTTCTCCTTCCCCAACCTCAGCATGCGCTTATTATTATTTTGCTTGAAAAGTTTACTTATTTAATGTTTATTGTAAATTATAGCAATGTAGAATTAAATGGCTATGGATAAATAGATAAGAAAATAAATAAACGAGAAAACTAAGTGTTAGACAGAACCAAGGCATTGCATGGTCCTCGGACTCAAGCCTCTGGGGAAACTAACCACTTAAAATGAGAAAACTAAGTACTGGACAGAACCAAGGCATTGCATGATCCTCGAACTCAAGCCTCTGGGGAAACCAAATACTTCAGATGAAAATAAGAAAATTAGGTACTGGACAGAACCAAGGCATTGCATGGTCCTCGGACTCAAGCCTCTGGGGAAACCAGATACTTCAGATGAAAATGAGAAAACTAGGTACTGGACAGAACCAAGGCATTGCATGGTCCTCGGACTCAAGCCTCTGGGGAAACCAGATATTTCAAATGAAAATGAGAAAACTAAGTACTGGACAGAACCAAGGCATTGCATGGTCCTCGGACTCAAGCCTCTGGGGAAACCAGATACTTCAGATGAAAATGAGAAAACTAAGTACTGGACAGAACCAAGGCATTGCATGGTCCTCGGACTCAAGCCTCTGGGGAAACCAGATACTTTAGATGAAAATGAGAAAACTAGGTACTGGACAGAACCAAGGCATTGCATAGTCCTCGGACTCAAGCCTCTGGGGAAACCAGATACTTTAGATGAAAATGAGAAAACTAAGTACTGGATAGAACCAAGGCATTGCATGGTCCTCTAACTCAAGCCTCTGGGGAAACCAGATACTTCAGATGAAAATGAGAAAACTAGGTACTAGACAGAACCAAGGCATTGCATGGTCCTCGGACTCAAGCCTCTGAGGAAACCAGATACTTCAGATGAAAATGAGAAAACTAGGTACTGGACAGAACCAAGACATTGCATGGTCCTCGGACTCAAGCCTTTGGGGAAACCAGATACTTCAGATGAAAATGAGAAAACTAAGTACTGGACAGAACCAAGGCATTGCATGGTCCTTGGACTCAAGCCTCTGGGGAAACCAAATACTTCAGATGAAAATGAGAAAACTAAGTACTGGACAGAACCAAGACATTGCATGGTCCTCAAACTCAAGCCTCTGGGGAAACCAGATACTTCAGATGAAAATGAGAAAACTAGGTACTGGATAGAACCAAGGCATTGCATGGTCCTCGGACTCAAGCCTCTGGGGAAACCAGATACTTCAGATGAGAACGAGAAAACTAGGTACTGGACAGAACCAAGGCATTGCATGGTCCTCGGACTCAAGCCTCTGGGGAAACTAGATACTTCAGATGAGAACGAGAAAACTAGGTACTGGACAGAACCAAGGCATTGTATGGTCCTCGGACTCAAGCCTCTATAGAAACCAGATACTTCAGATGAGAATGAAAAAACTAAATGTAAGACAAAACATAGACATGGCATGGTCTAAGAACTCAGGCCAACAGAAAAACCATATTCGCATGAAACACCAAGTGCTAGGAAAAACCAAGGTCTTGCATGGTCTTCGGACTCAAACCTATGGGGAAACTAGTCACTATATGGCAATACAAGCACTGGGCAGAAATAGGCTTTTATTATAACCATAGGCCCAAACCTACGGCAAAGCCGATCCCGAGGGTGCTAAGCGATGAATCCTGCTAAGGATGAAAACCAAGCGAAGACGAGCACTAAACGAGCACTAAAAGCATAACAAACTTAAACCTACCTCCCCTAGAAGAATTAGCAAGGAACTCAAGCGGTAAATTATAGATTAAGGAGAAAAGAAAAACTTACCAAAGTAAGGAAAAACTCCTCGGATAGGCCCTTTGCGCCAAAAGAAAGTTACAAGAGCAGTTGAGATGACAGTGACACTGACAAAGAGGTAAGGCTCAACAAGGCACGAAAATACGCTGAGAAAGTCAAAATCCTCCTCCCCGCCCGAGAGGTCGGGCAGCAGAATTTTGAGGGGCTATTGTGGGGCCCCAAATATTTAAACAACCCCGGCCCACTCCATTATCCGGCCTAAGGCCCGCGCCGAGGAGAATATAGAGGCCGAGGATGCCTACTTCCTCGGCTCACCGACGTTGGTGAAGGGAAAAATATCCCTCACCCATTAAATGTACTCCACCTACATTCTGGCCGCTTTAATAGTGAAGTGACCGGCAAACCCAGATGCCTTGGTCACTTCAACTAATAGAAAGTCTGCAAAGGCGGCTGAGAACTAACATAAAGCCTGCAAAAGCAGATGATGGGACAAACCCTTATACACAGAGTTCGGATAACCGACAAATGGACGGCTAAGATTAATTAAAACGATACTATATAACCAATAGGATTCCTAGCATAAAAGGGAGGCCCCTGATATTTATCAGTCCTAAGAGAAAGAACAGGAGGGAGATCAGTCCTAAGAGGAAGAGATCCTCGGACTGAGCCGAGGACGAATACGCCTCACAAACACTTAGCCAAAATCATTATCAGGATCCTCACAAACACTTAACCGAAATCATAATAAAGATCTTCATAAACACCTAACCAAACCAATGATGATTATCCTCACAAACACTCAGTAAAATCATTTTGCTATTATTCCTGTTGATTTCACATCATCCGTTGTTTGTCTTGCTAATGCCTAGCCCTTACACCCACGCTCTATAAATTTTATTGTTAAGGGTCCATTACAAATTGAGTCCCTACAGTTCTAATTAAGCATGTAAAGCTAAATATGGAGTCTATATATATCTTTAAAAACCAAAAAGTTTAGGAAACCACTATATCATACACATAACCTGCCTTGCCACTCATATACATAAAATTTCATAAACATATTCAGGCATGAAATTTCAACTTCTATACATAACCTACCTTGCTAACCACTATATCATAAACATAAAATATTCAAGAAACCCTAAATGCAAACCAAAGGCTGGAAATTTCAACTCCTATACATAACTTGCCTTGCCAACCACTGTATCATAAACATAAAATATTCAGAAAACCTTAAAAGCAAACCAAAGGCATCAAAATTTCATCCTGTATATAAGCTACATTGCCAACCACTGTATCATAAACATAAAAGATTCAGGAAACCTTAAAAGCAAACCAAAGGCATGAAATTTCATATCTTGTATAGAACCTGCCTTGCCAACCACTATATTATAAACATAAAATATTCAAGAAACCTTAAAAACAAACCAAAGGCATGAAATTTCAACTCCAATACATAACCTACCTTGCCTTTTGACTTTAACATCACAAAATAAATTCAAAAAGAGTCCACTTCCTTTAAAAAATAAATTGCCTTAATAGTTTGGCAATAATATCACAAAATAATAGTCGTGTTAAGAGTTTGGCCAATTACATAACAAACTACATGCCTAAGTTCTGAAGTACTATTGCTAGGCTTAACTAAGTTCTGTTGCTTTGTTGACTATTAAAATTTTTGTAGCTTTGTTGACTACCATCAACTCCTGCTCTAAATCTCTTTGAGTTCCCCTCAATGTTGGCAACCTGAATATGAAAAGTACATAGACATTAGAAGTTGACAACAAAAACCAAGTAATAAAGATGATATATATATATATATATATAAGTAATAAAGAGGATGAGACTATTTGCGTTTAGATTCTATATATGACAGACAATGTCATGTCTTTATAAAGATCTTTTGAACCAAGCAAACTACATCTTTTAGAATAAGAAAAGAAACCAAAGATATAATTAGGCAACTTGTATGCTAGTGGAAGCCATTGTACATGTAAGCAATAAAGATGATATAAAGTAATGAATTCCATAAGTAATAAAGATGATACAAGCAATGATAGAAGCCATTGTTCACACATACATTGCTTTGTTGGCTACTAAATGCATTGTCTACTTGCACTCTAAATCCCATGAAGTGCTCCTCAGAGTTGGCGGTCTGCATGTGAAAAACATTAGCACTATACACAATTTGCTGCATTAAGGAAAGAATTTAAATGAATTCAAATACCCTCTTTTTGCTATTACTTGTTACCTTGCCCTTGCCCTTGCCCTTGCCCTTGCCCTTGTTAGTTGCCGCCTTGCCTTTGCCCTTGGCAGTTGCTACTCTTGGTGGAAGTCATTGTACATATAAGTAATAAAGATGATATAAAGTAATGAATTCCATAAGTAATAAAGATGATACTAGCAATGATAGAAGCTATTGTTCACACATACATTGCTTAGTTAGCTACTAAATGCACCGTCTACTTGCACTCTAAATCCTATGAAGTGCTCCTCAGAGTTGGTGGCCTGCATGTGAAAAACATTAGCACTATACACAATTTACTGCATTAAGGAAAGAATTTAAATGAATTCAAATACCCTTTTTTTGCCACTACTTGTTGCCTTGCCCTCGTCTTTGTCAGTTGTTACCTTGCCTTTACCCTTGGCAGTTTTTACTCTTGGTGGTCTTTGATTGCTCCTACAGGTCCTTCTATTATGCCTCAATTGATGACAATGTGCACATCTTAGACTTGTTTGATTATTCTTCATCCTCTAAGGGTTATGAACTTCATTTTTATCCTTTCATCTTTTATCAATCTTAGGCCTACCTGGTTCAATTTATGGATTGGAGGATGTATTGCATCTCCATCTGTGTCCGGCCACAAATCAAGACCATTACATGGCTGAATGAGATGCGAATATAAAGCAATATATGTATCCTTCTTATAAAATTCATGCACATAATCCTCAGCTTGTTCTTTCTTGAAAGCTATTACGTGCACTGGATGCTTACAAAGGATCCCAATCAAATCCTAGCAGTTTCAAGCACATGAACGTTTCTCCACATCAACTACAAACTACATGCCACAACTATTCACCTCCCGCCTTGTTCCACCTGACCAAATAGATTTGCAATCAATGCTAGCCTCTTTGCATTTCTCCAATTTTTGTTGGATCTTGTGACAAATAGGGCCTTGATAATTAGCCATTGAATTCCTATTTTTACAGATTTTAACCATGAGATATCTTCTAATGGTTTCAAGCATATTGACTAATGGCTTTTCTCTTGCTTTCACGATCTTTAAATTAAAAGTCTCACAAATGTTATTTAATAGCATATCACACTTTGGATAATAGGGAAAAGCATGCCTAACCCACTATAACGGAGACCTACCCCTTAGCTCATCACAAGTTTTCTTGCTCACTATTTCCATTTGCTTCATATAACTTTCGAATGCTACTGCTGTCGATGACTTAGTTGCCCCTCACATCAAGTCCTTTAACTCCTTTCCTTGATGGTTCTTCTTAAAGTTCGCAAACAAATGTCTCACACAGAATCTATTGTATGCGCCTAGGACCACATCAACTAAAACAGGATGCAAACCTTTTTGTTGGTCTAAAATAAAGCACCATCCATGGTCTCTCATAGTCAGAGTCATACCATTCATAATCCACATCTCCCACAACACCATTCACATCATTGCCCCTAGCATCATTCCCTTCATCAACCAAATTACCATTCTCCTCAAACTCATCATCAGCAAGAGCCTCATCCCCATTCTCCACATCAACTTCATTATCATCACCATCTCCATCAACGTCATCAACATTCACATCCTCCACACCAACACCACAACCCACCAAATTTGCAACATCAACAACATAACATCCCTGACTAACAACTGTTTCTAGACAGAAGCTGCATGTTCTACATAAATGTCTATTTTAGGATTAATGGGGTCAGATACTTAAATAGTTCCTGAGTATTAGCATCAATGGACAAATATGTTAGGCCATTATAAAGATCCAACCCAGGCACAAGAAAATAAAACTGGACATAAACCAATACCCCTAATTCCGCACAGTAATGTTTAACCTCCGATACAAAAAAGCAGTCTGAATCTACATTATCATACACTTTCATCTTACCACCTGTATACTTCATCTTCTTAACTGAGTGGTACAATGCTTAGTTGTAGTAAAAAGATAATGTAAGATTTTGACCAAGCATCTTTACTATGAAAGTATTAAATTAAAAAGTCAACAAACAACACAAGTGTTTTAACCGACAGAGATAGTGTTAAGTACCCCCACACACACCAAAATATCAGCAAAAAAATAAAATTCTAACTTCTAAGTATCCCACACAACAAACAACTAATGGGGACCAAGTTATTTCAAAACAATAAAACTGCATGTGAAGATGCTCAGCAAACAAACAAATAAAGAATATTATCCACAGAAAAAGAGGGAAAAACAAAAAACAAAAAAACAAAGTCCAACAATAAGTAGATTATCCCAAAGCATTTAGTCAACAAAGTACAACATAAACAAAAAAAAAAATGAAACAAAAATACTCTTCAATAGAAAAAGTTACCAGCTTTATATAACACAACAAAATCTAGCACAAAATTCATTTTTCTGCTGCTACCTATACCCATAAACACAAAAGTTCAAAAGAGTTATATCATCACTTACCCAAAACTATACTTGGCTGGAGCTGGAGTTGATAGAGTACACCCTAGCCCGCTGAAGTGGACTCAAGGTCGCCATGAAATATCTCTATCTTGGTCGCAATCTCGAATTCTCTTTCTCTCAAATCTCGGTTTCTCTCTCTCATCAATCTCACGTCAGACTACTACCGACCCAAACCTCTCATTTTCCCCCAATTTTCTCAATTTAGGGCTACTGATCGTGTTTCTATTTTGTGTTTTGATTTCAAGTAAGGGGAATGGCGTTGTTCCCCTAATTGTTTTTTTTTTTTTTTTTTTTATAACACATATTTCATTTTTGTTTTAATTACGAAATTTATTATTAAAAAAAAAGAGCCAGAATAGCATCATTTTGGCTCAATTCACGGAGACAACTAACTAATGTCTAACCAAATACTACATTGACAAAAATTAAAAGTTAGAGGACTGAAACGACAAAACTGAAAGTTAAAAGACTAAAATGACAAAAGCTAAAAGTTAGAGGGTTAGTTTTGAATTTTTGCCTTAAATTTATAATTCGAAATCCAAGTAAACCTAGCAGCCAGCACACACCAAGACAAAGAAGGAAAAAAAATTCACATAATTCTCTAGCCACATCATACAAAACAGAGTGTCAAGTCAAATAAAACATTAGTTGAATACATATGCTGGATGAAAAAATGGCCCAAACCTCACATGTCATCGAGGAGTAGTATATATATAGGTCCTAAAAGGGATAAATGGAAATTGTATGGATACATTAGCAACAAATTGGTTATTCTTCATTCAATATCTAAGTATGAATTAGAATCTTGTATTTATAGAAGACTAACTCTAACCTCATTGGCTTACATGGCTTTCTAACTAACTAATTGAAAATGTGGAATTAAAACAATGTTGGGGAAAGAATATCTTGAAAAAACTCCACCTGAGTAGTTAATATAACTTATAAGGACACCACTTGAGATTCAATTTTAGGGAGGGAACCCTTGGGGAGACTTCACTAAGGATAATTTTGTCTCTCTACTGTTCAATAGCGCGTGTGACCAACCATTTGGTGCAACGTGTTCTTTACATATATATATATATATATATATATATATAAATGAATTGGTCAAAGTTAGATCAAGTAATGCTAAAAACTATACCACTTCAACTTCTGGGTAGGCCATAGGATAAAAAGTAACATGAGTGAACAAAAAGACATAAACTGTTCTAAGCAAAAAAGAAAGATATAAACTTGAATGTTTGCAAAAGTATAGGAATGAAGAACGAACTTTTTAAAATTTAGAGACAAAAAACCGATTTTCATGTAAAGTTTAAGGACGAAAACAATATTTTAGTCTCCCCTAACCATAACTCATCTTTTTGTTTCTCGCCTTCATGCTCCTCCATAGTGAAGAGAACCCATAAATTATCTTATTTTATTGGAGATAAGTGTTGACTATCTATACTACTATTTGAGAGGATTCGCCAGTTCAGGATGAACATTTCTTTGATTCAAAAATACTTCTACAACCCTAAGCTTAAGTAGAGACAAAACGAAAGGGCACTCCGGTAAAAAAACATCTCCTACTCCCACTAAATATTTCCTACAAAATAGGGCTATTCTCTATTCCAACTCCCCATTTTCCTTCAATCACTAAGCCCGCATCTTCATTTTTTTTTTTTTTTTGGTAACCTTTATCAAGTCTTAACAGTTTTTTTTTCTTTGAATTTGTGGTTTCCTTACACCTAATCTCACTTATTTATTTATTTATTTGTTTTGTTTTGTTTTTATTTTTTCAATTCTTTTTTTCTTTATTTTGAATATTTAAAAAAAATTAAATACAATATTTAAGGAGTTTTCTCTGTTTGAGATGGACATTTCGTTGGTTAAAATACCTCTACATCCTCAAGTTTAAGTAAAGACAAAACTAAAGGGCACTCCATTAAAAATACATCTCCAAGTCCCACTAAACATTTCCTACAAAATAGGACTATGATCTATTCCAACTCCCCATTTTCCTTCAATCACTAAGCCCAAATCTTCAATTTTTTTGGTAACCATTATCAAGTCTTAACTGTTTTTTTCTTTTTTGAATATGTGGTTTCCTTACACCTAATCTCACTTTTTTTGTTTTTATTTTTTTATTTTTTTTGCTTTTATTTTTTCAATTCTCTTATTCTTTATTTTGAATATTTAAAAAAAAAATAAATACTAATATTTAAGGAGATTTCTCTGTTTGAGATGGACATTTTGTTGGTTAAAATACCCCTACATCCTCAAGTTTAAGTAAAATCCAAACTAAATATACTCCAGTAAAAATACATCTTTAACTCCAACTAAAACATTTCCTACAAAATAGGACCACTCTCTACTCCAACTCCCCATTTTCTTTCAATCACTAAGCCACGTCTTCATTTTTTTTTTTCCACCTTTATCAAGTTTTAACTCTTTTTTTTTTTTTTTTTTTGGATTTGTGGTTTCCTTACACCTAATCTCACTTTTTTTTTTTTGTTTTTTTTTTGTGTTTTGCTTTTATTTTTTCAATTCTCTTCTTCTTTATTTTGAATAAAAAAGAAGCAGAAAAAAAAAACACTTCTATTATAAAACTGTTACTATAACTTCTCATCCATAAATTTAGGTACTGTCATATATCTTTCTTTTTTTTCTTTTTTTTTCTTTTTTTTTTTTTTTTTCTTTTTTTGGGAACTACAACCCACTGCTATGAAGCACGGGTGCGTTTTGAGACTCGGGTGCGGGTGCGGGTACGGGTGCGGGACTCGGCAATTTTTTAAAAAGGTGGGTGCGGGTGCGGCGGGACTCGGCGATTAAAAAATTATTAAAAATATTTTTATTTATATTTTTAATATATTGCTAAGCATACTTTTTCACATTATATAAACATATACTAAATTTAAGAGCAATAATAGATAATAACTAAAATATGATATTTATAAATTAAATACAACCCACAAAATTAAAACTAAAACATTCCACAAGATTGAAAGCTAATTTCAGCTAATTTATCAATTTCAAGTCTAAATATCTATCCAATAATTATAATAATACTATTAAAACAATTTTACTACTAAAATATTCTTTAAAAAAATTACTATTAAAAATGCAATATAAAGGCTCAAGTTAGATATTAAAATAATTTTATTATTCATATATTTACGTGTGGGCCATACAAATAAAACTTTTGTCAAATCTCTTTATCAATTCCAACAACCAGTCACGTGTTAGGTTCACAAAACAAAAAGAAAACATAAAACAAGGCAGGGGAAATTTAAAATAAAATTGAAAAGTACGAGCAGACAAAACGAAGAAAAGAGAAGAAGAAGAAGAAGCAGCAGCAGCCGCCTCTGCCATGGACGAAGAAAGGAGAAGAAGAAAAAGAAGCAGCAGCCGCCGCCTCTGCCATGGACGAAGAAAGGAGAAGTAGAAGAAGAAGCAACAGCAGCGGTCAGGACGCGGCCCGACGCAGCGCGACACGCGGTCAGCGGTGTCCCTCGCGCGTCGCCGCGTCGCGCCGCGTCGGACGCGGGTGCGGCTCCTCTGGCGCCGCGTCCGTGCTTCCCAGCAACCCAGCTTCCAAAACAAAACATAAATAAATGTCTGTTCCTCAGCAAAAAAGAAAAAAGAAACCATAAATAAATGTCTTCTCTTCCCCTCCTTCTGTTTCTCTTTGAGGTATAAGCATAGGTAATTTTCTTAATACTCAATCTTTTTTATGTTTTCTTCCTCACATGTTCGTATGTTTGTCTTCTTCTTTTTTTTTTTTTTTTTTTTTAACAGAAGTTTATATTTCTTTTCAAATATTTTTCTTAACTCTCTTTTGGCGTCCAAACTTGAAACACTATTCCACACTAGAATGGATGTATATTTCAAATGGTCATTTTGTATATAAAAATATAAAGAAAGAACAGTTGATGCAATTTAGAAATACAAATAATCTTTTAATTTAAAAAAAGAGAGCCTATGTTACTTACTATTAACAGAAGCCAGAATCAATTAAACATGTTTTGTGTTTATCTATTCTATTTACTATGTTACCTATTTTTCAAATTCTCTAAAATATTCACAAATTTTTATCCATTTTAAAATTTTTACTCACAAATTTAAAAATAAAATAAAATAAAAAAATCTTTTACTCACAAATTTAAAAATTTTAACCGCTCTAGACTGCTCATACGTAACCGGGTTTTCTTTCTTATTTTTCCTATTTTTAGTGGAATTCCGACGTGAGATGCAAATACTGGCTACAAATCACAAAAGAAGAAAATTCCTGAAAGAAAGGCAAAAGGAGTAGTGAAGAATAGAACTTTTCACATGGCTTGCTGTGTCGTTATGGTTATGGCCTTATGGGAGAGGCAATGGTGATTGGTTTTTGTAGGATGGAGATGACGCGGAAGAAGCAGCAAATTTGCCATTCACATAATAAAGTTGAAATGGGAGCCTCATCCACATGTAAATATGTACGAGAAAGACAAATGTAACGCTGGGTGTAGGGTAAAGCATATCTCATCTCATAAAACCATCAAAGAATCATATGGTAATTTACCTAAAAGATTAAACCCTGGTATTGGGCTGTGTATGGCTTTAATCTTACTACTTACTATTTCCTGATCACGCGAGGCTACTTGAAACAGCATGTAGACATTGCTTAACATTACAGATAACTTTCAAGTTTTTATCCACACTCAATTGGTTGAAAATACCAATACAAGAAGAGCCGGGGTAGAAATCGGTTTATAGTAATAAACTATTGTAACAGTTTGTACAATATTGTGAATCGACCTTTAAGTTACAAACTAGCTACAATTAAATTTTTATGGAAAAAGAATATTCCGAGCAAAACTCCTGTCTAGAGGGAACTCAAAAGAAATACTGCAATTGTTGCAGCAACTGCTTAAAAGTATTTTGGTATAGCTTCAAAAATGATGATGTGATGAAAACTGAAGGCCAGACATAATCCTTCTACACTGAGGGCAAGAACCTACACAAATCACAAATAAAAATAAAAAATCAGAGATTAGGAAGAAATAAAAGGAACAAATCTTGGCCCTCTTAGAAGAGTAACATAAATACCAGTGATGACACAGAAAGGTGACACTAATGTTGACTGCATTAACTTCCACCCTTCTGCTTGAGAGTAATTTTATCCCCCAAACTGAGAGCAATGCCTTGGGTCTTGCTTCTTATCCTGATGTAGCCACTCAGCTTACCATCTGCCTGCTTCTCTATGCTCATATTCACCAAAGCATCCTCTCCAAACACACTCTTAGCGTACAAGTTGGCTGCCAGGAACCCACACTCACCATCTAGTGCAGACCTGGAACTCAACCACCAAAGAAAAGATTGTAGGAAAAATAGATGGATAGGATATAAGGGATATTATTACTGAGAAGGAGAAAAATAGCACACATGGAAAATTGTCTCTGGACAGCACTTAAAAAGCAATTTGGGCACTTTTTTCCACAAAAACATTTCAGGCTTTCATTCTGGTTTTTGGCTTTGCATTCCCTTTTTATTGTTTTGGTTTTATTTGATCCAACTTTCTTTAACCATTGAGATAGGAGGGCTGCAACTCTCAGTGCGAACCCAAAGCCAATTCTACCCAACTAAGGGATAAGCTAGGGCTCAAAAATAAGAAATAAGCTCAGATTTCATTGGACACAAATTCATGAGACCAAAATTGGCTTGAGCACCTTTGGAGGTCAGACAAACCCAACGCAAGCCTGACCATATGTTTGGTAATAGTCTAATAAATGTAACTTTATCTCATATTATACTCATCATGCATATTGATTAAAAAAGTGAAATCATCGGCTGCAGTACCATGAGCATTGTAGGTATGTTTTGTCATTTTTCAGCTGTGAAATTTGTTATAATTCATCTCGTAATTTTTATCTGCATGTTCCATGCACCTAATGCAGTGGGGGAGCCAGGGAATTTTGCTTGGGGAAGCTGATCTATGATTCAACCCATGGCCACATCCTAAACTTATTATTGATGGGGAGGAGGTGCCTTTGATCTAGAGCTCATTGGCAAATGTAATGAGCTTTAATTATGCAAAGCATGTTTTATGATGTTCATCCAATGATCATTATTTGCAGAAATTCATTATGGATTATGTTCACATTCTTTATTTTTTCTTAATGGTAATACACACACCCAGAGGGTCTAAAACCATGAACTCACCCTCTAGACCATTATTTTATTTTTTTTATGACACAGAAAAACTTCACTCAGATTAGTTGCACGTCACAGAGCATAATGTACAACAATCCCCACTGTTGATCAAACCCTACAGGTAACTGACTCCATCCACTAGAACCAGTTACCAAGTAATCTAGAGGCTTTTCACCCTTGATGAGCAACTAACCTCACCCTCTAGAACATTATTATGGGAGAAAGAAGTGTCATTTGAGCTATAGCTCATTAACCAGACAAAAATTTCCATCCTTCTTCCTAGAAAAATCTTGCCACTTCCAATCATTTCTTAGCAAAGATAGTCTTAATGTTAATGTGAAGCACTAAAGCCACGACCAGTCACACCATAGCAAGGAATTAAGTTAACTACTTCTGTTCCCAACATCTTTGAAAATGGCAACTATTTGCATTTCAACCTATATGTTGTATTTGAGACCTCTAATCCAGCACATAACACATGCATTAACTTCATTGACAGTAAGAAAAGTAAATGAGAAGGATTATTTTAGCCAAGAAACAAGGAGAAATAACTTACGGTGCAGTGAGGCACTTCATGTTGGTTGATTTGATAATATGGTCAAGGAATTCCTTCTCTTCTTGAATTACAGTGTTGACAGCAACCTGCAGCATAACACATTCACATGACCCATTAACTCAAAGTCACCATCCACCAATAATGAGAAAGAAAACAGTTGTTCAACAAGGGAAAGCCTACAAACATTGTACTAAACTGCTAGCTTTGTGAAAAAAGTAGAAGCAAGAAGGCAAAGACAAAGGGAGCAAGTTAATTGCAGCTCAGGCTTCATGAAAGTGCATATACTGATCTCATACAAAGGAGAAACTCAATAAGTAGAAAGAAAGACCATATTTCTTCCCACTAGGTTAATAACTCTCATCTTACTTTTTAAAAAAAAGGATAATAAATTTTATCTTCAATTTCAAATGCACTTTCATTCTTGATCGAACGATTACATGTGCGTATAGATTATTGGAGGCCTAATGTTCATACATCATAACTGCAACCTCCTGACCACGAAGCAAAAGCCAATACTGCCTTTTTCTCCATTTTAACCTAATATTGTGGAACTTATTTTAACCTAATATTGTGACACTTATCAAAAGCCTAATATCATGGCATAAACAAAATAGTAAAGCAAGAATGATTGTGTCATAAATTTAACAGTTGAATCTAGAATAAATCCTTCGCATCGAGGAAAAAAAAATACAAATTACAAATCTTCGGCATCAATCTCAAATTGTTAGAACAATGGGTTTCCACAACTATAATGGCTTTGCTTCAACATTGTTTCACACTTGCTAATGTAGAGGCTGGTTAATTTCCAAGTGAAACATGGGACCAAAAGGTCGTGAGAGATTCAAGATCAAATCTAAACACGTGGGAGAAGGGCAGGTTTGGTTTTAATAGAAATAATCAAGGACATTCAATATGATGCGAGACTAGTTTGAAAAAAATTTCAGCTCATATTGGATTAAAAAAAAATCCTTTCGCAAGATACATGTAACTTATAGAAATGGTAACAAACTACCAATCAAAAAGGAAAAAAGCTCACATGCACACAATAATGCAACTGATTCAGGTTGAATTGATTTACGGAAAGAGCTGCAAATAAATTACATCTTCACAAATTTGTAGTAAAGAATTCGTTTTCAGTCCCAATAACTGCATTAAGTGTGCAGAATATTTACAGCATTACAGCATAAGTTAAAAAAGGAATTTAATGCATACCTTGTTTTCCCACTCAAACTCTGCCCACATGGTTCTAAAAGCAGAATCACTACAAACTGCAGGAGAGATGTAGTCCATTATGTCTACATGAATGTCATTGAGGACAACAACTGTTCGCTCATGCACATTTGAAGTCTCATAAACAATGTTCCCAAATATGACTCCAGTCTCAGTCGAGGAAACCTTGATATTGGCCTTTATTTGTTTGCTAGATTCAGGAGCTAGTGTATAATTCTGTGGACGATCAACAAGTTTAAGATCACCCATGGTTGCCAACTCCAGGCACAAATTCTGTAAGGTCTCCTTAGTTCGATTGATAACTGTAACATCAAGGACAATATCATAATGGTGAACAGTCACATATGCTTCAGCATACACTGGATCACTAAATCCAGTGAGTTGGAGAATGCGGTTAAGCTTATTTGCATCATCCCCCTCCTTAATGAACTCTCCAGTTGCACGCTTTAAATCATCTTGGACCTCATCTTCTAGCTCCAGTTGGCTCATACCCTGGAAGTTACATGTTGTTAGGACATTGATATACAGCCATGATAATTCAAAAACACCCACAGACTCACAGGAATCAGATTAGCTAAATAGATAGGGAAGAATATTTCTACCAAGAAAAGAAAGACCCCCATAAATTTTAAGCATCTAATACTAGTTACCAAACTCTATTAATATCGCCTGAAAAAAAAATTGGAAGGAAATGGTGCACATGTTGAGAATACACTCAAAACTACATTTTTTTTTTATTTATATAAATTATAGAAAAGGAAAAATTTTATTGATAAAAAAGGACAACTACATTCAGAAGGATGAAATAGCCATAATAATTACGTACAGACAACAAAAAAAGGAAACAGAGAAAAATGAAATTATTTACAAGAGAAGAGAGAGAGTCTAAAAACACTGGAATGGAATCACTAGAAGTGAGTTGGTCCCCTGAAAGATCTAAATCCTCAAATATAAAATTATTGTGCTCCCTCCCTTAAAGTACACAGGATGTACTCCAGATGTACATCACAACTAAGCTCTATAATTACAATGATCAATAAATTCAAATAAGTTTGAAAAGGAGAAGCATCCTGACATTGGCAACTACTCAAATAAAGTTCTGAGAAAATTCATATTCCAGACTAAAATTTTCCACTCACACCCCTCAAAGTTTCTAGCATTTCTTTCCCGCCAAAGGCACCACATCAAGCAATGAGGGATGCCCTTCCAGATCTTGTTGTTCTGAAGTTCCCAAAATCAGCATTGCCAACAAGCTAGTAAGTCTACCACCCCTCTAGGCATCATCCACTGAACCCCAAAAAGGGCAAAAGCAATATCCCACAACTCTCTGGCCCCAAAACCACTAAAATTTATTTTATTAAAAAAACATATACAAAGGAGATTTTTAAAAACTAGCAATAAAAAAGGAAGAAAGAAAGAAAGAGAAAAAATATATAAGAGCTGGCCCAACAGGGTTGCACTAACAAGTTTCTGGACTTGTTCAAAATTACCCAAAATCATTAGGAATAGACTGGCTTCAGCCAAAATTACAAATTGTAGTAGAAAATACACTGGCCTCAACCTTTTATATTTATGCTAAGACCCAAACCAAAATCCAAACAACACCTGGGAACTCAAATCATAAAATATCCACAGTGAATTGATCAACACAGCAAATAAATGACAAGAAAAACAGCAGAAGATGTTCAACAAAACTTCACAATCAATGCAGGAATTTTTTACCTTCCTGCTCTTTAAATGGTAGAAGTCAATTAGGTCATCTGGTTGTGCATGAGAAATCTGAGCCTTTGCTTTAATTTCCTCTGTTTCCTGTAATTGTTTTTCTGAGAGCATTTTAACAAAACTCTGGCGGCAAGATTGCAACCATATTTTTCTGATCTCATCACCAGTATTGCATAACAATCTTATGCAGAGGACAATCCTATCATAAGAGTCATTGTCAATTGGGTGCTGAAGAACCAAAGATTGTCCTAATTGCAGCATGGAGACCATGATCAACAATGCCTGTGAAGATGCCTTATTCACTCCAACTTTAGATGGCTGGACCTCTTCCAATCTTAGAATAAGCTTTGTCAGTGTGCAAGCCACAACTGCCCCAAGGAAAAAGTCACCAGTGAGAAGCAGGGATCTCAGATTCCCAGATGCCAAGGATCCTTGAACAAGGGTAGGAGGGGAAAAAGCAGTTTCAGAGGCAGCACTCTGTGTAGCATAGGTGCCATCAGAAAGAACAGCCGGTCTTCTGGAAGAAACAGCAATGGAGTTTACTTGCTGAGCCTTCTTTGAAGAATCAGTATCTTCCCCATCTTCTGAAACTGAGTAAAAAGGTAGCTCTCCGAGACACTGTTTAATGGTTGCAATGCCACTCTCAACTTCAGAGAGTGACAGGCAATACTCTCCAATGATCCAGAGAGCACATGAACAGACACGTGCAGCTCGGATCTGGTAGAAAGTGTCCAATAGCCTAGTTATTATTGAAACCCTTAGTTTAGGGTTGGTTTCAATTATCTCTCGAACAAAAATAACAACATCAACAGCTGAACCAACATTGCTGTCTCCCAAGAAATCCATCAACATATGTACTACCGTACTTGCAACTTCTGGGAACTTAATTGCACAAGAATGAATGGCTTGAATAAGAATCTGCCTGTATTCACCATTCTTCTCAAGCTCTCCACCCTGTGTTTTAACAACTTCCTTCTTCAAAGTAAGAATCACCTCATGGATGTTCCGGGGAGTAATAAGTTCAAGAACAATGTCAAGTGTCTTTCTCCGGATGTCAAGATTTGGGCTAGAAAGTGCCCTAAGCACATCCATGATCAAATCAACCATAATATCCCTATGAGAAGACTTGAGCTCATTCAGCTGATCAAGCACAATAAGCTTCACATTGTGGTCACTTTGAGAAAGAAGAAGTAGACAATAAGTGTTTGCAGCAGCTCTAATAGCAGTGGGAGCAGATGACAAAGAAACGAGAGTCCCGGCACATTCATAAACAACTGCAGTTGAAGGAGCATTCAATAAGGATATAATGATCTTAATGTACTTCCCCTTCTCACCTCGATTTGTTCTGCACACCTTTCGGATCAACTCCAACACAACCATCTGAAGCAATTCACCCCATTCCAAGACCCTGTCAACATGGGTCAAAAGGTAATTAATCGCATGATCCTGGGCACAAGTAAATAGCATAAGAAAGGCATTCCGCTTGGCCGATTGATCCTGCTCTGTTGAAAGAACCTTCTCAATCATTTCAGGTGCGTCAACTAAAAGCTGCTCACCATGAGGAAGCTTATAGATTGACATCACAGCTAATATAGCATTCCTCCTAATAAACGGGTGCCGATGCTCCAAATTTTGCAAAACAGATGGGATTAATGGCTCAATTATTTCTGTCTCATTCAAGCACCAAAGAAACCTCAAAGTTACACCACGAATATACTCATTTGGGTGCTGGAGGTTGTTCCTCAAATTTTGGCATATCAAAATCATTTCGGGCAAGACCCTTCCCTTTGCATCAGTTTTATCAATTATCTCCAAATAAAGCAGCAGTAGTTTTTGGATTGTGTGATCCTCAGAGGGTAATACATATCTAACAATTGTAATGAAAAGCTGAGGCAAGGTTTCACCATTCAACAAAAGCATGACTGCTTTCTTCATTGCATCAATTTTTGCAGGCACATCATTGCCTTCAAGAGCTTCCCTAATCTCATTTGCAATTGCAGGCGTTCCTTTGTCAAAGTGAATGAGCAGAGTACAAGATTTCTCCATTTCTTAACTGCCTCAAAGAAGCACAATGGACTCGTTAATTGATATCAAGAATTAAAATACAAGCCACTTCATTGTAGAATAACCATAGAACATGACATGCTTTGTTTAGATGTTTAAAAAAGAAAGAAAAGTGATATATAATGTCATATAAGCAAAGTTGTGTTCATATTCATAATAAGTAACTAAGTTTTAAGCTGAGTGTAAAACACGTGCAATCCTCCTCCTTTGTTTGGGCTTGAGACCGACTACGTAAAAGCATTCGGAAATAACCATGACAAGGGCAGATTATAGTTGAGTTGTGGCCAACCAATTTATTTGGGATTGAGGCCAAGTTGAGTTTATTTGATTTATATAACTGAAGTAAAGATTTTTTTTGCCTTTTATTTACAATGATTCAGCTGAATTTCAAAATTTTATAGGGAAGAAAATGAAAAATAAACAAATCAAGATGTAAGTTGATGGTTTACAAATTCTGACATATTCACCAATTTTTATTTTTTTTTGTAACAATTATATGACCAAAATGTTTCATGACCACCCCCTCCAACTTTCTCCAGACCCAGAGGCACAACCAGCAGGCCTCACAAACCATATCTACAAGCAACTCTATGCTATCAAACGGTAGTGGAGCCAGGAATTTTTTGAGGGGCAATAGTTAATCTCATTAGATAAAAATACCCATTAGACATTATTTTTCAAACAAGAAAATAAAAAATTGATGCCATAGTAAAGTTTATTTTGGTTTTCTGAAAAGTTAAAAATATATATATATTTTTAGTAAAAAAGACAAAGCATTTAGTATATGCTTATTCCTTACAAAATATGTTTCACTCCTAAAAGAAATCATTTAAGGAATAACAGTTTAATATTTACTTGAAAAGTCATTCCTAAGTAACACGTTAATGTAAAAGTGTGGGGATAGAAAATAAAGGGAGTATAGAAAACTAGAATGAAAGAAAGATTCTTGTTTTCCTTCATGAGTGTTTGGTAGAGGGGATAGAAAAGTGGGAGCATAGAAGATGTATATAACATATCTTTGTTTATTTGAAGGGGAAAATGAAGGAAAGAAATACTAATTTTGTGTTAATTTTTAGTATAACTCATTATATAAGAAACTTATTATTCATAGTGCTTAAAAATTTATTACAATAATATATCATATTAACAAATGATATTGCCAAGAGCCTTAAAGCTCAATGGCATTGCCTGGTCTCCTTTATAAGGAGAAAAAGGATTCAAATCCCCCCCCTCCCCATCATGTAACAATTGAATTATAAACAAATAAATAAATAATATATATAAGGATCACATCAGGGGCAATTGTGCTCTCTCTCTCTCTCTCTCTCTCTCTCTCTCTCTCTCTCTCCAAGTGGACCAATTGAATTATGTGGGCATGGATGGAAAATGCTACCCATTCAATTCAAACTTGAGTTCTCCTCATAGAGGAGACAAGATGATGCCATTTGGCCACCCATCCTAGTTTTCATTAGTACAAAAAAGGATGAAAATCTCTAACTCTCCCTCATTTTCCATCCTCTCTAAGATCCCCCAACCAAACAGACCCTAAATGACTTGCTACTACTGCCATTATGTGTTCAATTGTAGCTGATGACAAAACCATCAGATCTAAAGTTTAAATTCCAAACAAAAACTAAAATGAGTTTTAGGCATAGAATGAGAAATCGAAAGAAAATAACTGATCTGATTGGTTGCTAAGAAAAAATCATGTAGGAAAAGAAATATATATAGAAAGAATAAGAATATGTGGCTACAAGCACGATACAAGGCATTTCTTAGTTTCTCAATTCAGATCACGAACAAAACAATGGAATCCTGAAAAACGAACCATGTAACGCTAATTCAACAACTTCAACTCTGACAAACAATGAAAAGACACGTTGACCGTACATGCTTGGTTGCCGAGAAAAAATGTAATAGATTAAATTCATATAAGAGAGAGAGAGGGAAAGCAATTAACAAACATGAAGGTAAAATGAGAGAGTAGATTTCAAATTGAATCACTTCCTTTCTGTTCCTATCTAGAATTTTCTCGCCAACCAAACATAAAGAGAATCAAAAATCTGCAAAAGCTTTTAAGCTTAGAGAGAGAGAGAGAGAGAGAGAGAGAGAGGAACCTGATGAGATGAGAAGGGAGAGTGCAGAGATGAAATTAGAATTTAGGAGATCTGAACTGATATGTGTTATTCGCTATTTATTTATTTATTTTATTTATATAATATTAACATCCGAAGGGAAGGGGAAAGGACGAGTGAGGTAACGAAATTATTTATAGCAGATCTGATCTGAAATCTTTTTCGGATTATATTTATTTATATCATGTAATGTTACACTCACCCACCACACTGCTTCCTTGCTTAATCGTGTAAACTAAAGAAAATATGAAAACATTTTCTAATTTAAGTAAAATTAAATAATAAAATGGATAGAACAATTTATCATCAAACTTATATTAAGACATGCTTAATAATAAACTAAAAATAACATTGTTCTCTAAATCAAAATTGAGGGATAGAAGCAACATATATATCACTATTAGAACCCCATGTCATAAACATGTAATTCATATATGATATACAAAACAATAGAAAAATATGTCTAATCATATTGAGCATATATGTGTAACAACATATCACCATTAGAACCCATGTCATAAATGTTTAATTGATATACGATATACAAAATAATAATAAAAAATCATGTCTAAGCATATTTAATAATTGATTCTCAAACCATAGCTATATAAATCGGATAAAACTTAATAAAATTATGTTAAACAAAAGACAAAAAATACACAAAACTTATTCAATTTGATGTAAAAAATAAAAAATAAATTAGAGTAAACAAATACATACTTGCAAGGTTGTAGTTAGAAGAAGAGAAGAATAGAGAAAAATAACAATATTGTAGGTATTCATTATAAATTATTTGAGATATATATATATATATACACTAACACATACTTCACGTTGAAGAAGTTGATATAAACAAAAAGTTTAATGTTAATCTAATATTAGTTGAATAAAATTTTATAATAGACTTTTTTTTATAATACACTACATTGCCTTTTTTTTTTTTATAATACATTACGTTGCTAAAAGATGCATTAGACTTTTTTTTGTAAATGTTTTCTTTTTACGTGTAGTGTAGTAATTTTAAAAAAATAGATTACACTACGTTGCTGCAATTTAAAATGCATTAGACCTTTTTTTTTTTTAGTGTAGTAATTAAAAAATAAGAAGAATTAGATTATACTATATGTAAACGTTGCTACAATTCAAGCTGCATAAGACCTTCTTTTATTTTATTTTTTTATTATTATTATTTTTTTTTTGGTGTAGTATATGTTTGCTCCAATTTAAGATGCATTAGACATTTTTTTTTTAGTTTAGTAATTAAAAAATAAGAAGAATTAGATTACACTATATCTACGTTGCTGCAATTCAAGATGCATTAGACCTCTTTTTTTTTTAGTATAGTATACGTTGTTATAATTTAAGATGCATTAGACCTTCTTTTTTTTTTTTTTTAGTGTAGTAATTAAAAAATAAGAAAAATTAGACTACACTATGTCTACGTTGCTGCAATTTAAAATGTATTAAACTTTTTTTTTTCTATATATAAATGTTTTCTTTTTAAAATCTAAAAATCTAAAAAAATTTATGCAATATGGCGAAGCCACTTGGCTCAACCACAATGTCTAAGCCTAATTTATAGAATATATATTTTGTTTGATAAACAATAACAAAATAAATAATTATTATAATAAAAAAGGATTAAAAAAAATTTTTGAGAAGGAAAAAAGGATTAAATTATATTGGTATAATAACTATCAAATATAAAATGATAACACCTAAATAAAAAAAATATTATTTTCTAACATACTTGTGGGGTTAAAGGCCCAAATGATATATTAGGCCTTGGGCTTGGCCGAGAGCATAATAGTCTGAAGAGGAACCAATGGTAATGAATGGTTTTGACTCAGGACTTAATAAGCAAGATACAAATGGAAAGATGATCTGATGAGAAATATCTCCTTGGATAAGCTAAATATAGATCAGAGGTAGATCCTAATGATCAAAGTGACTTTCTAGGAAGC
Source organism: Quercus glauca (assembly GCA_023736055.1). Classification (NCBI taxonomy): domain Eukaryota; kingdom Viridiplantae; phylum Streptophyta; class Magnoliopsida; order Fagales; family Fagaceae; genus Quercus; species Quercus glauca. The sequence continues at coordinate 28,285,296 of CM043320.1, forward strand.
TCTCATGATAGGGACGTGTGCCATAAACGTACAAGAAAGATGGGAACCCAAAAATATCTAACAGAAAGCTGCTACCACCGCATTGAATGCATTGTAGCTACTTTTCTCGCCACATTTATGTGGAGAAGACATATAAATAGTGTTGCCTTGGTTACCACAACTCATAGAAAGCCAAAAAGGGTATCTGATGAGACAGGTACTCAAATAAGGGCTTAGATGTTCAACAAGTGTAGGATCAAGATAGTCCAAAGGGAGTTATATAATGTAAGAGACTCTTCATGAGGAAGGGATGGGGGAAAAATAGAGAAGAGGTACTGTAGCAATCTAAACTGCACTTGTACTTTGTTTAATCAATTTATATGGAGACTTACCTCTTGGGACAGTGAGTTCATCTTCTCGGACAATGAATTCATTCAGCTTTATGTTCCTTGTTCTTGCTTAATCATCTTCTACATCCATACTAGCCGTTGTCAAATTCGTTAGTGCCTAGTTCTTTTAACCTACTCTTTACAAATTTAGTGTACAACTATAATAGTTAGCCAAAGCTAATTCAATCAGAAAAAAAAAAAAATCAAATCGTTATGAAAAATGTATCTCAAATTTATATCAAGACATGCTTAATAATAAGCTAAAATGAAGGTTGTTCTCTAAATCAAAATTAAGAGGATGAAAGCAACATATCACCATTGGAACTCATGTCATAAAACACAAAATAATTTTAAAAAATCATGTCTAAGTATATTTAATAATTTATTCTCAAACCATAATCATATAAATTGGATAAAACTTAAGCAAATTAGGTTAACCAAAGACAAAAAATACACAAAACTTATTCAATTTAATGGAAAACTAATTAGAGTAAACAAATACATACTCGCAAGGTTGTAGGTAGAAGAAGAGAAGAATAGAGGAAAAGAACCGTATGGTAGGTATTCATTATGAATTATTTTATGTATATAGTACTATACACACACACACACTCTCTCTACATTGAAGAAGTTGATATGAACAAAAAAGTCTAATGTTAATTGAAAAGAATTTTATATGGATAAAGTTATGTTGAGTTTAACTTCTTCTTCTTTGGATAACTTTAAAATTCTAAGTTGATTATAACTTTTTTTTTTTTTTTTAAATCTATCATATTTCCTAATTGCCATCATTCACGTTTACTTATTTCTTTTTTAGTTTGAATTAACGCATCGTTAGTGTTTTGGATAAAAATAAATCTTTTTGTTTTTCTCATTACAAAGTTAAATACCCTTAATTCTCTTTACATTACCAGATGTTCGCATATCTAAAAATAAACATATTAGCAATTTAGCATTGCATAGAAAATAAACAATCCAGAAGAATGGAAAGGCCAGGGAGTAAATACCGGCACTCCAATCCAATGTATGCAGTAATGCAAGCCAACCAAATTTAGCAGCACATTGCACTTAGGTTTGAACAGGAGCATTTGGACATTTGCTGTTTTTTTACGTGTACAATTTTTTATTTATTTTTATTTTTTATGTGTAGTAATATAATTTAAATAAAAAATAAGGATAAGTTGAAGATTTTGGATTGTAATCAAATTGATATTTTTTTATCAACTTATAAATTATAATAAAAAAGATTAGATGAAGAATTTGGATTGTAATCAAATTAAGATTTTATTAACTTAGAAATTATAGGAGAAGAAGATAAGAACCAAAAAAAAAAATTATATCTATTTTTTTAAAATCTAAAAAATTTATGCACTTTGATAAAGTCACTTGGCACAATCACAGTTTCTAATCTCAACTTTTATTATATAGTATATTATAGTATAGTGTGTGTGTGTATATATATATTATGGTAATTCGTTTACCATGGTTTTGTTTTGTTCTTTTTAAATAAAAATAAAAATAAAATAAAATTCATAACTACTCCATATACTTACCCTAACCCACATTTAAATCTGACTCAATCCAAACTTTTCTAGTTCACTCCAATTGAGGAAAAGCAAAAGGCAAATTTTTTTAGGGGTATTTTGTCCAAATTACATTTTTGTTTGCATATGGTAATTAAATTTTGCTGGTGGATTTTTTTTAAGTACGAGGAGGCCAAAATAATATAATAATATTAGTAGAAGTAATTAAAAAAGATGCATGTCAATTAGGGAAGTAACAAAAGGTATGGCTTTAGATAGAATAGAATAGAGAAAAATAAAAATAAAATACATATAATCGACCATGATTTAATCAACTGAGAATCCATACTAAAAATATATATTTGTTTAAAATATGACGTGTTTCCAAATATCTGTATAGGGTTTGAATTATAATGTTTCAAAAGTGTTTATGACAAGATGCAGTCACCCTATTTAGCGTTGGTGGCTAGAGATTGGAGAGGTGATTTGATTTTTGCTTGTTCTCAAAAAGCAAAAACCACCTTTCCCTCTCCAAGCAAAGGCTAAAGTTGTTAGATTGGCTGTATCAGTTGCTTCTAAGTTGGAAACTGAGAATGTTATTATTAAGCCAGATTCTAAGATCTATCTTGATGCTATTCATGAGTTGATTTTTCCCCCACCTTGGAAAATTGCTTCAATCTTAGCTAACATGCAATCTCTTCTTGTAACTTATTCTTATGTTTCTATCTCTTGGGTTCCGAGGCTAGCTAATATGGTAGCTCACGCCCTAAATGGTCTTTAGCTTATAATTTTTTTTTGTTCCTTTGATTGGGGTAGTTGCCCTCCCTATTTTGTTTCTGTTATTAAGGAAGAAGCTAGTCTTTGTTTCTCTGTTCAATAAAGTCTTTTTTCATCAACCCAAAAAAAAAAAAAAAAAGTCACTATTTAATCCAAATGCATAGACTTAATCTCATTCCATACCATTCACATGAGAGAGAGAGAGAGAGAGAGAGAGAGAGGTATTTGATCAAGGAAAAAATAAACTTAATATGTGCTAAGGTTGGAATTCCAAACAATGAGAGTGCAACACCTAATCAAGCAAATCTTATATATATATATATATATATATATATATATATATATATGAGTTGGGTTCAAGTTACACCTGATGTTACTCTAAACGATATTATACCACTTAATAACTTATTATTAGATGCGAATTTTGACAAATCTACCATTGGATTATATTATATTCATATACTCTCCATACTTGCCAAATTTCACGGTAATCAAAGATTAATAGTCATGTTATCAATCCATTATTTAAATTCAAGTTTTTGTAGTTAATAATTCATAAAAGATGAGTTTATGAATCACAAGGTATATAACATTCGATTAGCATGAAAATTGACATATATATTAAGCACATATAGAACATATAATTCAATGATAGGATTCTTAAAATATGAATTTAATAATAAGTTACTGGGTGATATAACATTGCTTAGAGTTACACTCAATAACTTGTTATTGAATTAATATTTTGAAAATCCAACTATTGAATTACATGTTCTATATGTTCTTAACATGTATGTCAATTTTCATATCAATCGGATATTATTTACCATTTGATCTATAAACTCATCTTTTATGCATTATTTTAAACTACAAAAATTTGAATTTTAATAATTGATTGATGACATGACTATTAATCTTTGATCAGCTCAAAATTTTGCAAGTATAAAGAATATACGAAGATAACGTAATTTAATGATAGATTTGTCAATATTCGCATTCAATTAAAAAATATTGAGTAATATAACATTGTTTAGAATTACACTATGTGTAACTTGAACCCAACCACATATATATATATATATATATATATATATATATATATTCAGCTGAAATGATTTCAACGAATCAGGGTCATTGGACCCGCTACTCAACCCAAACCCATAATTCTTAAGGCCCTAAAACCCGTTACTTGATCACCTGGACATTGGGTCAGCCGGGTGGTTTCAATTTTTTAGGCCCTATGGACAGCCCTAATCACTATAATCATAAAAATAATTTCCACAAACCAAGAAAAGTATATATATTTTTTGCAATGAAAAGAGACTTCGAACGGTGACACCACCCAAAAAAAAAAAAAAAAAAAAAAAACAAACGTAGGTGTCAAAATCACGAAGGAAAAGTAGAGAAAATAAAATAATGACTTCATTCATTCCAGCAGATGCATGTATGACAAAAGTTAATGGTTTTCATTCTCATGTGTTCTTAAAAACTCTTCCCCCTCCCCCACTACCTCTACCTATAAAATTATAAAATAAAAAAGTAATAATAATAAAGGACCATTAAAAATAAACTTACATAAATTACGACATGTCTGTCTAGGTACAGAAAAATTTCACAACTTGTGCTTTTCCCCCGGCCCCACTTTTTCCCTTTTTTTACATAAGAATTACAAATAGATAGAAGAACTCAATCCCCTCAAGAGTCAAGACCAAATCTCAACCTGATGAGAGCCACTCCACATAACAAGACATAATCCCTTGTCATGGACGATAGCACTCTGTACATAACCCAAATGTCAACTTTGCTTCAAAAAGGGAGAACAACAAGCAGTTTCTAAGTTGAACAGCGCTAGCAGTTTCAGATGTCAAAAGTACGTATATCATGTGTAGTTCAGAAATCTCGGAAACTCATTTTGGGGTCCCCCCTTTTCCCGCTACTCCGTCCTCGTCCTCTTCCAGCTCCTCTCCCCCTTCCTCTCGAACCCATGCGCTTGTAAAATGATTTGCCATGCTTCATCTCCACAAGTGAATGAAGCAACTCATCGCAAAGAATGCAACCAATATATATGGTAGCTCCATCCTCCAAAGGTGTTGTCTTCTTGTTGAAGTCAACTTCTATGATTTTAGAGTCACAATCAGGACATCGCTCCTGAGTAGTGGAAATCTTGTGAGCACCTTGAGGGAGGAAGACAAGGCAATTGCACATATTGCAATTAAGTCTCCACTTCGGAGCACTAACAGGGTCTAGAACAAGTGTCCCACTACATTCTGGACAAGCACATACTCCTTGGGCAATCAGTGAATGTCGGCATGTGGGGTGTGGGCAGAGGAAGCAGGGCATTCCAGCTCCCTTCCCTAATTTGCCAGAATTACCGGTTTTAACAGCACCAAAGAGTGTGTCCACACCTTCAAATGGAGGGCTATTGTAGCAGTATGGGCAGAGTGGGAATGACTTGCCTTCTGGGCCAGGCATGGAAAAGATCAGAAGCTCAAAGTTGTCTAAAGGGCAAGAAAGTTCCTTGTATAACTGCAGATAAATAATTTTTTTTTGGTCATATATCAAATAAGAAGATATTCAGTGATGGGTTTTGGACATAAGATGCTAATAAATTCATGCTGGACAAAAAGTAATAAGTAATAACAGTTCTATTTTGAGTGGAGAAATACAACACCAATTTACTTTTGGCTAAAGAAAGAAACAAAGTTAATTAGATTGAAATCAAGGCTAATAATGTTAAATTACACCACTAACTCTCAGAACTAAAAGTAAAAGATGAATTAGGATCCTCTCCTTCTGTTTGAAATGGAGAGGGTCCATTTCTTCATGAAAATTTATTTTTTTATTAATCTAAAACTGTACATAGTGGCACAGAAAGGGCCAAAATGAAGATATAAAGACTTGAGGACCAAATTAAAAACATGACTAAAATATAGGGACCAAAAAGGTATTTTTTCCCTAGCTCAGTTTCCAATGAACCGGTGAATAGGACCCAACCTTCTTTATTGATATATATGGGGAGAGAGAGAGAGAGAGAGAGAGGAACAAAAATTTAAGTAGAGTACAAAGGCAATATAGAAATTGTAAATAAGGTAAACCATTATTGTTCAGAAACCAATACCAACCTTATGTTCTATATGAAGACCTGAGAATATATTAAAATATATCCACCAATTATACTAAAAAAGGGGGAATAGATTTTGAAGTTATTGAAGGGTACACGTTAAAGAATGAAAATTAATTATAAATAAATAAAATTACCTTGATGGTACCATTTTGAGGAAGATAATAAACCTCCTCACATGTACCACAGAACAGACGTGCTGGTTGCATGGAGATGTATTTCATGTACCGCAGGCATTTACCGCACTTACTAAGAGCACGTCCTGAGTCAGCAAGTGGAGAAAACTGTGCTTCAAACAATGCATCCATATTTTCAATCTGGAAAGGGTCAAAAGAAGGAGGGGGAAAAGTTGAATGATGAGCTAAGAACGAATGTAGCTATAGATTCAAGAGGGTTGTATCTGCACACCAGATCAATGAGAACAATATCTAAAATAAAGCATTGAGTCAAACGCACTCTTAGATCAGGAAAAAAAAATGCCATGCATCATCCACATCAATGCTTCTAGTGATTATCTTCTATAATTTCCCCTAACCCAAAATAATTCTGCACATAGTGAGAATAAGACTGAGCATCAATGTGCTGAAAAGAGAGAGAGAGAGAGAGAGAGAGAATGCAATTATGCAAGTGGGAGAGGGATAGGAGGGGCTTAATGTGCTAAGGCTTAAGAGGGATGACGAGGAGTTCCCTCATTTATAGTACCGAGGGGGAAGACAATGCAAGAGTCTTAATATTTTAAAAAAGAATTAAGGAAATAGCATAGGCATAGTTTGTGTACGCACCCATTGTACTATATGATTGTGTATCAAGTTATGGATGAAAGCCTCAACTTCTAGAAAAATCGCACACGTGTGTGCGTGCGTGTGTGCGCGCGCGCGTGTGTGAATGAGAAACTATGACATCAACACGTGCATTTCAAGCCAACTATAAACACATCTAAAACTTTCCATCATGGCAATAGGCTAGCTTACAAAGAATAAATTAAATCTTCATGACTAGCTAAGTACAGTTACTTGTGCTTACAAAGAATAAATTAAATCTTCATGACTAGCTAAGTACAGTTACTTGTGCTGAGTCACTTGGTGTCCATTTGGGAACAACTTATCTAACTTTTTGCTAAAAGTATACTGAAGTATATTTGTACCTTGGAAAAAGTAGGAAAAAGTGAGGTTTTAAAAAGCTGGACATAAAAGTTAAAAGCTATAAGAGAATGCTAAAAGCTGATGCCAAACACACTTGATCTGGCATTCTAACTACTTTGTGTCACCAACAGCTGAGGTTTTGAATTGATGTTTATGTTTCCTTATTACTATGAGATACACAGTTATCTTTTAAATATTTGAGGACCTATACATTAGTGATCCATATTTTGGTCCTGTTTGAAACTGTTGTATGCAGTTTGGTGCCCCACCACCTCCTACATTATAAAGTATGCATTCTTATTCAAGGGAACTCGACTTCGTATTCCTTAGGGATTCTTCTATGGGAGTCTCGTCAATGAGTTGAATACTAGTGGTCTAAGCGCTTAACTTCCTAAGCAGCATCTGGCATTGGGCAACTAGAAAAATCACCTTGAAAGTATTAGAACATTTTCCATAGAACTAGTTTTAAAATTATACTATATAGATAAGTTATCACCAAATTGACAAAACAATCAAAGAATATGGAAAAGAGACTAAAGAGGAAATTTCAACTAAAGCCTCAAATTGTGTAAAAAAAAAAAAAAAAAAATTGGATAGGTTACAAAAAATTTAATTAAAAAAGAAGCAAACCCAAGTACATTGAGGCAAAAATCAAGAACCAAAATTACAATGATCAAGTAAAACAGGAATGGAAAAACAAGTAAAATGCGACAGAGCCACACTACAAACAAGGAGAGTACGGCAGAAGAACGACTTAATCTCTAGCAAGGACCCTTCACATCCCTTAAAACATCTAGCATTCCTCTCACTCCAAATACACCACATCAAACAATGCAGCATGAGTCTCCAAAAGCCTATATTGCGATGACACCCAAACTTACCTTGTCAAGACTTAAACAACTCAATTACCTTATGTGGCATAACCAAGTGAATTCCAAACAAACAAAACACCAAAGACCACAACTCAAATGCTATAGGGCAATGAAGAAGAAGATGATCCACCGACTTCTCACACCTCTTACACATATAACACTAATCAAGAACAATAACACACCTTTTGCGAAGGTTTTCAGTTGTAAGAATCTTCCCAAAAGATGCAGACCATGAGAAAAAAGCTACCCTTGGAAGAACCTTCGATTGCCACACCATTCTCCAAGGGAAAAAAGTAAGAGCAGGAGGGTACAAAGAAAAATAAAATCCTCTAACCTTAAAGTGATGCAGGACAACCAGAACAAAATTAAAACAATGGAAAAATAAATGGATATGACCTAGAAGTTAGCACTTAGGTCTGACTTGGAGTCAGCGCTAAGCGGGGAAACCACTAAGAGTTAGCATCTAGAGTAGACCTAGAATCAGCACCAGACCAAAAGAGAACAAACGGCCATTTTTTTTCATTTATCAAAATATCAACTATCCCCTTAAGGGGTACAATAAATTGCTTATAAATGATTGCTAAACCCTAGTTTTAACAGCAAAGGGGATAGCGAGTGCCCTTTTCTCAATCCCCCCGAGCTCCCAAAAAAGTCAGCTAGAGCCCCATTAACCAAAATAGAGAAATGGACTGTGGTTATACATGTAACAGATCCACCTACACCACCTCACCCCAAATCCCATTCTCTTCAACAAATCTAGAAGAGCCTCCCAATTCACATGATCATAGGCTTTCTCAATATCCAGCTTACAAATAACCCCTGGAATCTTACTCTTCACCCTACTATCCACACACTCATTAGCAATAAGAATAGAATCAAGTATCTGTCTGCCACCCACAAAACTGTTCTGAGACTCAAATATCAACTGATCCAAAACCTCTTTCAAGCGGTTTGCCAAAACCTTAGCCAAGATCTTGTATACACTCCCCACCAAGCTAATAGGTCTAAAATCTCGGATATTGGAGGCACCATTCTTCTTAGGGATTAGGGCTATGAAAGTTGCATTAAGAGATTCTTCAAACTTGCTATGTTGATAAAACTCTTCAAACATAGCTAAAACATCTCTTACCACAACTCCCCAACAATAGTGATAGAAGGCCACAGAAAAGCCATTAGGACCTGGAGCTTTATCTCCTTCCAAATCTTTAACAACACGAAGAATCTCCTCCTTCTCAAACCTCCTTTCAAGCCAATCCCTCTCCAAACCTTCAATCTGATCAAACTCCAAACCTTCCACAAAAGGCCTCCACTCCTCTGTCTCCTTGTACTTGGTTTAGTGGCTCGGGTCAGCCTTTGATGTCTAGAATAGATAGGGTTCTGGTTTCTAATGATTGGGAGGACCCCTAATTGCTTTATTACAAAAATAACCTTGCTTCCAAATTAAAATACTAATAGCCTAATAAAATACTAGGACGTAAATCATAAAAATACAATTGCCTTGCAAACATAAATAATACTAAATAAAAATCTTATTGCATCTCCCGCATCATTCTCCTCTGGTTGGAGAAAACTTGACCACGAGTTTTAAAGCATTGAAGGATTAGGATGTTGACAAGTAACACTGGTTTCAAGTTTAGAATCACCTTAAGGAGCACAGGGAAAAGAAAAACCTTAAATTCCACCATATCAAACTCATTTGGAATAACAAAATCAATGTGTGGAATCAGTATAATTTTGTCTTGAACCTTATGATCCATAGGAAATAGTGTGGTTTTAACCTCTTCGACTTCACCAAGATGTAGATCTTCAAGCACCATGGATGGTTGATCAAAAGCACATTCAGCAACTTCAACTTTCACATCATGTACAACCTCAAGCTTGCTGCATTGTTTTTGAGTGGGTGCCATTATCTTTTCTAGCTGGGCATTAATCCTAGTGATTATTTGCTCCCCCAATTTTCACGACATAGGTGAAACATTCTGATTTTCCTTTCTTACACTAGCAAAAAGTGAACTAAGAAAATCCAAGGAAATGTCTTCACTTTCATCTATGACCAAATTCATAATAGTTTCCATGGCTGAAAGTACAGCAAGTGGATAGTTGGACCTAATTATCTTTAAGAGACTTTGAAACATCTCAACAACCAGTGCATCACACTCAAGATCCAGCATCACCAAGCATAACTTAACCTTTGCAATGGTATCAAGAATTGAAACCATAAGAGCGAGTAGACACATGAGGCATATTTTCAAATCCTGCCACAATCAACTGAAATATTTCTTTCATTTGCTCATCCTTATATGGGCATCTAGTGCTGTTATCCTTGTAATCTCAATAATGCAAGATACAACTGAAACCTTCACATCCATTTTAACATGTCTCAAAAGTTTATTAGTGATCAATGCCTTCATTGACGGTAAAAATGCATCTCGCATTGATTTGGATGGTTCTTGCTCCACATATGCTAACAAATTTTCAACTTTATCAAGAAGAGTAAGAAGATCATCAGTAGAGGAAGGAGGGTTAAGGAGTCTATTCCCAGCCTCCTTAATTTGCTTCTCAAATTCTCTATCTTTAAGCTGCTTCTCAAGCTTTCCGTCAAAGGAAGTCATTTTCAGCTATGAGGCACAAAATAGTGAAACATAGAGATTGAAACTAAATTTTCTGTTCAAAGTTTAAGCGCACAGGTTGACTTCTGGGTCCAATGGTTTTTTTTGGCAATTGGGCTGGTGAAGCTTGGGCTTTCAACTTTTAAAAAAAAAAAATATTTAAGTGGCAAGTTGGGTTGGTATGTCTTTTATGGGTTGAAACAAGTGTGTATTGAGACATCCATCTAGAAATAATTTTTTTTTTTTTTACATCTCAAAAGTAGTACATACACTTCAAGTCTTTAACCCACATTCAAAATAATATAATTCAACAAAAATATAATATCTATCTAGAAATAAGTTCTTTACACCCCAAAAGAAGTGCATATACTTTAACTCAAATTCAAAATAACATAGTTCAACAAAAATAAAATAACATAGTCAACAAAAATATAATATCCTCAAGGTTTGTAAAGTTTCAATTTCCAATTATATCTTTTGTAAGTTTTTGTAATTACTTGCTTTTTTTTTTTTTTTAATTTAAAATATAAGTTAGATATAAAAGGTATTTGATAAATCTAAAATAAAATGAATATTTATTTGTTATACTAGTTAAACGGATTGTGTTAAATGGATCATTTCAAATTGACACAAATAAATTAACGTGTCAAACGTGTCTATTACAGGTTACGCGGGTTGACCCATTTATGACCCAAACTCGCTAAGGCCCTTCCCTAACCCGCAAAAACCCATGTCGGATTCATGTCGTGTTCGCGGGTTGGGTCGAACATTGACACCCCCAATTGAGAGTGAAATAGGACGCTAGTGCCGCTAGGAAGAAAGAACTCAGATGGGACTATCGGGTTACCTCTGATATGGGCTCAATGGACTAGCTATTTGTTGCAACAGCGGCGGTCTTGTGATGGCTGTGGGCAGCGGCTTTGGGATGATAGGGTGAGTTCGACATTAATGAATTCTTGCGGTACTGTTTTGGTGGAGTGGGTTGGCAACACAGTACTCTGAGACGGCAAGGTGGAGCGGTGTTGCACTGAGACAAAGGAGGGGAGGAACTCAAAGTGGCCGAGGAATAGGTTGGCACTTCAATCATTTATTGGGATGGCAGCGTTGGCTTTCCAATGGGTGGTGGCGTGTGAAGAACCTTTTGAAAGAACTTGACCAAGTCTAGCTGTGGGGTTTGTTGGTTGTTGGATCAAAGGGCTTGGGTTGTTGGGTAACCTTTTGGTGGCTTGATACGTGTGGCCCCGTGTGTATTGATAGATGGTTTTCTGATTTTGGTTTGGCAGAGATGTGGGAAGGGATTTTGAAGGTGGTATGGTGGCTGGATTTCTAGTGGTGGAAAAATATGGTGAATGACTTCTTTTTTTTTTGTCTAGTTCTGGATTGACTTGCGATGATGCTTCAAATAGATCGGTGTTTGCTCTGATACCAAAACTGACACAGGACAACCAAAACAAAATTAAAACAACGGAAAAATAAATGAATTTGACCTAGGAGTCAGAACCTAGGCCTGAGTTAGAGTCAACACCAAGCGAGGAAACAACTAGAAGCCAGCACCTAGAGTAGACCTGGAGTCAACACCAAACCAAAAGAGACCAAAATGCCATTTTTTTCATTTATCAAAATATCAACTATCCTCTCAAGGAGTATAATAGATTGCTTATAAAGGATTGCTAAACCCTAGTTCTAATTGGCTAGAAAACCCTAATTGCCTTATTACAAAAATAACCTTACTTCCAAATTAAAATACTAATAGCCTAATAAACTACTAGGACCTAAAACATAAAAATACAATTGACTTGTAAACATAAATAATACTAAATAAAAATCTTCTTGCGTCTCCCGCATCATAAAGCCTCTACTCCTAGCTAGTCTCCAACAAACATTGTTAGGGCCAAAGCCCCTCACGGTCGAAGAGTAGACAATGCCCATAAACCGATCAAAAGATTCTTACTCCCAATCCTAAGATGGACGACGAAATTGAACATCCCAATGAATCCTCCCACCAAACCAACCCATAACCTCCACCACTAAAGCATCCCTTGCCCTACTAAGACAGTAAAGTTCTGGAAAATCCTCTTTGAGGGTACAATCCCCACACCACACATGCTTCCAAAACTTCACTCTAGTTCCATCACCCACCTCATACCGTAGGAGTTTAGAAAAGTTCAACCAGCCACTTCTAATAAACTTCCAGAGGCTAACGCCATATACGCACTTGGCACCTTTTTCGTGCACCAACCACCCCAAACATTCCCATATTTTGCCTCTATAACCTTCCTCCATAAAGCATCTGTCTCTATGACATACCTCCACAACCACTTGCCTAACAAGGCAGAGTTAAAAACTTCTCAAACGTCTTATACCTAACCTCCCAAGCTGCACAGGCCTACAAACCTTAGCCATTTCACCAGGTGTAATTTAGAATTACTACTAATACCACTCAAAAGAAAAATATGTAAAAATTGTTAGCCCCCTCATATCTCTCTCCCTAAGACTCTCTTCCTTTGTAAACTTCCCATGTACTAGGTGGCACCCCCTTTTTGTGCTTTTTAAGGAAATTATACTTTCCTGTAAGAAGGAAAAAAATAAAATAAAATCTCTCTTAGACTCCAGATTGCATTATGCCAGTAGACACTACTAGCATATAATAGATCTTTAGAGCTTAAAAGTTTTATATTTTTTTTTATAGGTAATAATACTCTTATTGAATAAAACTGAACATCATGTTCACAGTGTGAACATGATGAAAAAGGTTTTATATTTAATTGTGCCCAATAACATGTTCATATATATGCTGGACAATAGGCCAACCAACTTAACAGTAGTCCATTTGAGGAAAAAAAAAAAAAAAAACACAGAAAATATGATCTTAACGGGCACATCAAGGTTCATAAGCTACACTGTCAAAAAAATTAAAGTTTTTTTAAAAAAAAAGGGTTCATACACATCTTTCTTTGAACTTTGTGTATTGATGCCTTAAGGACAATAAAAGTGCATATTATATCAAATTGTCAGAATGGAAAAAATTGTAATCTTACACGATTGTGACAAATTTTTTTAGTGACACTCTATTTAGAGTATTGTTCTGTCCAAATACCAAAGAATTTTACCATATAAACAAAAATAATTGAACAAAGATAAAAGCAGGAATACCGTGGAGTGAATTGAATTAAGGCAGTACGATTTTTTTTAGGTAATAAGAATTACTATTAATAATAAAATAAGTACAACAGTACATTGGATGCAGTGAGTGTACTGAGTGTATACCAACCTACAAAGCAAACAAACTCTAAAAAATGAAAAGTCTACATTACCGTTGGGTCTATCCATATCTACTAATATCCAATGAAATAATGAGTTGACAAATACTGACTTAACCCTTGCATCTGACAACTCCTGCCCCCCAAAGGTTCTTCCATTTCTCTCTCTCCACAAAGTCCACATCAAGCACAATGGTACTAGGTTCAAGACTTCTAAAGGGACTTGGTTTCCTTCTGTATCCTCACAGCAGGCTAGCAAGCATACACATGGATTTAGTCACCATTTCTATCTAGTTTCCAATATGCTGTCTTCTGTCCAGAGCCGAACCCATTGAGAATACAATAAATCAAACAGGGCAGGGAGAAAATAATTCCCAATCCTGCAGTTGCCTAACATAGATAGGGTACTAATGCACTACTTTACCCCTAACATCCATATAATCACTAACCCTAGCATGTCTGTTAGCTGCAATTTGGAAAGGATCATAAACTAACATAAACTAACCAATTAAAAGCCTTGTTCCCACACCATGCATCAAGCCATATACCCTCATCCTCATGCCATCCCCAATTTTAAATCTAATAAATTTATAGGACTCCCAAAACCTGCTCTTATTCCTTTCCACACTCCCACTCCATGTGGAAATTCTACTCCGTCTGTAGTCCACTGGGAATCTTGCTCATATTTAATTCTCAGAAAGCATCTCCACAATTGGTCATTTCCCTGAGTAAAGCACCATATTCACTTATCCAACAATGCAAAGTTGAAGGAGCTTAAAATTTTAAAGCAGACCAGGGCGGCCAGTCTGACCAGTTGAACAGTGAACTGGGACCTAGACTGGTATGGTCCACATTAAAAAACCAGGAAAAAATTGGAAGGGGTCAAAACCAGTCAAACCGCTTCCTGGTTTTGAGCAGTTTGATCAGTTTTGGCCCCTTTTTTAATTACTAAATTTTTTTCTTATCTTACAAAAGAAAACCTTATATATTATTTTTTTGATAAGTAACAATCTAATATATATAAAATAAATAAATAACCCTTATATGTTAGGTTTACACATAAGCTAGCCCAACATTAAAAACTAAAGAATGTTAGGCCCTTGCAAAAACTAAACAATGTATTCATGTTTGAAATTCTTGATGGAGAGGTATTTATTGAGGAGGAAGTATAGTATCCCCTTTCATTTCAATCTGGGACTTTCAATAAGTCTTTCTTACACAACAATAAATCCCTCATTGATTTTTTTTTTTTTTTTTTAAATTGGTAAGTTATAGGTGCACCCAATGGGAATCCAAGATTAAAAAAATAAAATGATAGTGTCACCTGTCTCCAATCTACCAGATGATTCATGTTGCAGTCTCTCAAATCTATTTGTAACACTTAGTCACTTACTGGTACCATAAACAAAGACATAAAGTATATGGGCAAGCTCAATAGGGTACTCTTAATAATAGTGACTCAACCCCCCCACACACCCCCCACACCCCCCCCCCCCCCCCCCCAAAAAAATTCTTCCCCTCTTGAGAGAGAATTTCTCCCACACTGCTACCCAACTCTTGGTCCTTTCAATTAAATAATTCTAAACTAAGCGGCCACAATAGTAGGCCCATATAATCCTTTGCCACCTTACATCTTATATAATCTTATTCAAATTGACCCTCAACCCATAACTGTTTCAAACCAAATCAACACCCATCTGAGTGCTCAGATATTTTCCATATTTGCATTACAAAATAAGATAGTGCCAACAACATATAATCAATGGGGAATTACAAGTTCCTCTCCTCTCCTCCCTCTATCTTGAAGCCCGACAATCTTCCTCCCATCACTGCTATAGTAATCATCCTACTAAGCACCTCAATCAATAGGATAAATAGCAAAGGTGAAAACGGGTCACCTTCTCTCTACATTATTAAACAACATTATAGTCAGTGAGACATGTAAGGTATGTGCCAGACAAATGTACATATACAGAAATGTTCAGCTGAAATAAGGATATTGACATGGATGGATAGAAATACAGGGATGATCAAAGAAAGGAATGGGTGCAATCAGGGCAAGCAAAAGATGGTACAAATTCAGGACAATGTAAGTCATTTACAAACAATTTGATAACATGGAATACAGACCAAAGGTTGCACCAGTATTTGAATTGAAGGTGATTAAAGCAAAAAAGAACACAATTACATAAGTGCAAAGGAACATGATCCATTGATCCTACACTTACGGAAAAGATCAAGCACCACACAAAGCTCAATGGCGGAAAATATTTGTGCAGCAAACCCCAAGGACCAGGGATTAGGGCTTCAATAAGCAGGTTGAGAAATACACAAGGCATAATTCCCCTTTTTAATTGGAAGATAACAGTGAGCAAGTAGTAAAAGAAGCACTCGGGCGGGGGGGAGAGACAGAGACAGAGACAGAGACAAAGAGAGAACAAGATGAAATTTTCTCACCTGCTTAACAAAATAAGTGAACTTTTGTTTGAACTGTTGTAGGACATGCTGCACAACACGAAAATGATCCATTTGACCTTTAGCAACAAGAGTAATCTGTTGCTCAATGAAACTTCGAATATCTGGCAAACAGAGATCTGGATCAATACATTGATAGCCTCTTATCAGGGTGATACCCAGGCTGGTTGGAACCAACTTCCTGCCAGCTTGTACCTGCAATTTCATTGTAAAGAGAATATTCAAATCTTGGAAAGAGAGAATTTTTCTACACAAACCCATGGAATGTCCCAAATGAGACAAGTCGTTTAGCAATATAAAGATTCAGAAACCTGCACATAGTTCCGCTCACATATGTTGTTAATATGCACAGGTATTGAAGCATCTGTGCCTATTCCATTCTTCTCCATCAGGGAAATCAGTTCACTCTCACTAAGATATTCTGGAGGCATGGTACTCCCCTGGAGATTATTTGAAATTCAGATATCATCAATAACATAAAAAAATGCACCATCAGTATATCAAGATATTTGATTTTAGCTTTTTCCTTTCCTTGCTTTCCCCTTATTCAATATCATCTTAGAGAGTAGCATATCATCCTATCCTTAAAGGAGAGGCAGCATGTTAGAGCCAAACTCTCTACCCATCAACCAACCCCATTTCTCCACCCCCAAAAAGGTGAATACAAGAGCATTTTAAATTTCTAACAGCTCAAACGAAATTAAAAAAATGGATAAATGGAAAATTGTAAACAAATATAATAGTTATTTAGGAGGATAAAATTACTACCTCATATAGCTCCACTTTTGAAGCTTCTATCTTCTCTCCTTTTGTAAACCGAGGAAGATTTCTCTCAGTTACTGCCAACCATGGCATAATAGATGTAAATCCTTCATCTACAACGTGCTGCCCAGTGCAATGGAAGCATTCTCCACCAATGGAAAATTTGACCTTTGTCCTGGAATAGATTAAAAGAATAAATGGCTTTCTTCAGCTTCATACATGATGCGTTTGAAGGGGGAAAACCTTTGCTCAAAACAGATTAAAGGCAGACAAAAGCTTTGAGCCTAAAGAGCATTTGCAACTTAATCACAAAAGAAGAGAGAGAATGCAGTGGTCATAAGTCAATTAGTTCATGAATTCATGCTTGACTACATTTAATCACCTACAAAAACGGTGCTGAATATGAGCAGAGCTTTAAGAGCTTTACTTGTGCAAATACTACAAACCCAAGCTCGAGTCCAGTTTGACTGTAGATCCAAATAACCCCGTTTGAGCTATAGCTTGAAAATTTTTAATCAAGCTTGGCTTAAGTAGCAAAAAGAGTTAACTTCAAGCTTTTGTTTGAGATCAAGCCAAAGCTGAAGCTTTATTTTAAAACCACACAAGCATGCACTCTTAAATGAAATCTAACTCCAATGGTTCTTCCTCCCACCATAGTGATGGGATAGAGGAAGGGTTCAAGACCACTGAGTGTGTGCTTGTCAATTAATATTATTATTATAAGGATTAGTTCCTATTTTAGTCCCAAAATTTTCCTTATATGTGAAGATGGTCTCTAACGTTTTAAATATGTCAATTTAGTCCCGAACCTTTTGGTATTATGTCAAAATAATCCCTACCGTTAAGCAGTGGATGAAAAAAGCTAACATGGCTAACGGTGATAATAAAAAAATTAAATTAAAAATAAAATCTGCCACATGGGCTGCCAAGTGGCCTAAATTAATAATTAAAATAAAATAAAAAACTAGAATGGACCTTAAACAACCAAATCTTTAAAAATTCTCATGCCATATTTCCTCCTCACCGCCAGCATGAATCTTGACTCAAGCACAGATCTCTCTCTCTCTCTCTCTCTGCGTGTGAAAACCCCACGCTTTGGCCCACTGTGTTCTTAGAAATCTCATCTTAGTAGGTCTTGGCCTCGATAATCCATTCATATACTTTATGTTCTTTTGTCTTTAAATGTTTGGTTACGGAGAAAATGAAGGCAAAAAGAAAAAGAAACCAAATCTCGAAAGATTGATTGTACTGCTACTGAGTACACCCCCTGGTGTATATGGGTGATTCCATTTTGATCAATAAAAATTTCATTAGAAAAAGGCTACTTCATGCAAGAAGAATGAAGAAGCAAAAAGATACATACAAAAACGCAAAAGAAAGCAAACTATGTACAAATGAGAAGGGAATCTAAGAACATCAGAACAGAAGAATTACTAAAAGTGAATCCCCAAGAACGAGACCAATCAAACAACATCCCTATAAATAATGCTATAAGCTAATCCACCAAATGCTCCTGATCCTTAACAATATGACTATTCTGCTTCCTCCAAATAATCCACATAACACACAAGGCCAAGGGCACCAAATTCCAAACATTCAAAGCATGCTTCCCCAACCAATTCCTCCACCCCATTAATAAATCACTCACCTTCTTCAGAAAGATCCAAGAAACTCCAAAAGACATAAGGGCAAAATTCCACAACTTGGAAACCTCACAATGAATCAACAGATGGTTGACATCCTCCAAACTACGCCGAAAAAGACAATGCCAATCTACTAAAATATGCCCTCGCCTTTGCAAGTAATCACCTTAAAGAATCTTCCCCCCATGCAACCGTCCAAACAAAGAAAGAAACTCGACGTGGAGCCTTCACACCCCCAAATACTTTTCCAAGGAAAAATAATAGGAGAAGATCCCCTCAAAGCACTATAAAAAGAAGGAATGTCAAAATCTCCACTTTTCTTCAACACTTCAACTCTACCTCAATCGATCCCTATTCACATTTGAAGGAATATGAAGCTCCAACTTGTGAAAAAAAACCCCTACTTATTCCACCTCCCAATCATTAAACCCACGTTGGAATCACACATCCCAACTGTGTCTTTACCTCATATTTTGTCTCACCAACACATCCTCCACTAACGCCTCTCTATTTGAAGTAATTGCAATTAATAGCGGAAATGTCAATATCAGAGGCTTCTCCACACCACTGATCATGCCAAAACTGTACCCTATCCCCTAAACCAACCTCAAACCGAATATACTAGGAAAATCCCTCCCACCCCCCCCCCCCCCCCCACCCCCACCCCCACCCCCACCCCCACCCAATACTCCTCCACAGGCCACAACCATGTGAAGCCCTACCCCACTTCAAACACCAACCCCACCTTACCCACCCCAAACTTTGAAACTACACATCCATGATCAATTAAGACACAGAACAACCAGAACAAAATGAAATAACAAGAAAATAAAGGCATATGACCTAGGAGTCAGCACCTATGCCTAGTTTGGAGTCAGCACCAAGCGGGAAAACTACTAGGAGTCGACACCTAGGGTGGACCTAGAATCAGCATCAGACCAAAGAGACCAAATGACCATTCTTTACATTCATCAAAATATCAACTATCTCCACAAGGATACAATAGATTGCTTATAAAGGATTGCTAAACCCTAGTTTTAATTGGCATAGAAAGCCCTAATTACTTTATTACAAAAATAACCTTGCTTCCAATTTTTTTTTTTTTTGATAAGTAACGAAAATTTTATTAAAAAATGAAAATCAGCCAACCCGAGTACCTTGGGAATGTACTATGGGGGCAGAAATCAAAAACCAAGATTACAACGATCAAGTAAAACAGGAAGGGAAGAACAAGAAAATGACAAAAGACCACACTCCCATCGAGGAGAGTGTGTAAAAAGAAAGACTTAATCTCTAACATAGAGCGTTCACATCCCTCAAAACTTCTAGCATTCTTTTCGCGCCAAATACACCATAACAAGCAATGAGGCACGATTCTCCACAACTCAAAATTTCTATGTCGACCAAACTTACCCTTCCAAGACTCAAACAACTCAATAACCTTCTGAGGCATAACCCAATAAATTCCAAACAAACAAAACACCAACGACCACAACTCACAAGCAATGGGGCAATGAAGAAGAAGATAATCCACTGACTCCCCACACTTCTTACACATATAGCACCAATCAAGAACTAGCACACGTCGTTTGCAATGTGTTTACAATTGTAAACACACGACAAAGAAAGAATACAAACAAATTAAATAGCAACTAACAGAAATAAGGAAATCAAACAAGGAAATACAATGTGTGAGGCCCCAAATACGAGACTACTCAAACAAAGTCCTAGCTAGCAATGTCTTCAACAGTTCAATAGGTCTCTCAATGTCCTCAAAAGTTCGGGCATTGCATTCCTTCCATACTAACCACATAAGACAAGCCGATACCATATTCCAAACATTTAAAGAATAATTCCCTAACCAATTCCTCCAAGCGAAAAGAAGAGAGACAACTGTATACGGCATCACCTACTGAACCCCAAACATAAGGAAAATCTCACTCCACAAAGCATGAGCAAACTTACAATGGAGTAAAAGGTAATCCATAGTTTCCTCATCACACCGACAAAGACAACACCAATTAACAAGAGGCAAGTTTTTTTTAACAAGGTTATCTATTGTAAGAATCCAATTCCTAGCAGCAGTCCATAAAAAGAAAGCCACCCTTTTAGGTACCTTAATACACCAAATGCTCTGCCAAGAGAAAGAAATAGAAGGGACTTTTAATAAAGAATTATAAAAGGAGCGCACATCAAAAATACCACTACGATTCAACTGCCAAATCAAAACATCATCACCCTCCCCCCTTGGTATTCTGGCAGAAACATGCTCAAAAAGAGTAAAATCTCCCCATTTCCCAGTCATTAAATTCACAACAAAAAAGTAAGTTCCAACTCCTACTTCCCCCATCTAGTGCATATAAAATCAGATCAGAAATCAAAGCTTCTTGAACCACGGCACAGACAAACAATTCCGGATATAACCTTGCTTTCAAATTAAAATACTAATAGCCCAATAAACTAATAGGTCCTAAAACATGAAAATATAATTGACTTGCAAACAAAAATAATACTAAATAAAAATTTTCTTGCGTCTCTCACATCAGATTCTCCTCAACACCAAAACGCCACCATTTCCCAATAAAACTTTGTTGAAGGTAGTGATCTTCCTTATACCTAGTCCACCACGCTCAACAAGAGAACACACCTTAAACGGAGAATGTTACTCAACAACAGGGAAAATTTTAGTTTAACTTTTAAACCAATGGAATCTCACATTTTCAAAAGAATCGTTTTTCTTTTTTTTTTTTTTATTTATTTATTTAAGTAATAAGATTTATTAACATCAAAAAAGGGGACACCCTAGTGCACAGGAAGAGTACAAGGGTCAACAAATCAAATACAAAAATTACATGAATCAAGCAAATCAAGAAGAGAAGAAAATGGTTGGTTTCGCAAAGCTGACAACCAATCCAATAAGGTTCTAAAGAAAAATAACTTGAGGTATGGAAATTTTCAAAAGAATCGTTCTCATTTACCTTTGCTAGATTTCTCCATTCCCACATAGAAAGGTCGTGTCCTAAATTCCTAGCCAACACCCAAAAAAAACCCAAATCCTTGTTGCGAAAATATGGCTAGGGCTGGTTTGCTAGTTTCAGATTTCATTATCTCTTTCAGGTGGGTATGGACAGGGGCTCTGATTAAAATCTTTGTGTACAAGATAATGGGGTTGGGCCATGAACCTAGGCGAATGGTAAGCTTATCAATTGTGTACTCTCTGTCCTCATCATATTGACTAATTACAAGAAAATATAGTAATTTTTCTGCAAAAGAAAACCAATGGACTATACTCGAATTGATGTAGCGACCCTCTACCTTTAGGCCAACCAACCAAACCCCCCCCCCCCCCCCCCTCTACAATAAGGACTGACAACCAGCCACTCTCTACAAGCCAAACAGCCAGCCACTCTTTCTGACCTCTTAGGGCAGCCAGCCAGCCCCTTATTTTGACTTCTTAGATCTGCCATATATCCTCATTAATTTCAGCTTTGACTTATGTTGTGATAGCCTGTCTAGATGTAACTATTAGCTAGTTTATTCCCTAGTAGTTAAAGATTATAAATAAACTTTTTATGTAAGAACAGAATCAGTTTTTTGATATAAACTTAACTTAGTTTCATACCAGGACAGAAACTCAGTTTCTCCAGTTATTTTCTCTGTCTAGATGTAATTGTTATTATTATTAACATTTTTTTTATTTTTTTCAAGACTATTTTTACTAACTTTTTTCATGAGCATTGTTTTGTGAGCCTAATAAAAGTCAAGCTTATGTTTGCTCAAGCTTGAGCTTGTTTGATTATTTTCAAAAAAGATGTCATCAAGTGCGCCTTTGAGCTTAGAGTGGCTCATAAGCTACAAGGCTTATTTGTTGTGCCAAGGAAAATTCCCCTATAGAATGAACAAAGACAATAAGATGAAACAATAAACAAAAAGGATAGTTTTTTTTTTTTTTTTTTTTTTTTTTTTTACCTTAAATACTTGCAGTCAGGAGAGACAGTCCCTATAAAGTGTTGACAGACATACTGGTATAGTCTCCAAGCATCTTTGTCCAGCATATCCTCAGTTGCTGACCGCATTGGGGTAATAGGAGGATGGTCACCTGCATCGGATCCCAATCGCGGTTTATGATACCCATTGGCAAGTAATCTCTGTACATCATTGGCCCATATCGTGTTATTTGCTAGTGCACCAAGTGTGCCTCTGAAGTCAAATGAGGAAGGATAGGCTGTGCTCTCTGTGCGTGGATAACTAGATGAAGATCATATGAAAATTATTAGTAGTTAGGTTCCAAGCATTGAACAATAAACAATTAAGAAACTAATAATATGCTGAACCATATCAATTTTATTTAAGACATTGCAGCATATTCTGTCACAAATCTTATTTTTATGTTCTCCAATAAGGAAAATTCCACAAATAAAATTATAATATCTGCTTTACTTTCTGAGTATTTCCCATAGAATATACATGTACAACATATATATGACTTCACAATGGGAAAAAGATTACTACAAGACCTTATAAATCCTTGAGTGTATAAGCGTTCAGCCAGTTGCATAGCCATTTGAGGTCCAAAGCCCATGCCACTTGAAGCAACCTGGATAAATTAAAGAAAGGTACTTGAATTATCCCCAAGTTCAAAAAAATTCTTCTAAAAACTAAGCAAGTTAGTTTTATTTCTCAAATTCACAAAGAATATTCTAGGAGGAACTTTTACATATTAAACAAGTTAACCAGGCTTATAAAATTAAAAAAGCAGTTTTAGTTTTATCATGATAAAAAAAATATTATTTAAAACGATAAAACACGTTACTTCATGATGGCGTCATAGATGAACTTTAACAACTGTAAAAGTTTTCTTTTTTTGGATAAGTAACAAATGTAAAAGATTGTAGTTGATCAATTTCCAGAATATGCTCATTGTTGTTTTCTAACTCAGAGTTTAGCATCATGAATTTTCTAACACATGTGAACCTCTTAAACGATGCTCTCAAGTTTAATGGAAGGTGGGTCCATGGTTTCTGATCAAGATAAGAAATAACAGTGGAATGACAATCTCTCATTTTCTCTTCATTAATGATTAATATAAATATATATATATATATATATATATATATTGTCTTGCAATATTGGTCCTGAAAGTTAAAAATTATAATTCCGTTCTTTTGAAGTAGTTTCAAGCCTCAGGATAAACTTGAGTAAGAATACGTTGGCATTGGTGGGTACAAGAGTATAGTTGTTAAAAATCTGGCTGGGGTCTTAAGGTGTAAGGTGAGCAATTGCCCATGAACTATTCTGGACAGACTTTGGGTTCCTCATTTAAAGTTCATGCAGTGTCAGATAATATCATCAAAAAGATAGGAGAACAAATGTAGGTT
Organism: Quercus glauca; assembly: GCA_023736055.1. NCBI lineage: Eukaryota > Viridiplantae > Streptophyta > Magnoliopsida > Fagales > Fagaceae > Quercus > Quercus glauca. The sequence goes on from CM043320.1 coordinate 28,309,226, forward strand.
GTCAGAATTATAATTGTTGAAGAGGATTACACTACCATGTATTTCCTTATCTGATTTACCACACCTACCCATGTAGCCAATAGATTAAAAGTACATGATTTAGCGAAGATAACTTAGGTCTATTGTAGAAGAAGGGTTTAAGAATAAATTTCAGCAACAAACTAGATTAGTGAAGAAAAAAAATAGTAGGATTGAAGATTGAACAACCTTTTCTTTTGTTTTCTTTTTTCTTTTTTGTAAGTTAAATAATGAAAAAGGTTATGACCGGCTCACTATGATAAGCACTCCAAAACCTAAAAGAATTACAAAATTATGCCAAAGAGAGTGATTCTTTGAAATCTAGTAAAGAGGTACTATCTATCTATGAGACCCCACACACAGGACCAATCCAACAAAGATCGATATAGTATGTCTTCAAGCTGGTACTTTGAATTGACTTTATCTTCAAAGACCCAATTATTGCGCTCCTTCCACAATAGCGACATCAGATATAACCGTGCAAAATTCCAAATCACCAGATGGTGCTTCACAAACCAATTTCTCCACCTAGATAAAAAAGATCAGCCACCAACCTTGGTAGCACCCAATGGATCCCAAACAATCTAAAAACCTAACTCCATAATTCAAAAGTAACCTCACAGTGGATTTTTTTTTTTTTTTTGATAAGTAAGAAAGGAATATATTCAAAACCTGCCTTATGCATAAAAGAACAAAGCAGTCCAAAAATTACAAGGAAGAACAAAAAAACAAAGAAAAAAATTAATTACAAAAAATGAGAGAACTAAGGAATAAAGGGAGAGAATCATTGGATGTGAGTCCCCATGCCTGAGACCAGTCAAACAGAGAACCACTAAAAGAAGCAAGCAACTGGGTTCCGAAACTATCCATGTCCTCAAAAGTCCGCTGATTATGCTCCCTCCAAATACACCACATTAAACACAACGGAGCCAAATTCCAAATGTTAGACGAGTGCTTCCCCAACCAATTCCAACAACCAAAGAGAATATCTAGAACCATTCTTGGTAAGACCCATGAAATCCCAAAAGATCTAAAAACAAAGCTCCATAACCGATGAGTCTTCTCACAATGAAGCAAAAAATGATCTACAATCTCCCCACAACAACGACACATAACGCACCAATCAACAAAATCAAAATCCCTATGCTTCAAATGTAAGAATTTTATCCCAAGCTACGGACCAAACAATAAAAGAAACACATCGAGGGGCCTTAACTTTCCAGATACCTTTCCAAGAAAAGACAACGGAAGATGAACCTCTCAACTCATTATAAAATAAACGGATGTCAAAATCCCCAACTTCCATCTCATATGATCCCCATTATCTGTTGAAGGTATATTGGATTCCAAGATATGAAGGAAATCCATCACTACATTCAACTCCCAATCATTTAGATCACGAGTGAGACGAACAACCCAACTTCTCCTTTCCCCCGCTCCCTGCCATGCCAAGGAAAAGTCAACTAAGGCCTCTCTATTAGTGGCAATTTCGTACAAAAACGAGAAAGTCAGTTGGAGAGATTGATTCCCAAACAACCAATCTTGCCAAAATTTCACTTTATTCCCCACCCCAATTTCAAACTAAGTATTTTTACTAAAATCCTCCCAACCCACACGAATACCTCTCCATAAACCACACCCATGTACACCCCTACCTAGCTTAGAAGTCCATCCCCCCCACTATTTCCCAAACTTCGAAGCTACCACCCTCCTCCATAGCCATTTCCCTAGTAAGGCTTTTTTATTGAAGGCAGTTACTTTCCTTATTCCTAAACCACTATTGTCCATAGGTGCACAGACTTTGTCCCATCCTAGTAAGTGATCTATTGTCTCCCCACTACAATAGCACATAGAGCACCACCCAACTAAGGTAAGACTCCGCTTAATAAAAATAAATTATCACATGTAAGGATCTTCCCCATGCAGCTGTCCAACAAAGAACGAGTCCCTCTTTGGGGCCTTAGTACACCAAATGCTCTTCCATGCTTTTTTATTTCATTAGATATAGTCAATTTTATATTAAGGGGCAAATCTACAATTTTCATAATTCCTTCAATTAAGGGTATTTTGGTACTTTAATTGTGTCTAGAATTTTGTTGAAGATCCTAGGTAACTTAGGTTTTATTTTCTTTGAGTCCAAGTTAGTCTTTTCTTAAGTTTTTAGTTTACTAGTCAAACTCGAAGTCATAATCAAGGGAGTTACTGCTCTCTCTCTCTCTCTCCATATATATATATATATGTGTGTGTGTGTGTGCGCGCGCGCGCGCGCACGCGCGCATGTGTGTATTTATATATGTATGTATGTATTTATTTATTTATTTATTTATAAACTTATAATTTAAATATCACATATGTTATAAGCCCAAATACATCAAACTAATATATTCGCTTAAATAACATGTTTTATAACAATTTTTTAATTATTTTTTAATGTACCAGCTGAAATACATACCCAAAAATCTTCATTATAACCGGTACAAGTTGGTACATCTCAATAATTTATCCGGTACATTTTAGATAAGTGCTGATTTAATGGCCGGTACAGAATATACCGCTAGTGCCGGTGCTGATACGGTATTGACTAACTTAGTCATAAATCATAATACTACTAGTAGAAGAAAGACTCCTATAAAAATTTCTAATAATAATAATAATAATATAAATAAATAAATAAACAACAAACTAGTACATAAAATACTCACACTTTTGAGGATGTTGAGAAATCTGCTGATTTTTTAAGTCTTTGCTAGTTAGGACATTGGTTGGGTGGTCTCATATTTGGGGTTTTATACAATGTATTTCCATTTTTGATTTCATGCAATCTACTTCTGTTTAATTTGTTTGTATTTGTTTCTAATACAATCTATTCATCATTGTGAACATGATGTACTTACTTTTTTTTAATGAAAATATCTATTACCTATAAAAAAAAAAAAAAAGCAAAAAGAAAAAGAACGAGTCTATATATATTTGTGTTCAATTTAGTCAAAGAGAGATGGAATTGATTAATAAAATTATTGAGCGTTTTGAACATTGAGACATGTTAGCCTTTGTGTGTTATTTTCTCCATTTCTCTTCTGTCTTTTCTTCTTCTCTTTATTGTGTTACTAATCACGGGTACTGTTTATACAGCCCCTGAACACAATAAAATCCTCTCTATTCCTTCGTCCATACAACCCCAAATCAAGCCCTTTCGTTTGCCTATCAAAACTCTAAAACCCTACATACATCTACCAAATTGCCATCAAATAACTCACCGAACATCTTTTAATTCTTAACACAACCTCATAAACCTTTATTCAACAATTACAATTCCAAAACCATAGGTCTACAATTACTGCTATACCTACCACAAGCATACATATACAAATTCTCCAAGTTGTCATATGTCAACCTAGACTTGAACGAGATCTCAAAAAATATTTATGAATTTAAGATATGCAGGCACATATTAACACATGTATAGCCAACATATAGCTGCATCCAACTTATGTTCAAGTATCCCTGGATTACAGCATAGCCCCCATTTTTGGTCATAATGGGAAACCCTGTTTATCATACAGGTGCAGCTACCATAAGTAAGATAATCAAGCAACATCATATATTTGGGTTTCCCTACAACTTTTGGAAGTGTGGGCATGCTAATATACCCCTCAAATGCACTTTTTTTTTGGGGGGCTAAGAATATACCCTCAAATACATTTAAATCAGATGTATGTACTTCTTTTCTTTTTTAATAATTTGATAGTTGGGGAAGGGTGGGATTTAAACCCTAGATATCTCCGTTGTAAACACCAAGAAGTGCCAATTAATCAGATGCATGTACTAAATGTACATATGCAAGTATCTATGTATGCATATGAGGATGTGGATGTGTATGTTTGCATGCACAGGTAGGCATATTACGGCCAAGAAACTCAAGCAGCAATCTCGTTCTACCTCCCACTTGCCCACGCCAAGACATGGCTGATATATTTTTTATTCACATTCCCTTCACAACCTAGGCCAAAATTATGAAGTACTTAAATAAAACAGCACGTTTAAAACACATATGTCACTCATATTTAACTGTTCATGCAATAAGGAAACCTCTGTTCCTAGATACTATAGTAATCAATCTCTTATCATTTTCCTCATGGGAAATATTTTTTGGGTTGTATCACATTGATAAGCTGGTTAAGAACATATCTGGCTTGTAAAGCACACATCTCAAACCAGTATGATAAAAACATTCTGATCTGCCCAATGTAATATTAATTTCCAATCCAAATGATATTAGACAATAAAAGACAAGTCAATTTGCAAAATTTTCTGACCTTCAGAAGATTTACTGTATTAAGACCAGCAGGCCGACTTTTGCTTTCCTGTTTTTCTGATATTTCAGTAACTTCTAAAATTCCATCTTCCATTATTAACTTTTGAAACATTGTAGCAACCTGCAACATGTAAAAATATAACTCGTATTATGTTTGCCAAAAGTTAAGAAAGAGAACTGCAAAGCTAACACAAATAAGGGCTCACATCTAAGTCGAACAACTTATCACGCTCCCATTCTAGCTGAAGTTCATAACCATTTTGTATCATGTAAGGTCGCAAAGCCCAAAACTTCTCTGGCTTAAAAGTAGTTATTTGCAAATAACGCTGTACACAAAACCCAAGTGTAGGAGTCTGACATGGTCCGTAGCTGAAACAAGTAATTCATAAGCACAATTTATTGATGACTGAAATTAAAATTAGAACGCAGATAGAATTATGTCAATTAATAACATAGCTTCATGGAAATTATTTTAAACTAGCTTATAACCCATGTGCATATGCAGGGGTGCAATACATACATACATACTTATACACACACACACACACACACACACACCAAGTTGTGCATCCACCAACAAAAGCTAAGCATCCATCCAAAATGATTCAAAGACCAACAAAGGCATCAAATAACCAAGGCAAAATACAAATACGTGCAATTCCCCATCAGCATCCAACTTCAAAAGCAATTCAAAAGCCAATAATGCCTCACATGATTAAAAACAATCTAACACAAAATGATGGCTACAAAGACCAGAGAAATTAACAATACAATTAATGACAAGGGAAGACCAAAGAGAAAGTTCCAAGAAATAAAATTCTATAAGAAGTGCATTTCTCCAATAAAGGAGGGCACCACCATAATCTTCTACTTACATCTCTTGTAGCCTTTCATCTATCTTCCTCCCATCCTCTCCTTGTAACCATAAAATCCTTAAATCTTCAATTTCACTTTCAAGCTTAATTGTAAGTGTTCAAAACTCCAATAATCAAGTTTACAATTCCAAATTCATTATTGTGGTCTATTTTATATTTTAATTTTACTAGTTTCACATGTTTTATAGTTTTATAGTTATAGAATAGCTTAAACTACAATATTCTGTAGTTTTACATCTTATTCTTTAAGTATCTCCACACACTCACACACACACCAGGTTTATTTTATATTTTAATTTTTACTTGTTTTACATGTTTTATAGTTCTGTACTTCTATTGTTATAGAATAGTTTAAATTACAATATTCTCTAGTTTTATATCTTATTCTTTAAGTACCTCCACATATTCACACACATACCAGGTTTCTTCTGACCCACAATAATGAATTTGGAATTATAAACTTGATTATTGAAATTTGAAACACTTAAAATAAAGTTTGAAAGTGAGAATTGAAGATTGAAGGATTTTTTCATTACAAGAAGAGAATGGGAGAAAGATAGAAGAAAGGCCATAAGAGATGTAAGCAGAACAACAGGTGGTCCTCTCCTTTGTTGAATTCCCTCCATTTCTCTTCCAATAGCAAACGAGAAAAGCAAAACCAAGGAGCATGCATTCAGCAAAATACAAACATGGTGGACATTCACCCTCAAAAAGCAAAAGGAATCTACCAAGTTGTATATTAATGGCGCAGCCATAGCATAGTTAGAGAAAGAATATCCTCTTTGGAAGCCTAAGGCTAAGGCAAAGCCAAAAAAAAGTGTCCATGGCAGTTAATTTGGTTTTTATATTTTATTTGGTTATAAATTTACTAATTGATTACTATCCAAAGAAAGTCTAAGGTGAAGGCAATTCCTTAATGAGAGCTTCAACAGCAAGCAATATTAGAAGTGAGATAACAATTTTTGATAAGTAGAAGTGAGATAACAATTGTGGGTTCAAATTGGGAGAAGTCTATTAATAAGTCTCAAGATAATTCCAATCCTAGAGTAAAGTGTCATACTTGTCATGGTTTTGGCCATATGTCTTTTTTTTTTTTTGATAAGTAAGAAATAGTATAAAGATAACTGCTAGATGCAAAGCTGCATTAGCAGGATAGAAATACAAGAAAAAGAGAAAGCAAAAACATAAAAAGGCATTAAATACAAAGAGTAAGGGAGCTAAGGAAAAGAGGAATAGAGTCACTAGATGTGAGTCCCCAAGCCCTAGCCCAATCAAAAAGAGAACCAGAAAAGAGAGCAAGCAGTTGGTTTTCAGATCTATCCAAATCCTCAAACGTCCGCCGATTGCGCTCCCTCCAAATACACCACATTAAACACAATGGAACAAGGTTCCAAATGAAAGATGCATGCTTCCCTAACCAGTTCCACCAACTAAAAAGAAAATCTTGCACCATACAAGAGGGGACCCACGAAATCCCAAAAGTCCTAAAGACAAAACACCATAGATGATAGGCCTTTCGACAATGTAACAACAAATGATCCACTGACTCGCTACAACACCGACACATAATGCACCAGTCAACAAAATCTAAGCCCCTACGTCTCAGAATATCTCCCGGGAGGATTCTATTCCAAGCGGCTGTCCAAACAAAGAAAGAGACACGCCGGGGAGCTTTAACCTTCCAAATACCTTTCCAAGGAAAGGCAGCAACAGAGGAGCCATGTAACTTGTGATAAAAGGAGCGAATAGTAAAATTCCCGTTTTTTGTCAGCCTCCATCTCAAACAGTCACCATTAGTCACGGAAGGAAGATTGGAAGCCAATAAGCGAAAGAAATCAGCCACCACATCTGCCTCCCAGTCATTAGGACCCCGAATGAAGCAAACATTCCAAGTTCTCCTAACCCCTGTTCCTTGACACGACAAAGAAGATTCAACGGAGGCCTCTCTGTTAGCAGCAAAATTGTACAAGACTGGAAAAGCCAGATAAAGAGGAAGATCACCGCACCATCTATCTGTCCAAAATTTCACTCTATCCCCCACCCCAACCTTATACAGGGCATTATTGCTAAAAACCTCCCAGCCCATCCGGATACTTCTCCACAAACCACACCCATGAGCACCCCTACCCAACTTAGAGGTCCACCCCCCCCATTCTTCCCCAAACTTCAAAGCTATCACCCTCCTCCAAAGCCTATCCTCCTCGATCCCAAAACGCCAAAGCCACTTTCCTAGTAAGGCTTTATTGAAAGTGGTCAATTTCCTGATACCCAAACCTCCAATAGTAATAGGCAAACACACCTTATTCCAACCCAATAAATGTAACTTAGAGTCACCCCACAAGAAGTCCCTTTGAAGCTTCTCAATGTCTTTTCAATGTCCTTCAGAACCAATTGTTGTGCTCAAAAAGGATAATCCTAGTCAAGAGGTAGTCAAGGGTTCCAAGCAACTTGAACCTTAGGAAGCACGGACACAGGCACAGGTATGACATGAAGATACGACAATTTCTAAAAAACTAGGACACAACACGATAGGGATACGTATATTAATCAATTATTAATATTAAATATATTTTTATTTTTTATATATGGTTAAGCATTCATGGTGCGGACACCACACTATATCACATCTGAGGAGATTATCATTTATGTTACCTTTATCTTTATTTGGGTTTATCTTTAGTATTTGATTAGTATTGGATTAGTATTTAAAATTGTTTAAAATTCGTATTAGGTATGCATATCTTTTATCTATTGTAATTCCTGGAAGCTATACATAAAGCTCCAGATGGTTTATTTTGTATTCATACTATGATTAATATTATTCAAAGATTATTCATGCAAAGTTTGCATTGTGTTTGGTGGCGAATCCAAACAACCTTAGGTGGTGAAGCCTAAGGTTTACTGTGGGACTAATCTAGGTGGGAAGCCTAGGTTGACCTGCATCAACTTTGGTATCAAAGCTAGGTTTCATGAAGCGGCATGGAGAGATCGGTGATGGTAGGGTCGAAGGTTGTCAGTGACGGTGGATTTTGGCAGCAGGTTGTGTGATGGCATCATTCCAGTGGCGAGATCAGCGGTTGCTTGTTGGCTTTCAAATGCTATTGTTCTCAATTTGTTGGGTTGGAGTTGTGGTTGTCATGGATCTGAAAATTTTGGGTTTTGTAGCGGTTGGGTGATGGTGTTGTGGTGGTTGAATCATGGATCTTATAATCTAGAGTCAGGCATGGATTGGGGTCACAAGCTTGGAAGAAGTAACAAACTTCTCTGTTGGCTAGGAAACTTTTTTGGGATGAAATATTCATGTGGTTAAAGTGGGTATAGACGGCGGACTGGTTCTGGTTCTAGTTCGGGCTTGCTCAGAATCTCATGGGGTAAGAACTTGAATAATGTCGTATCTACTTGGTTTGTTCTTTGATGGTTGAATTGGATCGGGTTAAAATTGGTGAGATGTACGTCTTATTTGGTTTGGGTTGCTGAAAGCTAGATAGATCGGATTTGGCTCTAATACCAAAGTTGATGCAGGACAACCTTAGGCTTCACCACCTAAGGTTGTTTGCATTGTGTTTGGTGGTGAATCCAAACAACCTTAGGTGGTGAAGCCTAAGGTCACCACCTAAGGTTTACCGTGGGACTAATCTAGGTGGGAAGCCTAGGTTGTCCTGCATCAATTCATTTTTCATATAATGTTAAAAATATATCAATTTTAGAGCAATAATGGATAATACCATAACAAAATCCAAAAAACAAAATGCACCTTGGTCATGTCCCGTCATATTTCAACAAAAAAAAAAGGCTGTGATGTGTCCCAAATGTGTCAAACACGAACACGACAGCCCAAATGATGTGTTCATGCTCCCTAGCTTGAACTTGAAGATGAGATTTGTGAACCCCTCGATGCTAACTTAAAAGTGAATGTTGACTTCCTAGATCAAGATGATGAGGGTATGACAGGCGTCATTCGTCCACTTCTTACTATATTTAAACAAGATGTTCAAGAGAATGAAGACCGCTATCATAGGGGAAAGAATTTTCAAAATCAAGTTAAATTTTTTTTTTTGATAAGTAATGGAAAATATATATTAAAGATGAACGCAGCCCCGTACATAGGAAATGTACGAAAAGGCAAAAACATCAAGAAACCAAATTACAATGATCAACCAAAATAGGAAGAGAAAAACAAGAAAAAGATGGTATAGCTAGACACCATTCAAGAAGAGTAAAAAAGAAAAAAGACTTAAATACAAGAGTGGACCGTTCGAGACCATCAAAGCTTCTGGCATTCCTTTCCCGCCAGATACACCACATCAAACAGTGCGGCACCATCCTCCAAATAACAAAGTTACGATGTCGCCTGAAATTACAAGACCAACAATCCAACAAATCCACAACCCTATGAGGCATCACCCAACAAATACCAAACAAGCAAAAGACCATACTCCACATCTCATAGGCCAAGGGACAGTGAAGAAGGAGATGATCAACAGATTCCCCACACCTTTTGCACATAGAACACCACTCAAGGACAACAAAATGCCTCTTCCGAAGGTTATCTATAGTTAGAATCTTGCCTAAGGCCGCAGTCCAAGAGAAAAAAGCTACCCTGGGGGGAACCTTCGATTGCCACAGCATTTTCCACAAGAAGGGAGAGACGGTAGAGGGGGATAGAGAGTGATAATACTTGCTCACCACAAAACCCCTATTGTTGGCTGGCTTCCAACAAAGCTTGTCAAAACCAACACCTCGCACCCTAGTGGAGTAAATCATAACCATACACGAATCCAAAGATTGTGATTCTTGGTCATTCACTAGGCGGCGAAACTGAAGGTCCCAAAAAATTCTTCCATTAGCAACACACATAACCTCAGAGACAGAAGCATCTCTTGCCCTATAGATATTATATAAATCTGGAAACGCCTCCTTAAGAGGACGATCCCTGCACCACACATCATCCCAAAACTTCACACGAGAACCATCACCCACGTCATACCGAAGGAACTTAGAAAGATTCAGCCAGCCTCTTCTAATGGACTTCCATAAACAAACACCATAAGCACCAGGCACGGATTTTGTACACCAACCTCCCCACTCGTTCCCATACTTCGCCTCAATGACCCTTCTCCAAAAGGCATCATTCTCCACACCATAACGCCACAACCATTTGGCTAAAAGGGCAGCGTTAAACCTTCTCAAGCACCGAATGCCAAGACCTCCATTCTTTACTGGCCTACAAACCTTCGACCAACTTACTAAGTGAAGTTTACGTTCGTCACCTAAACCTTTCCAAAGAAAGTCTCTTTGCAAATCCTCCATCCGCTTGGCCACCTTGGCAGGAATAGGAAAAAGGGAAAGAAAATAAGTAGGCAGGCTAGAAAGAGTACTCTTAATGAGAGTGACCTTGCCCCCCTTAGATAAATACAATCTCTTCCATCCAGCTAGCCTTCTCTCCATTTTCTCCAAAATAGGATTCCAAATCGACTTATCTTTAAAAGAGGCACCCAACGGAAGACCAAGATATTTCAGAGGAAGAGAAGACACTCTACAGCCCAAAATCTCCACTAGCTCAAGCATATTAGGCACCTCCCCAACTAGAACCAATTCAGACTTATCTAGATTAATTTTTAGCCCTGACACCTCCTCAAATCTAGAAAGAATCCCACGCAGAACTGAAATATGATTACTGTCAGCATCACAAAAAACAAGAGTATCATCTGCAAATAACAAGTGGGACACCGTCACCAAGGAACCAGAAGCCCTCCCCACTGAGAAGCCCGAAAACTGACCAAACGCAATAGCAGCGTCCAACATACGGCTTAAAGCCTCCATAACAATATCAAAAAGAAAAGGGGATAACGGGTCACCTTGCCTCAGACCTCTAGAACTCCCAAAAAAGTCCGAAGGACTACCATTGATCAAAATAGAGAACTTAACAGTAGATATACAACACCTGATCCATCTTCTCCACCTATCGGAAAAGCCACATTGCTGTAACAAAGACAGGAGAAACTCCCAATTCACATGGTCATAGGCTTTCTCAATGTCTAGTTTACACAACACCCCCGGAACCCCTGACTTCAGCCTACTGTCTAAACACTCAGAAGCAATCAAGACAGAATCTAAAATCTGACGGCCTTTCAGAAAGGCATTCTGAGATTCTGAGATAATACCATGAACCACCCTTCGCATTCGATTGGCTAGCACCTTAGCAATAATCTTATACAACCCTCCCACCAAACTAATAGGCCGAAAGTCTTTGATGTCCACAGCATCATTTTTCTTAGGAATGAGAGCAAGGAAAGTAGCATTAAGACTCTTTTCAAAAACCGCATGAGCATGAAAATTATGAAACACCTTCATAATATCAGTTTTCAACAAGCTCCAACAAGATTGAAAGAAAGCCATAGAAAAACCATCCGGCCCTGGCGCTTTATCACCTTTGAAATCCTGAACCACTCTATAAACTTCATCATCCTCAAAAGATCTGTCCAGCCAATTGACATCCTCCTCAGATAAGCTAGAAAAAACAACCTCCTCCAAAAGAGGTCTATGAACCTCAACCTCCGAGTATAACTGTCTATACAAATGAGAGATGCACCCCTCTATGATCCCTTGATCCATGGATAACTCACCATCCACCATAAGCCTATCGATGGTATTGCTTCTTCTATGAGAATTCGCAATACGGTGAAAAAACTTAGTGTTCCTATCTCCCTCTTTAAGGAAAAGAGCCCTAGACTTCTGTCTCCAGCAGATTTCTTCCAACAAGGTTGTTTTTTCTAATTCTCCCCGAATCCGATCCTTTTCCACACTTTCCTCCACTGAAAGAACACGAACTTCCTCAACAACTTCCAACACATTGAGATCCTTCCAGAGATTCTGCACCCTGAGCCCAATATTACCAAACTCCTCCACATTCCATCTTTTCAAATCCAACTTCAACATCTTCAATTTGTTGGCGAAAATAAAACTAGGAGAACCTTGGACACGATAGGACTCCCACCAAGAACACACCCTTTCCAAAAAGCCCTCATCCTTGAGCCACATGTTCTCAAACCTAAAAGGTTTCTTACCTCCAAGCAGATTTCCACCCTCCAGAAGAATAGGAAAATGGTCCGAAAGCAGTCTAGGAAGACGACTCTGGCAAACAGAAGGAAATTTCTCCTCCCAGTCCGCTGACAGAAGGAATCTGTCCAATCTAGAACTAGAAGCCACCTCTCTAGTGTTGGACCAAGTGAAATTCCCCCCAACCAGAGGCAAATCAATAAGGCTCAGCTCTGAAATAAAAGCAGAAAACCTATGCATAGCTGAAGAAAAATTTGTAGAACCAAAACGTTCAGAGGGGAACCGCACCACATTAAAATCACCTCCCACACACCAAGGCACTTCCCACCAACTACAAACACCAGATAACTCCTCCCATAATAGACATCTGTCACTATCACAATTGGGCCCATAGACACCAGAGAAAGCCCAAACAAACTGATCCACCACATTTTTGAATTTACAAGAGACTGAGAAACGACCCACTGCTTCCTCCACCTTTTCCACCACCCTATTGTCCCACATCAATAACACCCCACCTGAAGCACCCACAGAACCTAAATAAAGCCAATCCACATGATGACCTCCCCATAAACTGCAAATGACACCCCTGTTAATTAACTCCAACTTAGTTTCTTGTAAACAAACAATATCAGCTTTCCACTTACGAATCAAATTACTAACCCGAAGACGCTTCTCCTGCTCATTCAACCCTCTCACATTCCAAGAAATAATTCTTAAATTCATTGATGCACTACAACAGCCCGATCCCTAACTGCACTCCTGCTCCTGTCTGACTCATTATCCTCATCCCAAGAACTCAATAAATTCTTTAATTCACGATGCCCTTTATGCCCAGCCTTAACCAACTTCCTCTGAGCGGCTACATCCGACATCCTTTTTTTTTTTCGTTCTTCTAAAGCTAAGAGCAAACCTATAACTTGCTCTTCAAACCCCTCCAGCGAGGTCCCAACAGATTTCTGGAAAGCTTTTATTCTGTTGGTTACCCAAAGAGACAACTTAGAGTCGTCGACATCCACCGAACACCCTCTTTTCTCTGCCATAGGGAACTCCATAACCACTGAATTGTCCACTGCCAGAGGAGCCACATCAAGTGGTTCACCTAAATGATCCCAATTCAGCAAGCCCACCTCAGAGTCCCAAGTCTCACCCTCTGACCCATACTCAAAATCAACAGAACCCACAACACCATTATACTCAGATATCCCACTGCCATACTGCCCCTCTACAACAAGAGAATCCAAACCTGAATTAGAAACACCCTCCGAGGCAGTCAGATCTGACACAGAAATAGGGGAGCGATAAGCTGAAAGCGGGATAACAATTTTCCTCCCATCCCGAAATTCAATCTTCCAATCATTGGAGTCACCCCATGTTCTGCTCAGGCCACCTACAAAATCACTGAGTTTAGGACCAAAATCCTGAGGAATTTTGGAGAAAATCAGGTCAGGCTTCTCCGACTGAGAAGACCTTGCCAAATCATTCTCGAAAATCCCCTCCTCCGACCCCAAACCCTCCTCGTCACTTGCCGGAAAACAACCACCCATCGCCGGAGAGCAACAACCCACCTTAGGATTGATGGGAGTCGACGCAACTGGCGGCTTACTTGGAAGAATCTGAGTAAGCCCAAGAGGAGCCGCCGAAGACCCCAAGTCTGAAACCACCTGTTGAGAAACTGAAAGAGTAGTTTTGCATGCAGAAGAAGTGTTCGCACCATCTTCCGATGCGCAAGGCAGAGAAGAAGACCCACACTGTGTGTCGGATTGGCACTTTGGAGAGGACAGCGTAAATGAGTCTTCAATAGGCTGATTATCACAGTGGTTGGGTTTGGAGCAGACAATAACAGGCTTAGACTTAACATTCAAAGCCTGAAGAGGCCCAACGTGGGCTTTGGGTTTCCAAGTAGATTGGGCCGCTGGCCCACTTCCTTTCATTAACACATTTTTAAAGCTATGAGGCTTAATATTGTCACTGGGCTGCTCAGCAACCAGGCCCACCTCACTAACCTTAGAAGAAGTCACCTGCCACTGCCCATCAGCCCCACGTTCCACGCGCAAAGAGATATTCAAAGTCGGCGAAGGAAAACCACTGCTACACGCAGCACCCTTAATGACTGAAGTGACAACCTCCCCATCCCTATCCTTCACAATCCCGGAATTCCCTCTCCAAGAAAAATCCGGATTCAAAATTTGAAAACCTGACATCAACTCCTTACCTTTGTAAACACCACCATCAGGTTTATGCCGGAACTTCTCCACCACCCCCACCGGCTTCGTGTTGGTCCTACATATCTGACCACCGAGATTTTGGCTGACCGGAAATAAAATCTTCCTCAGATGGACACCAAGTCTACTCCAGCCGCTCCCAGCCTTTCCTTCCGGAATAACGATGGAACCCCTTCGGCGGCCTTTGACTAATTCAGAGATCAACACAAAAGTGCCATGGGCATTGGAGCCCAGCTGAAGAATAAAATTTCTATCTCCCTCCCGAACCGTTCTCGCAAACTGACCAGACTGATGCTTAGTTGCCAACTCCTCAATGTGAAACAAAATTCTCTTCGCACTCTCCTTACCCATACATACCGAGCGAGTGAATTGCCTACCTCTTTCATAGATACATAAAGAGAAGAACGAACCCCCTTCCTCAACAGCAAACTCAAAAGATTTAGACTCAATGAAAACAAAGGAAGAACCACCCATAACTACTACTGATCAATATTAATGAGAACTGAGATATCAATACATGGGCACTCCATAAGATCTTGGTTTTGAAACTTCTAGCAAGTATATTGAGGTCATCCCCAAGGGATTTTTTCCCTGTCGAAAATCAAGTTAATTGCAAGGAACAAATATGTTCTTTGGCAATTGACATAGAGAGTTGTACTTTTTTTTAGGTTTGTTGGTGGGTGGAGATTTTGTGGGTTAGTTAAAGACCTCTCATCTCGTCTTCACAAATGAAACTTTGAATTTTTGTTGAACAGTTCTAAAGCAAATTTGGCATTTGAAAGCAGTTTTTGTCTGGTTTCAGATTATGTTTGGTTTAAAAATAAATTTGGGGAAATCTGAACTGGTTCCAGTTGGAGATGTACCCAATGTATTTTAAGATGTAGAGTGGAATTGTTACCTCTGACTTATCTGGGTCTTCCTTTAGGTGCTACTTTCAAGGCAGCAGCTATATGGATTAGTGTGCTAGAGAAATTGAAAAATTACAAAGGGATTTTCTCTGGGGCGGACAAGGAGATGAGTTTAAGTATCACTTGATAAGTGGAAGACTGTTTGTGTACCAGTTCAATATGGGGGTTTGGGAGTGCATAATCTAGTTTTACTTCAATGGCTAAGTTATTATCATCCTCAGAGGCAAACTACCATTAAAATATCAATTTTACTCAACCGGTTCAAGATTGGAAGTTAGAATTGGTGGTCTCTTTTATGGACCTTATATATTCTGGATCTTGGAGAACTGAGGCGGAAAAAATGAGACGGTGGAAACTCTCTCCTAGGGGTGTTTTCAATGTTCGGTCTTATTATAGGGCCTTACAATCACCAGATTCCATTTCTTTTCCATGGAACCCTTTGTGGAAATCAAAAGCACCTAAATAGTTAGTTTCTTAATTTGAACAACGGCACTGGGGAAAATATTAGCAGTTGATAATTTAAGGAAGTGAAAAGTGGTGGTGGTGGATTGGTGTTGCATGTGCAAGAGGAATGAGAGAACATTGATCACTTACTCTAACACTGCCCAATAGATCAATAGTAGCTCAAGAATTGTGGAATATAGTGTGTTCACTTTTTGGGGTTTATTAAGTCATGTCGTGTATTGTGGAACTTCTAGCAAGTCAGTCAGGCAAGTTTAACAGACTCAAAACTAAGGTGCTTTGGAGAATGATCCCCCACTGTCTTATGTGGGTCATTTGGAGGGATATGAATATACGTACCTTTGAAGGGAATGAAAGATCAATTCATGAGTTGAAACTTCTCTTTTTCCAGACTTTGCTTGATTGGGCAAATGCTTCAGGTGTTTTTACTTTCATTTCTTTACCTAATATGCTTGATTTATGTACTTTCATTGTTTCTAGCACACTGCTTGTGTGCTTTTTTCCTCTATATTTTCTTACATCTTTTTTCCAGTGAAGTTAATTACTTGTCAAAAACATATATAAATCTGAGGAAGCAATGAAGAAATTGGGATTAAAATTAGAGTTCAATCCAGAACCTTATCATGTCCCACGGATCACTAACACAATTGAAGGTTGATAAATAGCGCCTAGTCACATTTGAAATTGGCAAGCTTAGGAGACTTTTATGTGTGATGTGCTTCCCCTTAAACGCTGCCACATACTTTTGGGTCAGCCATGGATATGGGAGTGCGATGCACACCATGCTGGGCATATGTCAATACTTGCTCTTTTGGTGAAGGCAACAAGAAGTATACTCTCACATGTGCTAAAGACATGCCAATCTTGAAGTTGAACAAGAGTGCCTTCCTTATTAAAAAAATTGTGCCTTCTGATGGCATTCTTGGTCTCACTCCTAACCCGATGAAGTCAAGCTATTTTCAGAGGGGGAGAATTGATGGCACAACCATAGCATGGTTAAAGAAAGAATATCCTCTTTGAAAGCCTAAGCTAATTCAAAGCCCAAGAATAAGTGTCCATGGTAGTTAATTAGGTTTCAATATTTTATTTGGTTAATCTAGAGTCAAGGATATTTTTAGCCATTCCTAAAGGTTCTGCTTCTGCACAAGCTAATGATATCAAAAAAAAAAAAAAAAAAAAGAAGGTAATTTTAGTAATTTTACAATTTTTGGGTATGGACCATGGGTATTATTTTATAAATAATTAAGTTTTATTTAGTTTATGGGTCTTTATTTATGGGCTTTGGTTTAATTCAAATAGGACTTTATATATATAATATAAATATATTTAGACACACACATATATAAGTTTCTACTTAATAAGTAATAGACGGTATACATTCATAGTATTACTTAGAAGCATAATAAATTTGATTGTAAGTTTAGATATATAAATTTGCATGTAAACGTAATTGACATGCGATTAGAATTTAATTTGAAATTGGAGTGCATTAAATCTAGAAACACTTGGCATCAAATAATGACAATTAGAATGAGACTTAACACAAAATTGGAGTGCAATCAAAATCTAAATTAGAGTCTTGACTGAACTCTCTCTCAGCTTCTGCTTTTATATATTATATAAGATTAAAATTCTTTTAGAAATGCTGTTAGAAAAACAGTAAACCTAGGATCTACCCAACTCATGTCCACCTGGTCTATCACCTGAGCTATAGCTAAGGTAATAATTAATATTACACTATACATGAAGTTGACATTAAAAGGGAATGAAATCCACAAACCCAAGGCAATTAAACTGATTCCCAGAGACAATGTGTTAATAAGAATAATTCTAAACCACCAAGAATAAATACCAATGCAAATATGATATAACATAATAAGGCAACAAAACACAATGAAGATGTCCATAATGTATTCAACTGAGACTGATAATAAAATAATATGATAAATAAAAAAAATAAACTCACATACGTAAGCAAAAGAATCTATAGCTGGCACAACACAGTGCATCAAAGAAGGAACTCAAAAAAATATAATATTTCATAATAGATCACGCATCGATTAACAAGAAGGAAGATAAAAACACAATCAAATTCTTATTTAATTAAAACATAATATTTGAGAACAAAAACCATGTAATAATTATAAGTTCTGTGATAGATCACAGCCTCCAATGTATTTTGAATCAGACCTCAATTGGTCAGCAAACTCAAATTGAAACTTAAACTATGGAGAAAAAAATTGCAATTTAAAACCGAAATAGAATTGAAAGCCCTAAGCATATACCTATGTTTTGCCGCTTGACTTGGTTTTGTCACTTCTATCTATCCTCTAGAAGTTACTAATAAAGAAAAAAAGAATCTATCCTCTAAAAGTTATTGACAAAGAAAAAATAATCCAAAGACTCCATCACTAAGACTGCAGTTTTCTCTACCCTGTTTTCAGTTTACCCATTCTATGATTTTTTTTTTCTTTTTCTTTTTTATAGGTGTTCATCCATTCTATTTTCCATAATATAATTTCTGGCCATATCTGTAATTCACATATTTCAGGAGAATATGAGTTTTCCTGATCATTCACAAACATCAAAACAAAGAGCAAAAGCACTAAGGACAAAAGGAATATATGATGTCAGATAAATAAACTACAAAATAAAATGGGAGAGACAAAATAGAACTAACGATATGACTCTAGCATCAAGATTCCCATATTTTCCCTGGAAATAAGTAGTTTGAAATCGCGTGAATGCAACTCCAACTTTCAAATCTATCTCTTGCCGAGCATCTACAGCCAGTGCCTCATCTTCATTGGGTTCAACAAGGTTATCCATGGCCTTCAAAATGTCTTTGTCTGTAACAGAAGAGAACCGCGCACGATAAACCCTTCTTCCAGCTTCCCTCATACGAAAGCCAGTGCAATCAATAACTGCAAAAAACAATTAATGTTATTTGCAGAGGTTTTAAAGCATCCCCTGAAATAAAAGCATGACCTGAAATTTACCTGGCATGAGCATCATGCGAATAGTAAAGGGATGGGAAAAAATACAAGTGGCTAAACGTGCAGTTTTTATCCAAACTGCCATGCATTTATATATGCATTTTGCAGCAATTAAAGAAAATTGAGAGAGTAGGAACTTTTTCTAACAAGTTAATGCTTGTTTGAGAGGAACTGACAATCAGTTTGTTAAAGATACCAATACTATTGGTCTTGTCATATATTCTATTCACAGCTATCCCAAGCCCGGGAAAAGGAGCAGGGTTGCAGTAAGTTGACGGCCAGTGTAAAATTGTCACTTTATCATTAATGAATCCACTAAATATACACATTGCATAGTCCATTACTAGCGAAATGCTGACCCTGAAAAGGAAGATACTATTAGGGGTTGCACCTTATGCTGTATGGGTGGAAATCTTCTAGAAAGGGTCAGAAAGTTTCTAAGGGATGAGTTGTCCCTACCACCTGTCCTATTCAAGAATATTCCCAGTCTTATTGCAATCACCCATTCTATAAATGGAATGAATAGTAAGAGCCACCCCTAACAGCTCCTCTCTCTTCTATTCTTTTCTTTTTCTTTTCCTCTTCCTTTTTATAAGTAAAAAAAAAAAATCATTGATGAAAAAGTTTACAACAGGCTCACAATGATGAGCACTCCATAACCTAAAAGAATATCAAAAATTATGCACAAAAAGAAAGTGATTCTTTGAAATCCAGGAAAGTGGTACATCTATGAGAGCCCATGCACAGGACCAATCAACAAAGATCAAATTAGTAAGACTTCAAGCTGGTTCTTTGAACTAACTTTATCCTCAGAAAACCGCTTATTTCACTCCTTCCACAATAGCAACATCAAACAAAACAGTGCAAAATTCCAAATCGCTGAATAATGCTTCCCAAACCAATTTCTCCACCCAGATAAAAACAAGGCAACATCAAAATTTGGCAACAAATGATCTACCATATCCCCACTACACAAGCACATAGAACACCACCCAACTAATGTAAGATCCCACTTAATAAGATTATCACAGGTAAGGATCTTCTCCCAGGCAACAGCACAAACAAAGAAAGAGACCCTCTTATGGGCCGTAGCACTCCACATGCTCTTCCATGGAATATGTTTTTTTGGTGCACCACGAATAGCCTCATAATAAGAGCAGGCAGAAAAGATGCCACTCCCTTTGAATATTCATATCATCCTATCAGCCTCCTAGGAATATTGGAATACAAGAGATCTAAGAAAGAACCGACTGCCTCCAACTCCCAATGAAAACCATCTCACATTTCAGATCCGCCCTTCCCTCCCATTGGACAACCCAAGACTGAACAGATTGAGGCATCCTGATCAAGCAAACAAGCATAAAGGTCCAGATACAACTATTTAAGAGAATGACTCCCACACCATACATCATGCCAAGATCTTAAACGAGAACAATCCCCTGCCTCAAAAGACACAAACAGCTGCAAAGTGTCCCATCCAGCCCCATATACTCCACAAGCTACACCTATGCAATTCCCTAGCTAATCCCAAAGTCCAACCACGCCATTCCTCCCGAAATTTCGTATCAATAACCCATCTCCATAAATGAGTTACATCAGTCCCAAATTGCCATAAACACTTACCCAAAAGAGCTTGATTAAAACTCCCCAACCTTCGTATCCCTAACCCACTAGTAGCAATAGAACACACACTATCCCATGCCACCAAAGAGAAGTTAACTTTTCATTCGAGGCACCCCACAGATAGTTTCCCTATAACCTCTCCAACCATTTAGCCACACTACATGGAACCGTAAACAAGGAGAGGTAATACATCGGCAAACTCAACAGTACATTTTAAAAGCGCCAGTCTCCTACCCTTTGGCAATATCATCTTTCATTTCTTTTCTTCAACATGGTATCATGAAGATACTATTATGGGTAGTACCCTTGTTTTATATGGGTGGTGAGTGGAAATGTTGGTAATGGCTGCAGTCTTCACCACTGTCGTTGTCGTGGAACAGTGGAACCAAGCCCATGGCTACTGCAATTGGTGTTTTCCAATGAGAACAGGATGCTTAATGGGCCTTTCATAGCCTTTATAGTAGGGGTACCGTGGTTCTCAACATGTTTCAACTTGGCTCAGTGTTTTTTCCTTTGATCGCAGTGGTTAGCTGCCGAAGAATTGTAGCGTTTCCTGTGTTCCTCAGTTGTCAATGGCAAGTTCCGTTGCCAGAGTGGTGGATGTCAACAGATTCCAAGTGTCGTCCACAACATTGATTGCCAAAGTTAGAAGCAGAACCCCTTGTTTGGATCACAATGCTTTGTTCTCCCTATTCTAGGATAGGAATAGCCCCAAATTGTAAGTCCCATGTTTGTCTTTAGCCACTGTTTGGTTTTTTGTTTGATTCAGCCTTCTTATTATTTGTGGGCCCAGTTAATTTATATTAAGTGTTGAGCCCACAATACATTTTTGACCCACATTAAACCAAACCCAAATTGTATGCCTTGTAGGTATGCTCCATCAACCAATTGGTCCAATCTATCAACTCATTTGACCCACCAAGTCCAACCCACTTAGAAAGTTCATAATTCAATTTTAACTACGCTTTCCTATAGTTTATAATTTTCAAATATTCTAGAATGTGCTGTATGATGGAAGCAATGATGAGGTGGCCAACCAGGCATAATGATGTGGTGGTCAAGGATATCATCCCACATAGAAAGTTGATGTGGTAGTGCTCCTAAAGTAAGGCTTCTTTAACATGTGATTAAATGTTTTTAGAAATGTCATTATTGTTGTAAAAGTTAATTAAGCATGTGCTTAATTAAATTTAGAGATGGCTATAGCTTGTATTTGAATTTTAGCATGGGATAAATGAACAAGCTAAAATCTAGGAAGTTTGTTATGAATGATGGTAAGATGGTGCCATCATGAGGTCATTATAACTAACCCATTAGGCTATAAATGTTAAATAGCTAAGCTTAACCTTATAAAACTCAATAGTATACATTGAATAGGATTTTATCTTTGATCACATTGACGTTGAGATCCCCCCCCCTTCTCTCTCTAAGCCACTTTCTCTCTCTACTCAACTTCACTCTCTTTCTTGAGAGCATTAATATTTTTCTTGCATCACTATTAGATTGTACCAAAGGCCAATGAGTCTTAGTAAATGTTAGTCCTTCTCCTAATTGGTTTAGAAATTCTGAGTAAGTTTTCTTCATTATTATGAATCCTAGTAACAGATTGAATTTAATAAACTTCCAGTAGCTTATTTTAAATTTTGAGGGGGTGATTGCCTTCTCCTTCCTAAGTGTAATTACTTAGGGAATCTAGGTGTGATTTCCTATGGTTCATCTTCTTGTTCTTCTCATTATATTCACTGTTTAACACCAAACAGCCATCCACATTTATTAAAAATCCAATCTTTTATTTACCCTAAAACTCTTTCAAGAATTCTTCCAGATCTCATCAAGAATCCTAATGTAGTGATTATTTTATAAATATAACACATCAAAATTGGTATCAGAGTTTACTAAAGCTTTAGTAAGCTTCATACATATGATACATGGTCCCTGAGGAATATAAAAAGTGTATGTCAATTAGGAATAGGAACGGTAATCTTTGTACACTTATTAAACGACTGAGAAGAACTTTTATTTGTGAGCACAGTAGCTGCTGACAAAAATTCTATTTCAATTAGGAATAGGAATAGTAGTCCTTGTACCGTAACAAACTACTGGGAAGAGTTTTTGTCTGTGAGAAGTTCAGCTATTGAGAATTTTTTGTTTGTAGTGGGTGGGAAGGTATTTCAACGTGGGGAGTGTTTTAGTTACATGTAACTTCCCACTGTAACCATCATATGTACATTACAGTTTGATAGAGTAGTGTTTCAACGTAGGGTAGAAGTTACAGCATGTCACATTCACACTCTTGTTAAAGATATTGTCATAAAAACAAAAATCGTACTTGATACTATCCGCAAAAACTCTCATGAAAGAAAGAAAAATAAATAACGGGTTTTTGGGGAGTTACCTTCAAAGCAAATATTTTCTCCTTCACGGTCACAATCCAACCATAACACCAAATAACCACAGCCGCGAGCTTCTTGACTTAAATGCCTACAAATATGAGCCTTATACCAAGAGAACTAGTCAAAATTATTGCAAAAGAAAGAAAGTCTGCAATATCCAAATCAGCGTAGAAATGGAATTACGCTTCATCCCAACAACGACTTCTGACTATAAGTTTGATTTACATGGACAATTATCCAAATAAAATTAGTGGAAGACAATTATATGATATAAATTCAAATCCTGAAATTTTACTTGTTGCACTTTTCGCGGGAGGAAAAAAATTTGCATGCATGACATGGGACAAGAACTTGCAAAAGATGTCAACTGATGCATCCAAGCGGACATGCCCACAGTCACTGATATGTCCGCATATCTGATTCATTAAAATCTTCTATATTCAAACACTCATAACAGCTTCCCGAACTTCCAAGAACCACACAATACAAGCAACACATCACATAGTTTCTTAATACTGCCATATAAAACAAATAATTCTTTTTTGCTAAGTAAATAAAACAAATAATACTATGTATACTTTCTTTTTATATAAGTAATAATGCTTCATTAAAAAAAAAAATTGAAAGAGTACAAAGAAACAAAGCACAGGCAGTGTGCTAAGAACCTAGCAAACATACAAAACTACGACACATGAAAATTACAACTATCAAGCAAATCAAGCCAAGAAGAAAAAGTAAAAACTTCTAATGCATTTGTCCACTCAAACAAAGTCTAGAAGAGCGCAAGCTTCAAATCTTGAATTGATCTTTCACACCCTTCAAAGGTCCAAGTATTCCTATCCCGCCACATACCCCACATGAGGCAATAAGGGATCATACTCCAAATCACTATATTTTTATGCTCGCTGAATTTGCCATCCAACAAGCAAGAAGCTCCTTTAACACCACTAGGCATAACAAAATGTACCCCAAAGAGCAAGAGTGACATATTCTACAACTCCCTAGCTACAGGATAATGTAATAGTAAATGATCTATGGACTCCCCATCCTTTTTGCACATGCAACACCAATCAACCACAATGATTTGGCACCTCCTCATCAATCGTTAATTTTTTTCCCCACGCCGTAGTCCATAGAAGAACTAAACTTGTTTGGAACTTTAGGTTTCCACAAAAGCTTCCAAGGAAAAGCCGATTTAGCTATAGAATGCAACACCTTATAATAGGATTTAACTTCAAAAATACCTCCAGAAGACACTTTCCAACATATCCGATTCGTTCCATCCCATCTCATTGGTGTCGAATAAATCAGATCCATAAAAAATGCACTCTAACTCCCAATCCTATACCAGTCTATTAAACCGACATTCCAATGGTAACTATCCCCTAAGAAAGATAGGAGCTCTATTACTGAAGCATCCCTATTACGGGAAATAGCATAAAGCTCAGGAGAAATATCTTTCAAAGGGAGCTCCCCACACCATGAATCGTGCCAAAACCTGAAAGAAGAGCCACCCCCCACCTTAAAGCTAACAAATCATTGAAAGGTGTCTTATCCCTTCCTAATAGTCTTCCACAAGCACACACCATAAGACCCCTGCACATTATTAAAACACCATCCCCCCCCCCTAATTCTTCCATATTTGTTATCTACCTGTCTCCACAAAGTGTCCCTCTCCATTGCATACCTCCAAATCCCAAACGCCTAAACCCCCCATATTTCCTGTTCCTCCCACCACACAACCAGAAAAGAAAAAAAAAGCCCGCTGTGACTTCTCCATGAGCCGCACAATACTCATTGGGATTGGGAACAGAGATAGATAGTAAGTAGGAAGCTAGATAAAGTACTCTTAGTCAATGTGAGCTGTCCACCATTAGAAAGCTACATGCTCTTCCAACCAGCCAAGTGCCTCTCCATTTTCTCTAGAACACCAGTCCAATCAGCTTTTGCTTTAAAAGTGGAGCCTAGAGATAGGCCCAAATAAGTCATGGGCAAGTGAGCTACCTTACACCTCAAAATACCGACCAAAACTTCAAGCCCTGGCACTCAAATTTCCCTAGATTAATCTTCAAACCAGATATAAGTTGAAACCATAGAAAAACTGCTTTCATGTGCCAAATCTGTTCTATATGTACTTATCTTTCATGTACTCAGAATCTCAGATAATGCAGCTTACTTATCCAGCAACAATATTTCAGCATGTAAAAGGTTATGCCAAGTTGCCAACTACTGCAAGAACTCTGGTTTGGGGCAACTTATCAAAAAAAAAAAAAAAAGGTTTTGGGCCACAAGGGAAAATTCATTCCAACCAGTCCTTTTAAATTAGCACCAAAATTCCAGCATTTTTTTTGGGGGGTAGGGAGAGGAAGAAAAAAAAAGATGAACATGGAAAGAAAAAGAAACTAAAAATAGAAAGGAAACATAAAAAAGGCTATACCTTAGGGTTTGATTCTGTCTTAGTAATTTGAGCTTGGAAAAGATCCAAAGGGTCGGTGGCTGTCCAATTTTGATATGTTGCTGGAAAATCTACACTAGATTCACACAAAGAAAAAAAAGTACATTGAAAAGTCTAACCACAAGTCATCAAGACAGGCAAAGCATGGAAAGTTGTACTAGATAGAATTAACAATTCAAAAGCAGTGGTGAATTAAAGCTAATGCTACTTGTTACATTTGCTAAACACTGGAAATTTTCAGATTCTCTCATCAGATGATTAGACTTACAAGTTACAACTACTCGAGTAACTGGACACGACTAACACAAATGACGACATTATAATTTAAAATCAATATTCAAATCTGCGAAAACAGAATTCACTTGGTTCCTTGTCAGTTTCTATGAAAACAGAAACATTTTATGTGTTCCAACAAAAGATTTCACTTTTTTTTTTTCTCTCAACTGGAACTAGCATTTCTTCCTATGCTCAAACTATGCGCAAGTTTTGACTTTATTAGTGAAAGACAGCACGTGCTCACTGGAAAATTACAAAGAAAAAACACATATGGCATAACATGTAACAAGAAATCGTTTAAAGATAGTACATGGATGCATCCAAATATTGTAAAGCATAAATAAGAATCAATGAAGACCAAATAATACATTTAAGCCTACATTGAACAAGCACATTACAGTAAACAAAGAAAGTTGAATTTAAGGGTATCAAGTGACTAGTATAGTATTGATTAAAGTACAATTTTTGGGAGATTTCTGAGAGAATAATGACCTGAACACATGCCCAATGACTGAGGTGACTTTAAATTGAGCGCGAAAGCCGAGAAACATTCCCTCGAATTCATGCACATCTGTGCTACCCCTTCTAGTAGACATCTGCAGCATACACACACATTTGCCTTTGAATAAACCTCGCTAACACTCCACATTCAACGATACAAGGACATAGAATTTTATTATAAATAAAAATTCAGGAAATAACAGAAAAATGAAATAATTAACAATTAAAGGGCACAATTTGAATCTGAAATTAGAAATTATAAAGCTAGGGTTTGAGAATGTTGAAAATAAGGAGGAGTACTTGGCCATGGGAGAGTTGGGAAGCAATGGAGACAGCGATGCTGGGCTTCTCAGCCACCTGCATAGAAACAAGATTGAAAAAGAGAGTATGAATGAGAGAATCTAAAACAAATAAGCAAACAAGATAAATTTTTAGAATAATGATGTTACAGAGTACCATGAGAACAACTTTCGGAGAAGCCATGAGAAGAAGAAGAAGATTGATGAGATTTGTTTAATCTTCGGTTTTTGGGTTCGGATTTTCTTTTCTTTTTATTTGGTTCTGCGTCTCTCGATCGGGCGCTATTCAGCTTTCAAATGAACACTAGAGATGAAAAGTGCCTTCTTGTTGTGAGGAAGGAGAAGGACTACCCATTTATTGTTTTTCTTTTTTCAATATTCGGATTTTTGAAAATTATTTTGTTAAAAACCTTCTTTTGCAACTTATTTTAATTGCCTTTTTCCAAACTCAGACTTTTTCAAAATTGAGTTCAAAAGTATAACTCCAAAATTAAGTTCTATATATGCAATTCAGTGATATATAGCAAGTGCGAAACTCGATTTTCTTAAACTCAAGTTCCACTATATTGTATAGAACTTGATTTTAGAAAAAATCAGGTTTCACGTTGGAACTTGACTTCCTATAAAATAAAATTTTAAAAAGAAGTTATGTAACTAAATAAATTGTGATGGAAGCTTTGTAACAAAATATTTTTTTTTCAAAAACCAAATATTTAGCAAAAAAAAATGCCTTTAAAGATGTATTCAATAAAAATAAAAAATTTAAAAATTTAAATATGTAATCTGATTTTTTTTTTTCTTTTTGTTTTTCCTTATTGGATATTGGTTAGAAATGCTCTTACTAACAACTACCCTAACCCCTATTCCTTTAACCCCAAACACTTAGCAAAATGTTTAGTCAACTGTAATTTAGCTAAATTGTAGTTTAGCTATTTTTTTATTAAAATGAATAGTCATTATTTATGAATAACTTTCTATCTATCTATCTATCTATTATATTATATAAAATAAAAATTAGATTTCCAAAGTGGAAGATACACACAGTAATGACATACATCTCTTTCTAAAGACATAAAACAAAGACAAGTCATCTTTTTTATTGCTTTCAACGTCCATTAATTACTTTTCACAGTAAAAAAATTACCAAACAAAAAATCAAAAAATAGATAGAAATGGTAGGTTATAAAATAACTATCTACTTTTATATATATATATATATATTTTTTTTTTTTTACAATGATTTTTTTTAGAAAAATATTGTAAATGAATATAAAAAATATAGAATAGAAAATTTAATTCTCATTTATAAAAGAAATTATTTTCTCTCCATAAAAATTTTTGGTAAAAAAATTAATAATGAATATGAAAAGTCTCAAAGTTTTCCATAAACCTACTGGTAGCCCAAAAGGCCTTTATTCAAACTTGCTATTATGCTACCACATTAGATTCGATGAGGTTTTTTTCTTTTTTTCCAAAAAAAAAAAAAAAATCATCACATTAACTATTCAACTTACCAGTTATATATACATTTTTTAATTACCAAAACATACAAGGCCTCTTCCTCTTCCACAATATTTCCCCTCCCTCAACACCATTGAATCATAAATACTTTATTTTCTACCTTTACATATTTTTCATATACATATCTTATAACGAACAAGTTAAGTATTGTGATGGAGAAATTTTCTTTTCCTTTTATGGCTAAATTTTTTTTATTACTATTCACAAATGATTGTTACTATTTCGAGTTTAATGTCAATGTTTTTAAACTTTGGTGTTTTGATTGTTGTACTTTAGATTAATCTTTTTGGGGGAGCTGCAAGTGTGCAACCACCATGATATGCGTGCTATGGGAAGCAAGAGGCGTAATTTTATTGATCTTCATTCTTAAAGATTGACCCACCACTAAGCAAATGACATGAAGTTCACACATGAGAAATAATAAAGGATTTTTTTTTTTGATGAAAATAATAAACGATTTTGACATTGAGAAACATTTCTTTTTCCTCTTTAAATTTATTTTTTCTTTTAGATTCAATTTGCATTTTGATTTATATATTGTGTATGTGATGATAATGTGGGAGGTTTTGGTACTTATAGGTACAATAATTGATTTGAGAAATACTACACCTTTGACCTAGTTCTTTCTTTTTTTCTATGATTCCAATATTATGTTGATACAAATTGGTTTTTAATTATGGTGTCGCTATTATCATGGAAGTACTAGAAAATGAGAGGAAAATAAAAGTCTTCCATGATTGAATTATTATTTTCCATAAACAATACTTGATCATCATTTTTTATCTCAATCTTTTCTTTTTAGAATTTGTTAGACAGGTAATATTATTATTGCTCTCCACTAAATCTATCCAAGATAGTAAACTTTTCAAATGATAAGTCCTATAAAGTTGAGAATTCAAAACCTTACATTTAAAAAGTATTGTTTTTCCTTAATTTTATATAATTATGTTCCATAATTAGACAATGATGAAAATAATGAATTTAATACCATATATCAAGGGTGGCAAAATCCAACATGACCCATGAGCCTAACATGACACGAATTTAGCAGGTTATAAGTTGAAACTTAACGGGTTCGTATTATATTTGAGTTGACACAACTAACCCGTTTAATAAACGTGTCGTGTTTGGGTCCAACTCACAGGACCCATTTGACATGTCTAACATGTTTAACTAAATGTCATTTTACTAATACATCCTTTAAAACCCTAGGTATATAAACTTATTGGCTGTGTGGTTTATTTTGTTTGACATATTGTGATTAATCATTTGTGATATTAAGATATGCTTTAGTTTTAAATTATTCTTTGTGATGTAATTATTCATTAGTTCTAAATTTTATATTTAAAAAATCTATTTGTTTGGTTTTTCATAGTTTAGATCAATTGGGTTAACAATAAAATTTGTATTTTTTTCCCCTTTGATAAAATTTGATAAACGAGTCGACACAACTAACCCGTTTAATAAATATGTCGTATTAAGATTGAGGAATCTTGACCTGTTTAATAAACGTGCCAGGTTAGTGTTGACTCATGTAGTTAAATATTCACGGGTCGACTTGACACGAATCTAACACGCGAACACAAATTGTCACTCCTACCATATACGTTATTGGTAGTAAAAACGACAATGAATATGTTTCAAAACCAAAGAATTAACATGGATACATAAAATATAACCATAGATTCCAATTATTCCAAAGTATCACAAGTTAGCGACAAGCGATCTGTGCTGTCGTGGTGGTGATTGTCAGTGACATCACCAAGAAAAATCTAACTTCCTTCTTCTTCTTTTTTTCTTTTTTTTTTTTAAATAGTTTTTATATAGATCGATTTTTCTGACTAAAATAGCCGATATTACTTGGTATATCCGGTATTGTCTGTCACCAACTGGTATGTAAAGCAGCACAAAATGAGGAGGTTTCTGTACCAATTCACTAATCGGCACAAAAAATTTTGATTGAACCAGCCGGTACAGTACAATATTGACTCCATTGCCTGTAAAATTTTTTTTTTTTCTCTCTTTATAAAGTAACCCAAATTTAAAATAAAAAAGAAAATAAATTAGGAACTTTACATAATGTTTAGTTGGGAGAATGGAAAAAAGTTGGAGAATAAAAAATATTTTAATTTTCCATCATGAGTGCTTAGGTCTATTTGAGAATCGTTTATTTTGATGAAGGTAAAAGTTAGCTGAAATAGTATAGCGGGACCCATAAATAGTACCAAAAAGTGTAGTGGGGCTTATGAATAGTAGTAAAAATAAGTTGAATAGTAAAATAATCTGGCTTTTTAAGTAGATGCCAAACACACACTTAGTAGGAGGGATGAAAAAGTGGAATGGTAGAAATTAAATTACTATTATACCCTTATTGTAGTTTGAAATAATAGAGTAATAAGGGCAATAATGTCTTTTGATTCTCACACACATTTTTATTCTTATTTTCCTTTAATTTGGAAGGATAAGTTTGAGTGGGCATGAGTGGAAATCAACCACATCTACCATAAACTATCCACCCAATTAAACAATGGAAGCTCCCACAACAATCCTCGCTCATATTGATTATAAAATAAACTAGTCGCTAACTCGTGCGATGCACGGGATAGTTAAATAAAAGGACAATTAACCAACATCACGTTAAAGTAAAAGAATTAGTGAGAGACTGATTTGCCCACCAAGAATTTAAAAGAAAAAAATATTGATATAATAAAATCTAAGAAATTTAGAAATAGAAAATTAGGTTAATAATATGCATATTATAGACATTTTTCTAGTTAGCGTTTTAAAAAAAATGGATCTGTCATAATTAAATAAAATACAATGGAAATAAATATTTAACTTCTATGCTTTTCTATAGTTTAGAAGTGTTGTCTAACGTAGAATGTTATTGGACTGTAAGAAAGATTTTTATAAAATGTTAATACCATATATATATGCTTATATTGTCAATGTCTCACTGCAGGTGCATAGTTACTGAAACTTACAAAGTAATTTACAATTCTTAAATTAATAAAGCAAAATTTCCAAAAGTTATATATATACACACACTCAAAACTGATATAAACTACAAAGATAAAAACAAATCTTATTTAGTCGTATTAATAACAATATAAACAATTCAAAATATAGAACATTATCAAATTTATAACACATAATTCCATTATTTTTTACATTGAATCCAAACAAATAATTAATTGAAATTAATCCAAACAAATAATTAATCAACCAAAAATCAAAGTTTTAATTAAGAAAACAAAAAATCATATGAACCCAAAATAAAAATTCTCAATAAAGAAAAAACATATAAAGTAAAGAATTAAGATCAACCTACTAAGACGCAAATACCAAAAACCCCAAAACTTAAACCTTCTAAATTTTATAGAATCCACAAATTCTACTTCAAAACCAAACAAAACCCTTCAAATTCAAAAAATTCATATATAATATACTAAATAAAAATTTACCACACCTTGGGTTGGAAGACATAGGTTGCAACTTTGATTTTTCTCCAAAAAATAGAGATACTTCATCTGCCGTATACAATATAAAATAATTATTAGAAATTTCAACCCAAAAACCAAACCCACAAAAACACTATCAATATATAGAGATTAACCCAAACACTTAGAAGAAAATAAATTATAAACATAACAAAACAATAAGATAGAATGAAAATTTCAGGCACATATAAAAGCAAATAAGAAAGACAAAACCTACGTTTTTTTTTTTTTAGTTGAGTCTCTCTCCTTCTTATTTTTTTAATTTTAAAGTGAAGTTAAGTTTAGGGTTTTGAGATGGTAATTGCTAAGATTTTAAAGAGAGAAGAGAGAGTCCTACCAGGAGTCTAAATAACATAAACAATTCAAAATATGGAACATTATTAAATTTATAACACTAAATTCCATTATCTTTTACGTTGAATCTAAACAAATAATTAATTGAAATTAATCCAAACAAATAATTAATCAACCCAAAAATCAAAGTTTTAATAAAAAAACAAAAAATCACATGAACCCAAATAAAAATTCTCAATAAAGTAAGAACATATAAAAATTTACCACACCTTGGGCTGGAAGACATAGGTTGCAGTTTTGATTTTTCTCCAAAAAATAGAGATGATTCATCTGCCATATACAATATAAAATAATTATTAGAATTTCAACCCAAAAACCAAACCCATAAAAACATTATCAATATATAGAGATTAACCCAAATACTTAGAAGAAAATCAATTCTAAATATAATAAAACAATAAGATAGAATGAAAATTTCTGGCACATATGAAAGCAAATAAAAAAGACAAAACCTACGTTTTTTTTTTTTTTTTTTTACGTGAGTCTCTCTCCTTCTTATTTTTTTAATCTTAAAGTGAAGTTGAGTTTAGGGTTTAGAGATGGTAATAGCTAGGGTTTTAAGGAGAGAAGAGAGAGTCCTACCAGGAGTCTCTCTCTTTTTTTCTTAATCCTAAAGTTTTTTTTTAGATATTATTATTTTGGTATTTTTATGCAAAAAACGTTATTTTAAATCTAGGTGATTTATTTCCTTGTTTTTAGGTTCTTTTAATGTTTTTTTAGGTCAAATTTGGTTCCTATTATGGTTAGGTATTAATTAGGACTTATTTTATAATATATTTTCTTGTCCATCAAGTTTTATGGAGCCCTTAAATAGGCCTTTAAGTTTGTATACGTTTTTCAATATTATTGATATTAATAAAAATTCAAACTTTTGTCTATTGTTTTTCTAGTGGATTCTATATAAGATATAAAATCTAAAATAAAAAGAATCTAAAATAAAAAGAAAAAGAAAATAGTGATGATGTGGAAAATTGTGAGAGTTTCAAAAGTTTCGGTTTTATATATATATATATATATATATATATATAGATAAATAAATAAAAACAGTCCTTCAGTTTTCATTTCATAGTTTTCAATCCAACCAGATGGGAAGAGTAAGACAAAGATTTTTATTTCCATGTTTCAAGTTTCAACCAAGAATGGACCAAAATGGTGCATAATTAATTTGACCTGGATTGTTTTTAATTGATATAGGTTTTTCTCTCTCTCTTTGAGGAATAATTGCTATCTTTTGTTTCTTGTTAGTATCTTGTACAATTACTCCTTCCTTTGTAATTGAACGATGCCTTAAACTTTGGGAGGGTACGTAAAAGGTGTAAAACCCATATTGGCCGGATGTATAAGATAATTATTGGGAGGGGAAAGGAGAACTAGGGAGTGGTCATGTCTCGGGGATATTTGCAGATTAGCATAGTAAGGGGATATAATATAGTTAATTAGCAAGGTTTTGAAATCATTTAGGAAACTAGCATTTCGAGTCTTTGAAACTTGAGTTCGGTGAATAAATTGACTCTTAAATACTCGAGATCAATTGCTGACATGGAAATATTTTTGCCACATGGAACTCAAGTCTTAAAGACTCGAGTTTCATAGAATAAGAAGAAGAATCTGAAGAAGAAAGAAGAAGATCTGAAATTGAAGAAGAAAAGAAGACGAAGTGACCCACAGAGGAGGAAGAAGAATAGTCCCCATGAGAATAGAAAGAACACGAAGAAGAAAGAAACCCATGGTGAAGAAGAAGAAAGGAACCTGCAGAAAAAGAAAGGAACCCAAGCACAAAAAAGAAAGGAACCTGTAGAAGAAGAACCCAGAAAAAACAGAGGAGAAGAATGGACCAGGTGAAGAAAAAGAAGAATAAGAAGAAGGACGGAAATCGAGTTTTAAATACTCGATTTTCACGTGGATTTTTTTCCACGTCACTTTCCCTTCACAGGTAACTCGAGTCTTAAAAACTCGAATTCCATTTTGAACTCAAATTTCTAAAACTCGAGATGCTAGTTTGCTACATAATTTGCAAATATAACAACTAACTAATATATTTCAAAAATAATGTTAAATGAAAAAAAAATTCGTCATGTCTCATTCTAGTTATTCATCTGCTTAAATATTCCATGTTCATCAAGCTCAATTCAACTATAAGAATCTCATATCAAATGCAGAACTCACAGAGATTAATTTATCACAGTTCTCTTCAATCAAGATGATTTAAAATGCGTTTAGATATAGTTTGCTTATTTCCGGTAGTTTATTTGCATAGTGTTTATCAAAAGATTTATTTTTTGATAACTTTTATGTTAAATGTGTGATAAAAAGTTATTTTATAATTAATCAATATTATAAAATTTAGATTATTTCCCTGGTTACGTGTATCTATTTTCTTTGTGGTGCGCTTGAGAAATTCGCCCTTATTGTGCTTTAGACTTTAGAGAATGTCGGCCTAATGTGCTTTAGGATTTAGACTTTAAGGATCACAAAAAGCATATTTGCCAACATGTTATATATCTTGAAGTTTTAGGTAATCAACTTATATCCCAAGTGAAAGGGAGATCGATTTTGTTAATGTTTATATATATATATATATATATATATATATGTATGTGTGTGTGTGATGCTTATTCCCACTTATACGCACAATATATGGCACATTGCAAACAAATCCTATTAAAAAGTTATAAAAGAAAAAAGAGAGAGAACTAGTCCTCTTAGCCCTCTTAAGATGCGAACTGTATCAAATAATTAAAGCATGTAGTAATATCTTAATCTGCAACTTGGGCATGCTTACGGAATGGAATTAGTGACATCAACCACTTCTATTCAAAATCCAATAAATTAATGCAGATCTGTAGAATCTGTTGAAGATATATATATATATGTATATATATTTATTAATGGGTTTGTTTTGTGGTTTATTATGTGTAATGATATAAAAGATTCAATTATATTATAAGGCTGTCTCTCTCCTTCTTCGTTTTTATTTTATTTATTTTTTATCTTAAGATCTTTTTTTAATTTTATTTATTTTTTATCTTAAGATCTGAAATAGAATTCTACTATTCTAGTCTAATTTAAGTAGATGTATATGTGTGATGCTTCATCTAATCTGTCTCGGACTGACCCTGGTCCCTGACCTGACTCTCATATATATATATATATATATATATATATATATATATATATATATATATGCTTTATTAGGGTTGATTGTAATATATAACTACTTGAGAATATGGTAAAGATTTTTATCTCGTCTGGCAGAATGATTTTGCGTTTTCTTTCTTTCTTTCACATGCTTCCACTTTTCTATAGTCTCTATGATACTTTTTCTCTTTAATCTCAACAGAATCTTTCCAATGTAAACGGTAGAATTAGTTTTAGCTGTAATGCATGAGAGATCTGATCGATCAAATTATCATTAGAATCTTTTGCCGTAGCTTTCCTTTACAAATATAATGTCACATGTCAATTCATGCCCTAGAACATTTTGGCATGAGATTCTATGTATATATATATATGTAGGAGAAAGATTTGGGTTGTATTCGTATATCACACCTCACCATGGCCCATGGCATCACTTTCCTCCAAACAATTATTTTTTTTTTTGTTGAGAAAAACCTCCAAACAATTAAACTGAAGGAAATTCAGGGATTCCTAATATAAAAAGAATAATATAACAAAACACATCGTGGGAATAAGATTAATTAAAATGGAAATTCCTATACGTGAACCTTTCTTCCTGCAGGCTGCGCAGCCATGCATCCCTCTTATGGAACCTAAGAGATAATTTCTCTCTTTAGTTTGAAACATTGTAATTTTCCTCTTTATCTTTTTGTTTTTTTTAATGAAAAATTTATCCCCTCCATTAATTTTTTATTGGGGTCAAAATGAATGAGATTTTTTTTTTAAGAAGAAAATTCATTTTTAAATGTGTCTACACCTAGATGTTAATGATTGGATGTGAGATTTTTGTTATGGAAAGGAATTAAAGTTATGAGTTTAAATTCTATAAGGATGTGGTGTAAAACCCAAGTTTCACATCCTTCAATCCCAACATGCCACAACATCATCTTATCACATATTAAAGAATAAGCACAACCACGTTCAATCAATTTTAATACTCATTTAAAAATCCAACCAAATTGGGAGTTTATCGAGATGCTATTAGGTGTGGTAGAATGTATTGAGTTTTAAGTAAAAAGCTAATGTAACAATCTCTTATTGGATGAGGTAAAACATGAGTTTTATATTCCATCTTTACCAAATTCTGATTCTAAAGTTATTATTATACATGTTATATCTTTATTATTATTATTATTATTATTATTAGAAGAAATTATTAAGATCTTTAACTTGTGAGTTCAGACACATATTTCAAACAATTAGAGATTCCTCATTCATTTGAGAAAATACTAGCAAATGTCCTCATTGGGTAATGTACAGTGCTCCTTACAAAAAGGGGATCATTACAATGTTTGGAAACTAATGGAAGGACATTGCTAACTATCCTATAAGGGCTGGCTATACTTATCTTAAAGCAACCACATCAGCCCTTGTATAGTCTTCTAAAATAGAAAAATGTACACATTTTATACATTTTGAGCAAAAAAACACTCACATCAGTGGGTGTAAAAATGTGTAAATATACACATTAACTACAATAACCGTGTATACTTACACGGTTACTATAACTCGTGTATCTATTATTTTAGTATTTGTTTCTCTCTCCTCTCACCTCACCTCTCTCTGGGATAGAAAATTCTCACTCTCACCTCTCTCTCGTTTCATCTCTCCCTTAGTCCACCGATCTCACCTTAGGCCACCGATCTCACTCACCGCTGATACGATCTCAACAGGCAAACCATGACGTACTAGACCCAAAAACAACACCGTGGCGGAGCTCTCGGGGACATGATGTGTGGGTTTGGCGAAAGCGACAGTAACTGGGTATTGATCTGTGGGTATTGATTGGGGGTATTGATTAGGTTGATGGTGGCTGGGATTTTGATGGGTAGGTTGAATATTTTGATGGGTGGGTTTATCGGAGGTATTGATCGGCTTTGCATAGGAAACCCAGCTTACAAAAGTTTTACAATATTTTATTTGAATAAATGTGTATAATAGACAAACTGATGTAGGTGATTTGTAAAAATGAGAGTGTAAAATAGAAAAAGTAGGTTTTAGATGTGTAAATATACAAAATTTTTGCATCTACTGATGTGGATGCTCTAAATACCTAAAGGGGGAAAGTGCAATCCACCAAATATATACGATCCATTGCTAAGATATGCAATTTAACTAATTTGATTGATTACTAAATCAGGACCATAGATTCGTCAGAAATGCATCCAGTCAAGTTGATTACCTTGATGTTCATGGGCTGCATGATTTAGCAATTGTTCAATTTGGCAACTCCTATTCCTATATCAAATTTCCAATAAGCTATATAGCTAGCATCCACTATTAATCCAGATCAAAACTCTCTCTCACACACAAGCAAAGCCAAAGCATATTTTACAATTAAAGATTCTTGCAAATGGTAAGCAGTACCACTATTAATCCAGATCAAAACTCTCTCTCACACACAAGCAAAGCCAAAGCATATTTTACAATTAAAGATTCTTACAAATGGTAAGCAGTATAACGTGTACTACTAGCATTTGGTTACAAATATTCCCCCAGTCCTTTCACTTCATCTTCAAGGTTCACATACAAAGTTCCCACTACATCTTCTAGTTAGATTCCTATATCTAATATTTAGTACTAGGAGTAGGCAGCTGATTTTCTTCAATTATAAATAGACCCGGCCGTATGCTTCATTGGCAAGCTCCATCCATTGTCTTGTAAATTAAGCATGAGTGCCTTATAGTTCCCTCAATTCCATCACTCCAATCTTGTTGGAACTTGTTCAAGAATATGTGGAAAAAGATATCAAAGTCCATAAGAAATTTACTTTGCCTTCAACCAAACCGTCTTCCGCACCGTAATGAAGTTCTTAATGAGACACTGCATGGTGCCAACTTGGATATGCAGCGGGTGAGGTCCCATGTTTGTTTAGAGGAAAGCAAACCATGCATGTGTAATCACAGCATTAAAGCTAATGGTTCTTTTGCTCATGCTGTCATTAATATGATTGGGATGCTCATAGGTAATCAAGTTCTTCCATCATCTAATTAAGTCCAAATCTTCTATCTCACTTTTCATGCTCTACTTTATACTCTACCAATAAAAACTTACCACGTGTTCACCTGATTAATTAAATACTACCATTATTGACTTATTAATACTACCATTATTAATTAATGGTAATATTTAATTTATTAAGTGAACACGTGACAAGTTTTTATTGGTGAAGTATAGAGTGGAGCAGGAAAAGTTGGACAGAAGATTTGGATTCCATCTAATTAGTTTCAAGCATTTGTTCATGTTTACCTTTCATTTATCTAATAAAATTCATTTATTCCTCTATTAGTGTCCGTTTGGGAACTCCATAATTTTCGGTAGCTTATTTGCATTGTGTCTATCAAAAGATATAATTTTTGTAAACTTTTATATTAAATGTATGATAAAAAAGCTAAAAACTAGATTATTTATTAAAAAAAAAGATTTGTTAATTTTTTTTATAAAAATAACGGAGACAAAAAGCTAATTTTATTTGGCCAAACAAACACTTAGTATTCTATTAGAGATATAGGTTTACGTGTTTAAGAAATGTTACCTTTACAACAAATCCTGAATGGTAAGTTGCTACCTGCCAGCTAGCTAGTGACAATCTGCCACTTAGGATTTGTTGTGAAAATGTTGTTAACTTAACATTTCTCTTGTTTTGCCCAAGGGTCCAATTATAGTGTTAAGTCTATATATACCTAAACCTATCTCCTACTTAAGGTTCACTGTAATCATAATTTAATTAATATAGTGAAGATATAGCCAGCAAAGATTTTCTTACATGGATGTGGGTGCTTAGGCCGAACCACGTAATTTCTTGTATTATCTTTCTTT
Organism: Quercus glauca; assembly: GCA_023736055.1. Lineage (NCBI taxonomy): Eukaryota > Viridiplantae > Streptophyta > Magnoliopsida > Fagales > Fagaceae > Quercus > Quercus glauca. The sequence goes on from CM043320.1 coordinate 28,348,002, forward strand.
CTTCATTTTTTTTCTTTGTTTTCTCACCTACAATTAATTATTTTTCTCCTTGAATTTCAAGATATTCCATTTTATGTTATAATTGCAGCCAGTCACACGTCCCTTTTTTCTCCTATTAAAGCAAACAATTTTTTTTTTTTTAAATCAAGCATATAATAGGCTGCAATAGAGATATAGTATAAAGTGAAATACTAAGTGAGAAAGAAGATTTGTATTCTCAGTTATCAAATCCATTGTTGATGTCAAGCAACTTAATTGGTTATGTTTTTACTTATTTTCTCACAGGTTTGGGGCAATTATCAACTCCATATGCCCTGGAAAGAGGAGGGTGGGTATCTGCTTTTCTGCTTATAGGACTTGGGATAATATGTGCATATACTTCTCATCTACTTGGAAAATGTCTTGACAAGAATCCCAAGTCAAGAAGTTTTACAGATATTGGACAGCATGCATTTGGAACAAAAGGAAGAGTTTTAGCTGCAACCTTGATCTACTTGGAAATTTTCATGGCACTAGTGTCCTATACAATATCATTGCATGACAACCTTATTACAGTACTTTCAGGGATGCAGATTAAGGTGCCATGGGCTAAACTATCTTCATCTCAGCTCCTAACAATGATGGCAGTCTTAATAGCACTCCCTAGCGTGTGGCTGAGAAATTTATCTTCAATATCTTTCATCTCATCCGCCGGAATTCTCATGTCGCTTCTCATTTTTATATCAGTGCCATGCACTTCCATTTTTGGAGGTGTAAAACCCAATCACAAGATACCAATCCTCCAGCTCCATAACATTCCTGCAATATCTGGGCTATATATCTTCAGCTATGCAGGGCACATTGTTTTCCCTAATTTATATAAAGAAATGAAAGATCCATCCAGGTTTACCAAGGTATGCACTATGCAGGTTCTCTTATTCGTCTCCCATTTATAAAGCACTTGATAGTTGATACAACACCCCCCCCCCCCCCCCCCACACACACACATATATAGTTTACACACCTAACTTTTGAACTGAAATCATTCTCAAAAAAAAAAAAAACTTTTGAACTGAAATTGTAAATTGAAGAGACAATTTCATTGTGAGTTGAAGACACAATTTGAATTATATCTTCAACTCAAGATTTCAATTTAAAAAAATTAAATGTGCGTAACAAATACTACCCTATACATAGGTATATAATCCTGCCTCTTTTTATAAAGTTGGATATACAACGCTCTTATACATTAACCTTATACAAGAATGGATTTAATATTTTGTAGACGTCACTTTGCTCGTGGTGGTAAAGTGTATGATCCTTGAATAAGAAACAGATGTCAAAGTAGCAAAGTCTAGAATAAAAAAACTTAAAGATTGAATTCATGTCAAGTGATAAAGTCAAGAAAAAATCCCACGGATTTTAAGTGTTAAACAATTAAAGGTTTAGACATAAAATAATACATAAAAAGTTATGTGTTACACTCAAAACCTCAAAGGAGTTTGAGTGCGCAGGAACATGCATACAAAAAAGAAAAGAAAAAAAATCAAAGATTCCCCCCCCCCCCCCCCCCTTGATTTCAAATGACATGAGAGCACAATCACATTTAAATTGGTTAAATATTAAATCTTTATGTTGCAATATTAGAACCTCCCTATTTTACAAACAAATAAGAGAATCTTTTTTCTACATGAGGCTTGGGAATTTAGAGAAAGGCCTTAAGAGAGATAGCACTAGCTGGCTTTTGATAAATAAATAAACAAATAAAAGAGCTAATATTTAGTTTTCTACTTTATTTATTTATTCATCTTGGAATTTCAGGTATCTATTGTCAGCTTCACAATAGTGACAGCATTATATACGATATTAGCTTTCCTGGGAGCCAAATTGTTTGGGCCAGAAGTCAATTCTCAAATCACTCTCAGCATGCCTCCACATCTTCTTGTGACAAAGATTGCATTATGGGCCACTGTGCTGACACCCATGACCAAATATGCATTGGAAATAGCACCATTTGCCATTCAACTTGAGCATAACCTTCCGGCTTCAATGAGTTCCAAGCTAAAGATGATCATAAGGGGTTGCGTAGGTTCATTTCTACTTCTATTGATACTAGCACTGGCTCTTTCTGTTCCATATTTTGAGTACGTTCTCGGCCTCACTGGTTCCCTTGTTAGCATTGCTATCTGCGTAATCTTTCCTTGTGCATTCCACACCAAGATTTGTTGGGGTCAAATATCAAAACCTCTCATAATTCTCAACTTGACCCTCGTTGCATTTGGCTCTCTTCTTGGGGTTTTTGGTACCGTTTCCTCATCCAAGTTACTTGTGCAAAGGCTACGAAGAAGAGCTCATCATTCAGCCTAAGAATATGATAATATATAGCAGATTTTTTTTTTTTTTTTTTGCTGTTGAAAAAAATGGAAGTGCTTTTATTTTGCACTTCTTCTGAAAGCATCTATACTTGTTGCACATCAGTGTGTATGGACACAAGTTTGCAACAACTGAAATAAAAACATACACTCTGATGTGCAACAATCACTGCTCTCTTTGTAACAAAAAAAAAAAAAAAAAACTAATATAAGCTTGCTTTCTCCTCGGTGACCATTTTGGGTGTTATTTAGAAAAAGTAGTAACAAAAGTTAAAACCAGAAAATTTTGAGATAATAAAAGTTGAAAAATAATCTCTGAGGAAAATTAAAGGAAGGATATTTCCTGGCATTCTTAAAAAGGAAGGATGTGTTGGGCAAGGAAATAAAATGAAATTCAGGCAAAGCTGCACAATCCAATTTATTATACAAAGCATCTAATACCCAACGCTACGCCATAAGAATATATTAAATGTCCAAGTAGCAGCAGCCACGCCAGTACTCCAGGCCTAGCTTTCTAAAAACTGAAATAATTAATACCTTTCTTATGAAATGATTAAACTGTCATTTTAGCCTAAGCAATTATTTTACTAATTATATTTTTGATAGATAGCCTAAGCAATTTTAATTCAAAGGTATTGCACTATTTAGAAAAATCGAAAAAATATTAGTTTAAAACAACGTTTATAAATTGATAATACACCCTCATATTTGAGAGCGACAGCACACCCAAATCCCAGTAGCCAATATGGATTTGAGTCCATTTTTGTTACTTTTTTGCCGTTAACATCACATTCATAATTTAAAACGAAAAGAACAAAACAGAAATAAAAACAAATTCAAATTGTGACCTGAACATCCCAATGGAGAAGGATGTCGTTTGTTGCCTCTCTCACTCTCACATTATCAAAGACCAACAGAGAAGCAGCAGCCAACGACTAGAAGAGCTGAAGCTTAAACGACATGTCTCAGTTAGTGTTGTTATTTAAACGACATCGATTTTTAGTGTTTAAACAACACTAGTCGCTAACCCGTGCAATGCACGGGATAATTAAATAAAAGGACAATTAACCAATATCACGTTAAGGTAAAAGAATTAATAAGAGACTGATTTACTCACCAAGAATTTAAAAAAAAAAAAAGATTGATATAATAAAATTTAAGAAATTTAGAAATAGAAAATTGGGTTAATAATATGCATATTATAGACATTTTGCTAGTTAGCGTTTAAAAAAAAATGGATCTGTCATAATTAAATAAAATACAATGGGAATAAATATTTAACTTCTATACTTTTCTATAGTTTAGAAGTGTTGTCTAACGTAGAATGTTATTGGATTGTAAGAAAGATTTTTATAAAATGTTAATACCATATATATATATATATATATATATATGTTTATATTGTCAATGTCTCACTGCAGGTGCATAGTTACTGAAACCTACAAAGTAATTTACAATTCTTAAATTAATAAAGCAAAATTTCCAAAAGTTATATATATACACACATTCAAAACTGATATAAACTACAAAAATAAAAACAAATCTTATTTAGTCGTATTAATAATAATATAAACAATTCAAAACATGGAACATTATCAAATTTATAACACATAATTCCATTATCTTTTACGTTGAATCCAAACAAATAATTAATTGAAATTAATCCAAACAAATAATTAATCAACCAAAAATCAAAACTTTAATTAAGAAAACAAAAAATCACATGAACCCAAAATAAAAATTCTCAATAAAGAAAAAACATATAAGGTAAAGAATTAAGATTAACCTACTAAGACGCAAATACCAAAAACCCCAAAATTTAAACCTTCCAAATTATATAGAATCCCCAAATTCTACTTCAAAACCAAACAAAACCCTCCAAATTCAAAAAATTCATATATAATATACAAAATAAAAATTTACCGCACCCTGGGTTGGAAGACTTAGGTTGCAACTTTGATTTTTCTCCAAAAAATAGAGATGCTTCATCTGCCATATACAATATAAAATAATTATTAGAAATTTCAACCCAAAAACCAAACCCACAAAAACACTATCAAAATATAGAGATTAACCCAAACACTTAGAAGAAAATAAATTATAAACATAACAAATCAATAAGATAGAATGAAAATTTCAGGCACATATGAAAGCAAATAAAAAAGACAAAGCTTACTTTTTTTTTTTTAGTTGAGTCTCTCTCCTTCTTATTTTTTTAATTTTAAAGTGAAGTTAAGTTTAGGGTTTTGAGATGGTAATTGCTAGGGTTTTAAGGAGAGAAGAGAGAGTCCTACCAGGAGTCTAAATAATATAAACAATTCAAAATATGGAACATTATCAAATTTATAACACCTAATTCCTTTATCTTTTACGTTGAATCCAAACAAATAATTAATTGAAATTAATCCAAACAAATAACTAATCAACCAAAAATCAAAACTTTAATAAAAAAACAAAAAATCACATGAACCCAAATAAAAATTCTCAATAAAGTAAGAACATATAAAAATTTACCACACTTTGGGCTGGAAGACATAGGTTACAGTTTTGATTTTTCTCCAAAAAATAGAGATGCTTCATCTGCCATATATAATATAAAATAATTATTAGAATTTCAACCCAAAAACCAAACCCATAAAAACACTATCAAAATATAGAGATTAACCCAAATACTTAGAAGAAAATCAATTCTAAACATAATAAAACAATAAAATAGAATGAAAATTTTAAGCACATATGAAAGCAAATAAAAAAAACAAAACCTACGTTTTTTTTTTTTTTTTACGTGAGTCTCTCTCCTTCTTATTTTTTTAATCTTAAAGTAAAGTTGAGTTTAGGGTTTTGAGATAGTAATTGCTAGGGTTTTAAGGAGAGAAAAGAGAGTCCTACCAGGAGTCTCTCTATTTTTTTCTTAATCCTAAAGTTTTTTTTTTTTTTTTGGTGAGTCCTTTTAAAAAAAAAATTCAAACCTTAAGTGAATCATTTTTTTTTTTTAATTCTAACGTGAGGTATCTTAAAAAATTATAAATAATTTTTAATCTTCAATTTTATATTATATATAGATAATAATAATGATGTGATAGGCTAACAAAATATATCTAATAGAGTTTTACTTAAACTAAACTATTGTAACACTAATAAATATAATAAGATATAAAAGCTAGGATAAAAAGAATCTAAAATAAAAAGAAACTATTTGGTATTTTTGTGATAAGTTGATGTAGGATATTGTTATTTTGGTATTTTTATGCGAAAAACGTTATTTTAGGTCTAGGTGATTTATTTCCTTATTTTTAGGTTCTTTTAATGTTTTTTTAAGTCAAATTTGGTTCCTATTATGGTTAGGTATTAATTAGGTCTTATTTTAGAATATATTTTCTTGTCTATCAAGTTTTATGGAGCCCTTAAATAGGCCTCCATGTTTGTATACGTTTTTCAATATTATTGATATTAATAAAAATTCAAACTTTTGTCTATTATTTTTCTGGTGGATTCTATATAAGATATAAAACCTAAAATAAAAAGAAAAAGAAAATAATGATGATGTGGAAAATTGTGAGAGTTTCAAAGGTTTCGGTTTTATATATATATATATATATATATATATATATAGATTACAAGTATTTCTACATACTTTTTCACCCACACGTATTTTCAAAAAATACAAGCAACGTTACTAAAATAACATTACCAAACACTCCCTAGTTACTTAAATACTAGCACATGTAAAGCACGTGACTTACTATAACAGGTGGACCCACTTAGTTTGTTAAATTATTAATTTGAATTATTTTTAGATACAAAAAAAAAAAAAAGGCTCAAAAGTAAAATCATTTAAACTCTCTCTTCCTTTAATTTTATATATATAGGTTGCGTTTGGATAGATTATATTTGGCAACTTATTTTACTATTCAGTTTATTTTTAGTACTATTCATGGGTCCCACTGTACTTTTTGATACTAATCATGGGTTCTACTATACTATTTCAACTAACTTTTACATTTATCTACAGTACTCTCAATAAAAAGTTTTCAATTTTAGCAAAATAAATGAATCTCATAAGGTCCATTTGGATACAACTTATTTTGCTGAAAACTAAAAACTGAAAACACTTTAGCAAAATAATTTTTAAATGTGTGAATAGTACCATGAGACCCATTTTTAATATTTTTTTTCTTAGTAAAGTGGTTGTGGGTCCCATGAATAGTGCGTAAACAGTGCATAAATAGTGAAATTTATTTCCTGCACAGTGAATCCATGTGCATGAACAGTGCGGTTATTGTTCATGCACGCTAAAAAAAACAAAAAAAGGAAGGAAACGTAAGCGGGAAATGCAAACGCGAATCCAAACCCCATCATAGTGTTTGTTTGGCTAGCTTATTTTTTGTCAATTATTTTACTATTCAGATTATTTTTGCTACTATTCATGGGTCTCACTCACTTTTTAATAATATTAATGGGTATCACTGTACTATTTCAACTAACATTTATCTTTATCTAGAGTATTTTTAGTAAAAAGTTTTCAGTTTCAGCAAAATAAGTAGACCCCAAACAGATCCGTAGAATTAAATATATGATTATGTTTTTTATGGTTTATTTATATTTGACTCATTGTTTTCTACACTAAAGTAACTCATTTCGCACAAATTTTTTTTAAGAAAAAACTAAGATAAAAAATGACACATGACACAAAATTATACTCTAATTGAAATCCAACTAGTATGTGACCCATGCTTACTCACTGTAATTTGTCAATTATAGTGGTGCTATGGGTTATTTTTTAGGGTAAAATACATAATTGGTCAATATCATTTACATCATATGTCAATTTGATTCATAATCTTTCAACTGTGTTAATTTGGTCCCTAACCTTTTGGTGTCGTGTCAATTTGATCTTTACCATTATGTATTGGATGGAAATATCTGATGTGTCTAACGGACTAAGAAAAAAAAATTCTACCATATCAACAAACTGTACAGCCACGTCATACTAAAAAAAACAAACTTCTATTCTTATCTAAGGGAAAATTAATCCCTAACTCTCACTCTCTCTAATTAGACCCAAATCCCTTTCCCTTACTCTCACACCATTAACCCTAATCCCAAAGGAGCGAAAGAGTCCCTAATTGGTGGAACTTCGTTTCTGTAGAAGAGAACCTAGTTTTGGCTCCTTTATTCGTAGGATTCTCAACACTAGCAATACCCACCTTTGAATGTTTTTTTTAGGAATGGCAACGGGTCGAGTTCGAGCCGGGTTTCTTTATGCCCAAACCCAACCCGTGGGTCTGTCCCAGAAACTCGAACCCGCCCTGTTTAACAAACGGGTTTTTTTCAGCACCCCGTCGGGCCCCGCCCAGCCCATGCCACTTTAGGGCACAATCCATGGCCCAATCAAAAAAAGAAAAAAAAAAAAAAAAAAGTTGCCTGAGGCCCTAAACCTCCACAAACCTATATCAGAAATCAAAAAAAAAAAAAAACCCCCAAGACGCCAAGATCATGTTCCTTAACCTAGATCAGAAACCCAAAAACAAAAACCCCAGGATAATATTCTTCAATCGGACCAGAGTAGCAACTAAAAACCCAAAAACAAAACCAAAAATTTTAGATTTTTTATTTTCCCTTTCAAAATCACAAACACAGAAATCACAAACCCAAACCAGATTCTCAAAAAAAAAAAAAAAAAAAAAGGAACCCAAACCCTAATGATCCCAAAGGTCCCAAATAGGAATGGCAAAAAAAGAAAAAGAAAAAAAGAGAGAAGAACATATTGTGATATTGAAGGCGTAGGGAGAAGGGAGAGTAGGAACGATTGAGGGGGCGACGGTGAGGTAGTAAGGCTGTGAGTGTGGCTGTGCGCGTTGGTGAGAGTGATGGCTTGAGTAGTTGAGGGCAGCGACAGTGAGGCTGTGGCCGTGAGAGTGACTAGAGATTTGAGAGAGGGTCGGGTCGGGCTTGGATTACCATCCCTAGTCCTTTTAGTGTCCAAGCATACCCTTTTCTTGATGGATTCACGGAGATTGAAACATCATACACAAAGAATGAAAAAACCAATACCATTTCCATCCTAAGAAGATTATCCATCGATTTTGGAGGATGATTAGGAGCTTGGTTTTCTTGGCTGTGAAAATTACAATTTGCAAGAGAGAAATAGTACTAACGATAAAGTTGAAAATCTTGAGATGGAACAAGTTGCTAGGGGATTCTAGCCTTTTACCCCTATTTTTTAAAATATTTGGCAATATGCCCCTGTTTCCAAACTATTTAGGTCCATGCCCCATTTTGAAACTCGATTTTCTTAAAATCAAGTTTCAATGAAAAACTCGATTTGTTTAAAATCGAGTTATGCCCGATCAAACTTAAAAAAAAAAAATTGCATGGAACTCGAGTTCATGAAACTCGAGTTCCCTTTAAAATGCCACTATATCACGATCTGAAAGCAGTTATAGGTTTGGGCTGATCAAACTTAAAAAAAAAAAAAAAAAAAAAAAAATTGCATGGAACTCGAGTTCATGAAGCTCGAGTTCCCTTTAAAACGCCACAATAGCACGATCTGAACGCAGCTATAGGTTTGGGCTGATCAAACTTAAAAAAAAAAAAAAAAATGCATGGAACTCGAGCTCCATGAACTCGAGTTCCATGCAATTTTTTTTTTTTAAGTTTGTTCAGCCCCATACTCGATTACCAATCGAGTTTTTTGATTGAAACTCGATTATAATAAAATCAAGTTTCGAAACAGGGGCACAGACCTAAATAGTTTCAAAACATGGGCATATTGCCAAATATTGTAAAAAATAGGGGTAAAAGGCTAGAATCCCCCAAGTTACTAAGAGCATTCCCATCCGGGACTCCAAAAAAGTTTTATTTTACAATTTCAAAACCTACTTTATCTATTTTACCATCTTATTTTACAACATACTCAACATCCCAATTTTATTTTTATATACAACTCATTAAAATAATATAAAGTACACCATCAAGTAATATAAAAAAATTCAGTTCCTCTCTCTACACTGCCATCTCTCTTTCCTCTCAACCCTTTTGTGTCTCTCTCCAATAAACCCACACAACACCTTCACTTAAACTCATAGATTTTTTTTTTCTGCAGAATTGCTTTTTTGCAAACTGGTTTTTTTTTTTTTTTTTTCAAAATTGCTAGTCTGCAAACCAGTATCTTGCTTCCCCTGAGTTTGCCGGTCTGCAATCAACCCACACCCTCAATCACCCCTATTGTCAATCAACCATCACTGCCACAACCACCATGACCCAAACCCACTGGTCTACAAAACAATTTCCATGACCGAAGACCCAAAACCCAAGACCCATGACATCCACCATGTACAACACCTCCACGCCAATCTGAGAGGGAGAAATGCAAAATAGAGAGATGAAATAAATAGAGGGAACAAAACTTAACAGAGGGGAGTGAGATGAATGAGAGAGTGAAACGTGAGAGAGTAGAGAGAGAAGATGAAGAAAAATGAGAGAGGAGAGAGGAGAGAGATAATTTATTAGAATTAAAAATTTCTTACAACCTACTACAGTAGGTTCATAAATAAGAACCCACTATAGCAGGTTTGTAAAAATTTTTAACTTTCCACCCCCAGATGGAGCATGTTTTTAGTACGTAAGGTGTAAAATAACAACTTGGGGGGTTTTACACCCCCCAATGCTAAGAGCATCCACATCAGTGGATGCAAAATTTCTATCTATTTTGCACAAAAAACTACTTTTTCTATTTTACACACCTACTTTTACAAAACACCCACATCAGTTATCTACTCTACACATTTATTTAATAAAATATTCATTCTTTTACAATTTTTATTATTCTCTCCCTCACTGCCCCTCTCTCTCACAGACCCAACACTGTCTCACAGATCCAACACGCAAAGGAAAGTAGCAATTGTTTTCGTCAGCGTGTAAGCTCCGTTGTTTTTGTCGGTGTCCTGTTCCAGCGGTCCGATGATCAAAATGGCTTCGCTTTTTGGATCGGTCTTCTTATGCTCCTTTTAGCACTGAAGATCCAGGTCCTTCAAGCCTTTTTTGTTGTTGATTTACTTTATTTCTTGTTTTACTTGATTTTGGAAGAAATTTTTTGATGTGGTGTTCTCTGTTCATGCATGGTGTGGCGTTCTCTGATGATCAGCGACAATGAGAGTGAGATGAGAGTGAGAGCAACCAGTGAGACAGAGAGAAGGAGAGAGAAAGAACTATTAAAATATTAAATGTAAGTGCTACAGTAACTATGCATTAAATGCAAGTGCTACAGTAACCATGCATATATGCATGGTTACTGTAGCAATTGTGCATAAATGCACAATTTACACTCATTGATGGGGTGTTTTTTTGGACCAAAATGTGTAAAAGAAGTAACTTTTTCTATTTTGCAAAACTTTACACAAGCTAATGTGGTTGCTTTAATGCTTTAATACTCCAACATTGAACATGGGTTTTTGTGGAGAGAATAAGAGTGACATCTACGAAGTTAGAAGGGCTGCCCTCAAAGAATCTAATGGCCGAATTAAGAAGAGCGAGGTGCTTAAATGACTGTCTTTCCATGCTCAGATCAATAGTTTCTAAGATAAGCAAGGTGATCTAACATTTTCATCAGAAAAATTTGTCAAATAGCACATTTAAAAAAAAATTAGGAGAATTGCACACAAACAAAATTATTTAGTTATGTAGCACATTTTTTGGAACTTGGGTTTGTCGAACTCAAGTTTGGGTTGGAACTCAAGTTTGACAAATTTGAGTTCTAAAAATAAGCTACTTTGTGTGTGTGTGTTAAGGACTCTTTTTTCGGCCTACATGGCATTACTTCATTTATAACCCATGCCACATCAACATATTATTGATTTATTGGGTAAATCTCTTTAAAACCCAAAATAAACTCATATCTTATTCATCTACATGGATTGGGCTCACATGGCCCTGCGAGATCCTTATTTCAAGAGGTGGATTCATGGTCCACATTTACTTTTCATCAATTAGGATCATAACCCATGATATGATCAACATCAACATATGGATCGAGCTCACACAATGAATCAAAACTCACGACCTATATTACTTCTCTCATATTCATGGAAAACAGCTTTTTCAACAAAAGCACATATTCACACAAAACGACAACAAAACCTAAGGTATGTCATCTCATCTTCGGCTTATGATCAAAGCTCATGAGTCTTTTTGGGGAAACTTTGGGAGTCGTGGTTTGGAGGGTAAAGAGGTATATTTAGTAAAACTCCAGCAGTTCAAAGTTGATAAAAAAAACATGTTGCTTGGCATGTCTTCTTCAACTCCCTGAACTCTGACGAGTCCGTGTGTGGCGGGTAACATATGGTAAGCATCTCTTATCACATAGCACTTAAGATGATAAAATTCCCCATTACTCTTTTCGTACAGCTTAATATTCATTATATGACAAATACTCAATATTTCCAGCCATGTAAATGCTGAACAAATAACTGTTCATTTAATCCCCAGCTGTTGCTATACAAATTTAGAAACTTCATTATATTATTCTACATAAATCTTATTACTACTTTCAGCTAAAATCCAACTTAAACACATGGCCTAATCTAATTGGCTATTTTTAAATCTCCAACTATATACAAAATATTCATGACATCTCTAATACCCAGCTGTTTTTTGCCACAATTAAATCATATATTTCTCTGCTGGCTGCCAAAGTAGAGCGTTAAATACTCTTCATGCTCACCAAGATTATATCACAACACAATTAGACCTTGACTAAATCTCTAAAACTTCATTGACTATCAACCAACCATTCTATTACTTACTAAAAACGTGTTGTAACGGAACCTTGGACCAAAAAACACAAACACCTGAAAAATGAAACATTTCCAGCAAAACCCCAGCAGTGTATTCAGCACTTGACACCTGACTAGAAATGATATCATCAGCCATTTAATGCTAAAATCCCAGCAACCAGCTGCTATACCCAAAATAGCAAGATACCCTTGAAAGAGATCTTACCATTTTCAGCCAAATCCATAAATTGACCTCTCCAGCAGTTTGAAATCACCCAGTTGACCTCATCTACTTTTGCCCAAAGTAACAGCTGTCTCATGATAGCTGTCACAGTTTTTCCTGACACTGGGACAACTTCTTCAGAACAGATGAAACAGTTGACTCAGCAGCCTTAGCATTACTAATTTTTCACATTTGGCTAAAAACAAAACCAACTAAAGTAACTATCTTTTTCTTGCCAAAATACTTTCCTTTTCTGCTACTCTTTTCCCAGCAGCTCTTACCCAAAACAGCAAGAACACCTTAAACCTAAACATACCATTTTTTGGCCAAATCTTAGGATGGATTTTCTGAAGATTCATTGCTAGTTAGGACAGATTTTGACTAAGATTATTTACTAAATACCCCTTTAAACTCAGTTCTAAGGGGAACCTTCATCAACACCTCAAAGGGGGGACACCAATGGAGGAGAACTCTCTCATAAACTTCTCTATTCTTTCTCCCTCTAATTATCTTCTTAAGCTCTTAATGAAGTACTGAGCTTCTGGGTTTTTTTTAGTTTCTAAATTAGGAACTAAACTCTTTAGCCCTTAGCTCATAAATGCCCTTCATAAGCCATCATATATCCTTTAGCAGAAAATCCCAGCAACATTGCTAAACACACTACAACACTATTATCCCTCTTATACTCATTCTCTCACTCTTTATATTCAGAAAATACACATATCTTACTGCTCCTATCTCCAAATACCTATACACATCTTTGTACTCTTCTTTTACAAAATATTTCCTCTTAGAAAGCAATCTCTACAACTTCTCCAGCGGTTATAATCTCATATTTTTACTATCTTTAACCTTCATATCTCTCATACTTCCATATATCATACATATTACAAACACTACATCCCATAAAACACCTATATATTTTACCATTTCCACACTTCTCAAGAGATATCAAACACTCACACTAAAAGCCCTTCTCATGGAAGGCACAAACTTCTAATGCTAAAGCCCTTCTCCTAGAAGGCACCAAGATCTCATATCAAAGTCCTTCTCATGGAAGGCACAAATCCATCTTACATAAAACCTTTCTCTTAAAAGGCACAAATACTCAATACAAAAGCCCTTCTCATAGAAGGCAATACTATTCATAACTTCACAACAACTTAAAGAGCATTGTCAAAGGGGAAAACTCATTTAAGTGCATGATAAGAGGGGCAAACTTAACCAACCTCTACACACAGTTGGACATACTCTCTCTCCCTCCAGTTGCACTCATTTTTCCTCTTAAATCTTGAAGTTATCATGGCAAACTGCCTCTCTACCGCTGGGGTCACTCTGCTAGGATATTATCAACTCACAGAAACTGTACATCTAGGGCTACAAACCATACAAATATAAGTGATTTTACTTCCATATATTTAAATATACATCATTAAGCACATGATTATTTTACATTTAAATACATATTATTTTATTCCAACTACTATTACAACTATTAACCAAGGCTTAAACTCATTTAAATGCATGATAAGAGTGGCAAACTTAACTAGCCTCTACCGCTGGCATTCTGCTGGAATCCTATTAGCTCACTGATGCTACACAGTTGGAGCTATAAACCATATAAAAATAAGTGATTTTGCTTCCATATCTTTAAATTTACATCATTGAGTACATGATTACTTTACCTCTAAATAAATACTACTTTATTTCAACTGTTATCACAACTACTAATCAAAGCTATCATATCAAATGCATATTGTATATTTATTCGACCATTATCATGATTCTTAGACTTTGGCTTTAATGGTTTTGTAGGCTTAAAAATACACCGGTAACTGTTGGACAACGTGGCCCAATGTTGAGTTCCGGACGCAACTTCCCAAACAAAACCCGAACCTAATAAGGTCATCCCTCCAACGGGTCACACATAGCTGGGCAACCAAAAAAGGCCCCCAAACAGTGTGCTATTTTTCTAAATTTTTTCTAAAATGGTGCTATAGAGCAAATTTTGCCCATTTTCAATTGTTCTTGTTGTTCCACAACTAGTAAATCTATTAGAATTTTTCTTTCTGTAGTTCACTGTCTCCCCCAATCTAACAAAAGGTTTTTTTTTTTTTTTTTTTAATTTTATTATGAAGTGGTTGTACATAAGGCACTTGATGTGGCAAATTTTTTTTTTATTAGTCCGTTAGACACGTCAGATATTTCCATTCAAGAGATAATGGTAGAGACTAAACTGATACAACACTGAAAGGTTAAGGACCTAATTGACACAATTGAAAATTTATGAACCAAATTGACATATAGTGTAAAGAATAGGAACCAATCATGTAGTTTACCTGTGATTTTTATATTTTAGTTTATTTATTATTTTTGTCAAAATATGTAAACTTCCTTAAGTCATAGGATTAGCTAAAAATAATGATAAAATCATATATTATATAATAAAAGTTGGGTTTAGAAGTTATGGTTGTGCCAAGTGGCTGCACTAAATTGTAGAAATTTTTTTAGAATTTTTAAAAAATAAATAATTTTTTTTTGTATTTATCTTCTTCTCCTATAATTACTAAATTGATAAAAATCTTAATTTGATTACAATCCAAACTCTTCATCTAATTCTTTTATTATTATAATTTATAAGTTGATAAAAAATTTTAATTTGATTACAATTTAAACTCTTTATCAAATCTTTTTTTTATTTAAATTATATTACTACATGTAAAAAAAACAACAACACAGTACATGTAAAAAAACAAAAAACAACAACAATTTTCATCTATTCATTTTTTAAAATTTAAATTATATTACTTTGTGTCAAAAAAAAAAAACAACATAATACCTACAAAAAAAAAAAAAAAAAGTAACATATTCAACAGCAAAATCTTCCTCTTCCCACGTGACTTTTTTTTTTAGATAATTATTATTCATACAGATTTTCCAAAAATATTTTAGGATAAAGTTAAAAAAAAAATTACAAATAAGGTAATAAGTATTTAAGTTTAAAGTAAACGCCTTCTCTTTCTTCTCCAAAAAAAGAAAGTATCTATATATAATAAACGTTTGTTCTTCTAAAAAAAATAGTTTGTTTGTTTTTTTTCTTTTTTTTGGTTATAAAAGAAAAGTTTCCGTAAAAAAATGTTTTTTTTTTTCTATTCATATTTTTTTTTATTCCACTTTTTATGGGATTTTGAGATAGCAACAAACAAAGTGATTAGAAATCTTAATTCCAATTGGATTTAAATTCTATATCAAATGCAACTCTACACACACACACACGCATATATATATATATATATATATATATCCTTTTTGAAGTAAAGTTTATTCCAATATGTGAATGTTTAAATTCCATGACAGGTAAGCATTCTTTCTTTATTATTATTTTTTCATTTTGTTTAAGCTATTATTCTTTAACTTCAAAAAAATTAATAAAAACTTCTCACATACGTTTTAACCCTATTCATAATATTAAATTTTTGTACTCATTTTTTCTCTTCTACAATAATCGGTTCAGGTTTTAGTTACATACTTACACTTTCATCTCTCAAAGTGATAGAGAAAACAAATAGGTTTATTTTTTGTTCTTTTTCTAAATTTATATCTTAATTTAAAATTTGTGTTAATTTCTTAATTTTAAATTATGAATAAGTTTGATTATATTCTTTATATTGAATGTAAATTGTTGTTTATAGGTTTTTGGTTGTGTTATATGCTTCAGAAAAAAAAAAAAAAAAAGAAATAAAAGAGTTTATATAAATTTGGCAACAAAGCTAAATAGGTAAGCCTAAGAAATGTTTACTAATAATAGTTTTATCAGTAACTTTTTATTAACATGATTTAAAAAAAATTGAATAGAGAGATAATTTATTAACGTGATTTAAACTCTACTAAAACGTTTTTAAGGGATTGGTTTTAAAAAAAATTTAAGTAATTTTCTAATTATTAACTATCATACGCTAACTTCTAACTACCAAAAACCACAATTGAAATACTAATCTGTATGAGATACTACTTCCAAAGATTAATATCTTAGCTATTATATATTATACGCTAACTTTTTTTCTTTTCAAAAGAAGTGCTTCTCTCTCTCCCTGCAAAACAAATTGATTATAATAAGAATTAGCTAGACAGGGGTAAGACTACACCACCTCTTTTCTACAATAAATGTTAAATTCAGATTATTTTTCATGCATATATACACACATGTAGCATGTAACGCACAAGACTTAAACTTGGTAGGGTGAAACTCTCTCAAGTTTTAGTGTCTTCTTCCATGCTTTCAAAGACAAAAATTAAATTCTCACGTGAGTTTCTTTACTTCAAATTTATAAATTTTTAATAATTTAGATTGTTCTTAATTATTGAATTCAGGTTTCTACTTAAACATAATTTCAATTATTGTTTTGGATGGTTTTTATCTATTAAATTCTATAGTTTTCTATTTAAATATATGTGATTAATTGAGCTTTAAAGTTCAATATATTATTGAAAATTATTTTATACATATTTTTTAGGTACCTCTACCATCTTTCATTCAATTATATATATATATATATATATATATTGTGTAAGGGCGGGTTTTGGATCCTAAGCCCAAAAGGGAGATGGATTAAGGCCCAAAGAGTAGAATACAATGAATTTGTAGAGAGTGAGCTAAAAACTAGGCTTCAATGAATTGGACAACGCTCACAATGGACTAAAGATGGTGAGAAAGCAAGGAAAAACAATGAATTAACAAGTTTGTGCAAAGAAATTCTTCCTCGACAGTGTCCGAGGAGAGTAGTTTTTGGATATATATTTCTCTTAGACTTGGTTACGATTACAGTTCTTAGTGTTACAGTATTTTTCTTTTTCCAATTATCAGATGATCCCCCTGTAATGGGATTTTTCTCCTTTATATTGCCCTCATTTGCTCTATTTCAGCCCTCTACGTGTAAATCAAATGGCTGGCTCTTGTCCTTATCCTATCAGCACCTTCCTTATGCTTTTAGAGGTAGCTGTAATGCTAAACATCACTGTTCAGGTATCACTTCCACATTAATGCGGTCAGAGAGTTAGCTGCAGAACATTTAATACGATGATAGCAGCTTTCCCTTAGATATTTCTTACCATCCCCTTGTCTCATTCCTTCCTGAAGCTTATCCTTACCAGTGGATCTGCCCAGAACGTTACTCTTGATGGCAGGTCAACCCTTTTGACCTTTGCACTGTCAAAACCAAGGAGGCATTTGTCCTCGTATCACTTTCCTGAACTTTCATGACTAGTCACCTTCCTCCATTCACTAGCTCGCACTTCTACATCAACGTTTACTTGTCCTCGGGCTACTAAGTGTTCTCGGACAGGGCACACAGCCCAATATACACTTCTAGGCCTATCATCCCCACATATGTGTATATATATATATATATATATATATATGCATTTTATGATACCTTAGTCTTACACAACACGCATTCATTATGTAACTTAAAAGTAAAATATTCATTTATTTTTATAATTTATTTTAAATAAATTAATAAAATAATTATTTATATATGAATTTTGATTAAGTCGTGCATTACACAGGCATAATGCTAGTTCTATTAGTAAGATGTAACAAAACTTGATTTTTATTTATTTATTTATTTTTGTGTTAATCTTTCGACATTTTTTTTTTTTGTAAGAATGATGTCGGTGCCTGAACTTCTTTGCATTTTTTTTTAAAGAAGTAAATTTTATTTAAGAAATCTTTTTAGTTATGGGATAATTAAATTCCTTCAATAGAAGTGAATTTAAAAAAAGAAAAAGAAAAAAAGAGTATTTTAGTAGTGGCTATGATTTTTACAAAGTTGGCTATACCACCTGCTAAACATATACCAAATTAGCTATGCCACTAGTTATTATGTGAGACAATTTAAGCATTTTTTTTTTTGTTTTGAAAAGAGCTTTTAAAATTTATTGAAACTAGCCATAATAGGAGGAACATAAGTCTTTTAATTATTGGACTTCGAATTTGTGGGATGGTGCAATATTATATATTAGATTATTTTTGTTATTTAAAATTTTTTTTTTTAAAGAATTGTGGCAGCAATTGGACTAAAATAAAAACAAACAAATAAACTACTGTGGCATCACTTGCATTTTTTCAACAGCCCAAATTCATTTTTTCCCTAGCATTTTGGGAGCACTTGGGGTTTTTTTTTTTTTAATTTTTTATATATATATAAGAGAATTGTGTCTGTAATTAGACTTCTTTTAACTTTTTTTTAAAAATACTTTTTCAATAAGTCTGTAATAGGTGGATAATGATATCTACAAAGGCAATTACGTCACTCGACAAAATTTATGCAATATTAGTGATACAATGAGACAATGATATTTATAAATTTGGCTATGCCCCTTGACAAAATTTATTCAAATATTAGCTATACGACTTGTCAATACATGAGACAACTTAGAGTTTTTAGGGATTGCTTTGAAATGGAATTGGACCTCAAAAATTAATACTTTGTTGAATCTTAGTAAAACATAAAAATTGGAAACAAAATTGAAAGAAAACACGAAAGTTTTCTTTAAAAAAATGAAAATATAAAATTCAAAACATCTCTACATTTTATTATGTATCTTTTTTTTTTCTTTTTTAATGCCTAGTCATTATTCAATTAAAGATGAAGAAAGGGAATAAAGAAAAACCTAACTTTTGTCGCAACTGATTTGGATTTCAAAATTAACATTTGAATAAATCTTAGAACAACAAAACAAAAAAACATTTGTGAAAACGGGAAAAAATACAAACTTGAAAATGCATATTGTTGATATTAATCCTACAAAAGACATTGGAAATTTTGGTCGATTAAGGGATCACATAGATGTTCCAAAAAGCCCAAAAATATGTTCTCATAGAGAAAGCAAACAAGAACAATTTGTGTAAAATGTACAAATGCTAACCCACACATGCATGATCTTGTTGTATACAGTAAAAAAATTTATATTTAATGGAACAATATTTTGTTATGCGATTCGATGTCAGAGTATGAGTCCACTAACCAAGCATCCATCAATTCCACAACCTTGCCTCCTTTCTAGTCTCCATGCCTAAAAAATATTGAAATCGATTTGTCTTTGGTTGGTCTAATATATCCTAAAAAGAAGTACTAACTATTAAAGACATGTATATCCTATGTGGTTAAGGCTGAAAATTGAAGATTGAAGCAAGAGATATATAGTTTGGTGCACTACCTTCCTTGGTTTTAAATTATGAATTTAAGAGAGAGATTGAAGAACGCAAAGGTCTGAGAGAGAGAGAGACAGAGAGAGAGAGAGAGAGAGAGTTTGTTAATGTTTAACTAGGTGAATGAATGTAATTATTGTGGTCTCCTCGATTTTTGAGGTGTGTGTTGTCAATGAGTCATTTGGCACTAATTTTTTTTTTTTTAAAATATAGATTAGAGACGTGGCGCAATATTGGACTCCTATTGTAGAAACTAATTGAATATTTTCTGAGTTTTGACTTTATATAAAGGGCGAGGTTTTGCTGCAACCTTGGCTGCAACAAGTCCTGCATAACGATGGATGTGGCAATATGTTGGAATGACATCGGTCCATTAGTGTTTCTCACTCTTCTCTCTCACCCCTCTCTTAACACTCACCCCTGTCTCTCTCACAAGTTCACACAATATGCAAGACTTACTGCAACTAAGGTTGCAGCAAATTTTTGCTCTTTATAAACTAGTATGTAACCCGTGATCACGCATAGAAATGGTTAATTGTAGTTGTACTATTGATGTTAATTTGAGTTATTAAATATATATGACATTTGAATGTACTAAAATGGTTTTTCCTTATAATTTCTATGATATTGGTTACGTTAAGTTTTTTATTACACTGCACAATTACATTTACGAATAATTACAATTAAATATATAAAAAATTTGGTTGAATATAAACATTAATTTCAATTTTTCATTAAAAAATAAACTCTAATCATTACAAGAAAAATTTATATTACATGCCTTTTGTTTTTGATAATACAAAAAAAAGATATACATATTTTGAACATATGCTACTTCCTTCCAACTAAGGAAAAATATATACATATTTTGACAATAAGCTACTTCTTTCATACCAATCAAAGGACAGACTATCAACAATCATAAAACAACTACTATATAAGAAGAATCCCTTAATGGAAATGCCTCATTCATTTAAAGCCATATTGTTCAAACTATAAAAGAAATATGCAATCAAAAAAAAAAGAAAAAATTATTTATTTAAGGTGCAATTCAAAAAACTCATTTTTTGCACAAGCCTATGCACCTTAGCTTGATGTGAAGTACCATCAACCAACTGCCAAGGGGCCTCAATAAGTCAAAATAGCATTGGGTTGAACCCTTAAATCAACTAAAGATCACAAATAGCTTTTCTACAGCCTACTTCACTAAAACGGATGATACAAAATTTATAAACAAAAAGAACCAAGTACAAACAAAAACAAAAACAAAACTTTAAAATTACATTTATTTGGATCTAATAGATGAGAAATACCACCCAATAAGAATCATAGATGCGATATGACAAATTGCATCCAATAGAAATAAAATTATCTTGATTAGTTGAGCAATTGATCATAGATGTATTGAGTTAGATGCTTCACTAAATTTCTTGAAATCTCCCACGTCACAACTCCATAATAAGTATGGAAATTGCTTGGAAGAGGTTGTAGCAATACATTAAACATATCTTATCAAAACGTGGGAGTAAAAAAAAGAAGATAAATCCAAATGATTTGCTTATCATAGAATTCAGTGCATTCACCATAAGAGTACTCAACAATCATAAACCATAATAACAGCAAGCTAAAAACTTGTAGCTGTAAAAGTAAGAAAGAAAAAGAAATGTAGACATATTAAAAGTAAAAGGTTTTACAAAAATTAGTCTCTTTTCACAAAAGGAATGAACCATGCGTATCTAAACTAAATCTCCAATTCTTTTAAATCCAACTTGAGCCCATTTCTCTAGATCAACTGAGAAAAACATATTCAAATATGCATTGCCAGATACATTTCCATGTCCTCTCCTTAGTTTCCATTGTTCAAAATAAAGAACATTCCTTTCAAATTCTACACCAAACACTAAGAATAAACAAAATTAGTCTAATTTCAAACCATATTATTTGCCATTGAGAAAAACATTTAAGATTGATGAAAATAGATAAGTATAATGAAGGCAAAAGAACTCTGACCCAAAACAACAAACACTCTCACACCTCTCTTCTCGCTCCTT
This sequence comes from Quercus glauca, assembly GCA_023736055.1. Taxonomy (NCBI): domain Eukaryota; kingdom Viridiplantae; phylum Streptophyta; class Magnoliopsida; order Fagales; family Fagaceae; genus Quercus; species Quercus glauca. The sequence goes on from CM043320.1 coordinate 28,369,610, forward strand.
TTGAGTTTGAAGTTTGTGCTGATTCATATTTGCAACCGCTACTTTTTTTTTGAGAAAGTATTTGCAACCACTACTTGTGCCTGAAAATACAACCACCACAAACTATCATACCATCCCATTTAAAAGTATATACAAAATTAGGAAATAGATATTAATAGCCATCAAAAGCAAGCAATACCACTATGTATCAAAAGAAATGGAACTTGAAAACACTTAAAGGATATTAAATAATCATTGCTTTGTGTTAGCTGTAAAAATAATAATCCTTTTGTTTTTCTAAAACCAATGAAAAAGTCTTTGTGAAAACAATGGTAAAAAAAAAAAGAGGTTTTGCAAATTGAGATTATCCAATACCGCTATTTTTTTCATTGCAAACGTTAAAGCCATATGTATATACAAATTGATATATTTTATTAGAAAAATATTAGAAAGATTGTAGAGCAATAAAGTAAAACCTTGGAAGAGCATTGACACCCGATGAAGCGCTTTGCATTGTTGTTTCTCCAGCAAGAAGAAGCTTATCATGGTATTTAAAATAGGCTTGTCTCTTCCTGCTTATCAACCCTCACCACATTCTTCAAAAACCTCTTCGATTTTGGTGCTAGCCAATTTTCCCACAGCCAGTAATCCATCTAATGCATCAATTTTGTACAAAATCTTAAAATTTCAATCGTCTCCAATTTTCCTACCCTACCTCGTTTTTCAGTAATCAAACAAATACAAAATATGAGTTTTAAAACATAAAAATAAATAAATTGGGAACTTGTTCGATAAAGTGGTGGACAAGGTTGGAATTGGAGGTGAGATTGAAGTTGTCTTTGTAAATGTTACAACACAACCAAAGTAAATTGTAGCCTACTCATCATCTCGTACAGTAAATCCTAATACAAAAACAATTATGGTATGGTCCGGATCTAGGTGTGTGTGTGTGCGATCTACAAAAACAATTTTTGATTTGGGGAAGTGAATCCGGATCTAGGTGGTCTCTTATATGATAGAAGGGATTTAATGAGAATGGACACCTATAGAAAGGATAATTATAATGTGATCTCCACATAAATTTAGACACTTGACGAAAAATTGGACTCTAATTACAAATTTTAATTGGAATGAGAATGGACACCTAGAAGGATAATTATGGTATGGTCTCCACATAAATTTAGATAAATTGTGCAAAATTGGACTCCATTTAGGGATTCTAATTAGATTTTCACTGAGTTTTGGTTTTTAATATAGGGTTGGGTTTAAGTTACACCTGGTGTAATTCTAAGTAATGTTACACCACTCAATAACTTGTTATAGAATTCATGTTTTGAAAATCTCACTGTTGAATTATATATTCTATATGTTCTTAACATTCATGCCAATTTTCATGTCAATTGGATATTATTTACCATTTAATCCATAAACTTATCTTTTATGAATTATTTTAAACTACAAAAACTTGAATTTAAACAATTGATTGATGACATGACTACTAATCTTTGATCACTTTGAAATTTTGCAAGCATGGATACTATATAAGGATAATGTAATGTAACGGTGAATTTGTCAAAATTCGCATTCAATTAAAAAATATTGAGTGGTGTAACGTTACTCAAAGTTACACAAGGTGTAACTTGAACTCATCCCATATATATATATATATATATATATACACACATATATTTGACATCTAATTGGATTTTCTTTCAGTTTTAACTTTAAATGTATACTAGCATGTAACCCGCACTATGTGTTCGTTTGACATGATTAATTTTGCTAACTTATTTTATTATTTAGCTTATTTTTGCTACTATTCATGAGTCGCATTGCACTTTTTGGTACTATTTATGGGTCTTACTGTACTATTTCAGCTAACTTTTACTTTTATCTACAGTACTTTCAGCAGAAAAAAAAACGAATTCCAAACAGACCCTATGTGTGGCTACAATTCTACATACACTGAAATTTATAGAGCTATAGTATTTTAATACTTTTAGGTTGTATTTTTATTTATTTTAAGTCTCTTTTAATTTTTTTTTGAGAAACAAACGTGCACACACACACAAGAGAGAGGAAGTCGCTTTTAATTGTAGCCTATATTTAACTTAATCCATGATAATTCCATGTAATTTTTTGTTAGAACTTATTTTAAACATTCTATCATAAAGTTCAAGGAGGTTTTTTGATCCTAAATAATCTAAATATACTTACAACTTGGTCAATAACAAATATTTATCATTTTTTTGGATACTAAAAGGAAATTTATCAATTGCTCAAATAGTGCTTCTAACATGTTACAATGTCCATAAAATGCAACATATTATCCTATGATCAACCTTAAGGTGGTTAAAGTCATATTTATACGAAAAAAAGGGATTATATTAGGTTTATGATTTTTTTTATATGGTTCATTTAATATTGGACTCTTTTCAATAAATATTTAGGGGAAATTACACTTTTCCAACTTAAACTATACACTAGATTATACTTTGCACTCTAAACTATTCGAATGCACACTTTGCATCATAAACTATCACACTTATCATACTTTGCACCCTGCTATTACTTTTGCTGTTATGTTAGACAGAATTTTACTGCACGCAACAAGCACATGTATCTTGCTTAGGTGGAACAAGCTTAAAAGACTGAAACACCCCTCTTTAAAATCAATTAAAATAAAAGCCAATTTTTTCGACATCTCTCTCTGTCTCACGTGTGTTTAATCAAAATACTTACGAATTAAAAGCAGTCTAATTAGGTAATTAGGGTTTGTATTGATTTAATGAAATTGGGATTTGGATTGTTGCTTTAGGGTTCTGAAGATTGAATGATGGCAGATGTGAAGGAGTATGAGGGCTATGAGGTAGTATACTTTAGGCTCAAAGAAGAAGAAGAAGAAGAAAAAAAATACTAGAGAATTTCAAATGCCACCTCCAAAAAATATACTACAGGAACAATAAGGAATCACTTTCTTCTTCCTCCTTTAAAAACCTTTCTAAGGATTGAGAAGAAGAAACACGCCCAAGCGCAAGCCCAAGCCCAAGCAAAAGGGCCAAGATTGATGGCAACAATGAACCACCTTTGGACAACCTCCCATACTTAAAAAACCCGAAAGGCTTACCAGTGGGCATATTCTTTTATCGTAGACTTGAATTCACCATGTAAGTTGATTTTCTTCCCTTGCTTCCATTGTGGAAGAAAATTGGCACGAACACAAGATAGAGAGAGATAGGTGTGGAAAAAATTGGCTTTTATTTTTTTTAATTTATTTTGAAGAAGGGTGTTTCGGTCTTTTAAGTTTGTTCCATCTAAGCAAGATACATGTGCTTGTCGCGTGTAGTAAAATTCCGTCTAACATAATAGCCAAAGTAACACTAGGATGTAAAGTGTGATAAGTGTAATAATTTAGGGTGCAAAGTGTGCATTTAAATAGTTTAGGGAGCAAAGTGTAATCTGGTATATAGTTTAGGGTGGTAAAGTATAATTTCCCTAACTTAGCTTAAAAATAAAAAATCTTATATGGTTTAGTTTTGTGCAAACCTTGATATGGTATCGGAGCTTGACCCTCCTCTTATGTTGTTGAATGCATCAAACACCCAAACAAACTTAGTTTCTTCTAATTCTTCTCCCTTGAAAGACCCTTCTAGTTTTTACCCAATGGTGAGAATCCTAGAGCCATTCTCATTTCCAAACTTTTGATGAATAAAACTACCCTACTTGGGCTAGAGCAATGCAAATGTCATTGCTTACCAAAAATAGGCTAGGTTTTGTTGATTGAAGCATTACAATTTTAATGGCAAATACACTAATTCTGAAACAAGCATGGTCAAGATGCAACAACATTATTTCCTCTTGGATCTTGAACTCAGGCTGTGTTTGGTTCGACGAAAAATATTTTTGAAAAAAAGAAAATATTTTCAAGTGCTTGGTTGCATTATTGAAAATGCAATGGAAGACCGATGATGACGGAGACCAGTAGCGACATGTAGTCACTGGTGTTGGAGCGCGTGGTAGTTGATGGTGGTAGAGATCGATGGTGATTAGAGACCGAAAATGTTAGGAGGGGTGGTGGTTGGGTGGTTGATAGTAGGGGATGGAGGTACGTTTGATGGGTTTTGGGTGTGACAAAAAATAGTTTACGAAAAGTGAAAGCGTAAACTAGGGTCTGTTTGGTAAGTGATTTCAAACAACAGTTTTCAGTGTTTAAACACTGAAAACTGTAGGTCCCAAAAAAAAAGTGTGTTTGGTAAGGTTATTTAACTAAGAGTGTTTAAGCCACGGTTTTCAATTTAAGGTGTTTAAACATTGTATTTTGAGAACACATTTAGTGTTTAAGTAACATTACTAAATGAAATTGTTGTAAAAATTTTGAAACTCATGGGACCCACTGACAAGACAACACACATTATTTTCTTCTCTCCTTCATGGCTTTTTTACCCTTTTTTTTTCTTTTTTTTTTTTCTTTTTCTCTCTTGCACGAACCCCATTGTTGGCGGATTTGGATCCTCTCCATTTCCCTTTGAAATGGAGAGTGTCCAGTTTATGCACATGATTAATTTGAAATACATCTATGGTCTAAGATGTGCCACGCCAATTAAAATGTTAAAAACTTAACTCAACAAATTCAAACTCTGGTTAAACCAAGGTTAACTCAGCATATTCTTTTCTCTCACCAGCCCATCTGAAATTTCAAAGTTCAAACTCTCTTCTCCAAGGATTTTCTCTCTCCATCCCATGGTCCTCATCGTCGCCGGTGCCACTAGCCATCATGCCAAGCCACCGTTGTTGAGCGGGCTATGTCTCACACCAACCTAACATCATCGGAAAGTGCCGCCCACCTACAGGCATAGGCACTACCCAATAAGTTTTCTCTCTCTGCCTGGTTTCATTCGCCAGACATTGCTTTGTGATAGTGCTTTCTTGGGGTTTTTGATTTTCTTTTGAATTGGGATTAGTTTATACCCAAACACAGTGCCCCGCCGTCACTGTTGCTTTGTTTTGCTTTGTTATAGTGCTTTCTTGGGGTCTTTGATTTTCTTTTGAATTGGGATTAGTTTATACGCTTAAAATTTTTATATATTATCTTTGTGTGTGTGTGTTTTATGCTGTGGTTATTAGAATGTTTGGTTCCATTTTTTTAGTTTATGGGTATTTTTTTTGGTCTCACTGTTATGTAAATGTTTGTGCTTTTGCATGGATTTTGATTTTATTTTTAATTGTTCACTTTATTATGAAAGGTTTTAGGGAATGTATTGTGAATATCTCTTTGTTTTCCTTGTCATGCCACTGATTGCAGAATTGGGTTTGTGTAAATTGTCCTTTGTAGGAATGGAATGCACATAATTGTATTTTGATGATGAACTGTAAAAGAAAACATTCAGCCTATGGCTAGATTTTTGTTTATTGGCTACTAGCTGCTGATATACACTAGCTTTTATGGTGAGGCAGATGAATTTTCGATTTTCAAAACTCTGAACTGTTGAGAACTCTTTTGTGGTTGGTATTTGAACTTTAAAGCACTTATAGGAAGAAAAATTGAATTTTCTGATTGTTTTTTGTGCCTCTCTTTTTGTAGATTGGTTTATATTGGCCTTTTGGTTATCCATTTGGAAAGTCTGCATAATTTTTTGGACAGGTTTTGTTATTGGTTTCTCTATAATTCTGAAGGATTGAGATTTGTTAATATTGCTTGTAGATTTCATTGATCCTAATCATCAGTAATTTGGAAGGGCCTTTGGAGCTATGATACATCCCAAAGCTTTGATATCAAAAGAACTTACATAACAAAGAAGCATCATACATTCATACCAAGAGATGGGGCAAGTTGTTTAACACGAGGCAAGTCGAAGTGATCAAACTAAGATTGAAAATTGTAGACTTTGGATGGGATGTATAATCAAGAAGCAAGAGGTGGAGATAGTGGTTATGCTTAGCACCACATATTTTTTACTATCTCGATTAAGTACAATAACCAAACGTGCTTCACAACCACATCTTGTTTCTGCTTGTGGATTCTTTATATTCTGATCTCTCTTGTCTTTGCCTTGAACTCCCTCCTTCGCGCACACAAATCTCCTTAAAGTAACCACTCCAGTCTTTTTACATTTATTTACGTACTCTTTTCTAATACTAAAACCAGCATTTCTGCCATATTCATTATAAAAATCATATGCAATCTCATCTGCTTCAAACTCCATCCCTTTAAATGGGGTAGATTCAATGGGCACATTAGAAGGAACATGTATTCCCATCATTATCCCTAGAAAAAATTGTCCATAAATTTATTATAACTTTCACCTATCATTTGTTTTCAAAATAGAGATGATGTAAAAAAATGAGACAGTAAAAATGAAAGAGTAGCTAGAGTAAAAATGAAAGAGTCATTGGAAGCAAGGGAAAATTTGGCTGTCGAATGAGCAGTAGAGTTACGGCATCTACTAATCCAACTAAAATTGCAAGAAACAAAAGACATAGCCAAGTCTTGAATGTTAGCAATCAAATGGGAAATAGACCAGGTAGAACATGGACCATTGGTGTGGATAGACCAGGCAATCAAATATGCCATATACTAATAAAGATTCAATCTTTATCTTAAAAAAATAGATTCAATCTTTATCTCAAAAAAATAAAAATAAAAGTTCAGATAGACTCTAACTTGCATCCAGCCATCAAAACAACAATATAAACTCACCAAGACAACAATATAAATGCAGCAAAATGAGATGGACTTCAAGAATCATCCAACCATTATAAAGATTCAATCTTTATCTCAAAAAATTAAAAATAAAAGTTCAGATAGACTCTAGTTCAAGAGTATCCCACAAACTCGAGTTCAAGACCTCCGATTCAAATTCGATCACATGATCAAAAAACTATTCATAAAGAAGAAGAAGTTCTAGCCTATTTCTATTTTTTTAATGATAAGGAAGCGCTTGATCCGGGCCTTATCTTATAAGGGCATCGAGATCAAGGAGATCGTGAGATTAAAGTGGACGTTCCCGATTTCATGGCCGATTTGATCCCGAGTACTTTCTTGGTTGGTTAAGTAGCGCGGAGAAGTTCTTTGATTGGAAAGAACTATCCAAGGTGTACGAAGGTGAAATTCCTGAGCACGGGTCATGCCTCAATTTGGTGGGATCAAGTCCAAGCAAGGTGTAAGCAGAAAGGCAAAGAGAAGTACATGAGACAAGATGCGATTGAGGTTGCGGGAGAAATTTCTACCCTCTGATTAGACTAAATGCAGAAAAATGAGATGGACTCCAAGAATCATCCAGCCATTATAAAGATTCAATCTTTATCTCAAAAAATTAAAAATAAAAATTCAGATAGACTCTAACTTGCATCCAGCCACCAAAACAACAATATAAACTCACCAAGACAACAATATAAATGCAGAAAAATGATCAAACATCAAATAAGATAAGCATAAACAAGTTTTATGGATATACCTCTGTTTTGGCAAGATAGAAATAGAGATGTGCTCTGAACTTGTTCTCCGAACCTTTGAATGTGTTCTTTGAAGCTTTGAACGTTCTTTGAAACAAGTTATTATTACTTACTGGATTGTACTAGAAAAACTCTGGAGACACTTCATTCCAATTTTACCAACACGTTTGGTTTTCACTTTTCCCTCCTAAAATGTTTTTTTTTTTTGTTTTCCAGTAGAAGTTGTCCAGTTGAGTTAAACAACCCTCTAGTTTAAGTGTTTAACCACAGTTAAGTGCGGGTTTATATTTTAATTAACGTGGCACGTTTTTGACCCTTGATAGTTTCAAAAAAATCCTGTCCTTGAACTGAACACTCTCCATTTCAAAGGGAAATGGAGAGGATCCTAGCTGGTCATCTTCTTCCTCTCCTTTTTCTTTTATTCTACTATTTTCTATTTTGGTGTTTGCTATAGTGCTGCCGTGCTGGTCTTCTTCTTCCAAATCAAACATATCCCATTTGAATTTAATCACTACCAATAAAACAAAACCCATAGAAACAAAACGTCAAACCTAAAAAAGAAAAGCCATTTGAGTTTAATCCCCATCCACATAACACAAACCAAATCAAACATTTAGAGCAAACAAAAGAAATAAACAACAAAAGAGAAGCAGAGTTGCTGGGACTTGGGGCTGAGAGGGATGAAGAGCACGAAGAGAAGGAGAATTGGGCTTTTTGTGAAGAGAAAAGAAAGAGATAGTGAAACAGTAATAAGGGAGATTTCTCTCTCATCAATTAAAATACTACTAAATGACAATGTACTGTTCATGTCATATAATTGCCCACTTAACAAAAAAAAAGTTTAGCTTACCTCCAGTACTTTTTTAACTGAACATCTCCTGTTGATTTAAATATACATTGGCAAGTGGTTGTCGATTTTAATTTCCACATTTTATTTAGTTAGTAGATAATGTAGTAATTTCTTATTAAAACAAAAGGATATTCCAGTTAAAAAACCATTGGAGGTAAGATAAACCTTAAAAAAAAAATAAACACCTATACAAAATACACAATTATGTTTTTTCACATTTTAAAATATGTTGTTTGAGAACCGCTACCAAACACATTTTTTGCATTATGAATACTTTAAACACTGTTTTTACAACACTTTTTAAACCATAGTTTTCACATCATTTTGAACAACAATTTTTTTGCATTATAAATACTTTAAACACATGTTTTTACAATACTTTTTAAATAATAGTTTTCACATTATTTTGAACAACAATACTTGAAACTGCTATCAAACAAGCCCTAGTTAATAAAAAATTATATTCTAATTGACTGTAAAATAAAGGCACTTATGTTAGAAACTTCAGGAATCGATTGCTTAATTTCAAAGCTATGCCAAGTTGTTTAAAAGAAACAACAACAAACAACTTCATTTCTTATTTGTTTTTGATTTTTATATATTGATTTTTTTTAGTAATCTATATTACATAAAAATCATTTAAAAATGATTACGTTAAGCATTATTTATTTAAAAAATTAAATATGACAAAATTATTTGTATACAACTTGTAAAATATGTTTTTAATTATTATTTTTATGAGATATTATTGTGTTTTTTTTAAAACTCTTTTTAAACTTCTTTATATTACATGGACAAAACAAAAACTGTCCTACATAATCCATTCATAATTCTACTATAATTTTTTTTCTTTTTGGGTAAAGTTTGAATTGAAATCTTAAGAATTATGTATTATTTAAATTTTATTTTTAAGTTTTTTTTATTGGTTGTTTTCTTATTTTGTATTGGAAGGAAGATAAAAAGAATATAATTTAAATTATTTTTTTACTTATAAATATTTTGTATTTAAAAAAGTATACCTTAAGAAACCAATTTTTTTTTTAAGAAACAAACACACACATAAGGAAGATGGAAAGAAGTTCTAACACAAAAACATACCATAACTTCACTAAAAAGTCATGGTAATTTTTAAAGGAGGATGAGACAAATTATACTACACACAACACACTTTCTTAAGTAATGGAAGACAATTACTTATTTTTTTTTATTTTTTTTATTTTTACAAACAAACACACACAAGGGAGAGGGAAAATTGTTCTAATACAAAGACACACCACAATTCCACTCAAAAGTTATGGTAACTTTTAAAGATGATAGATTCATAGATTTTAATTTTACAAGCCGTTTTAATTAATGTGAAAAACCTTTAATCTTTTTTTTTTATTTTTCGCTAGTCCCCTTTAACCTAAACTTGGTGTGCGTTTGTAACAAGTTGAAAATTTCAGCTTATTTGCAATTTTATCTTATTTTTGTTACTATTTATGTGTCACACAACACTTTTTGGTATTATCATGGGTCCCACTATACTATTCAGCTAACTTTTATCTTTATTTACATTACTTTTAACAAAAAGTTTTCAATTTCAACTAAATAAACTGTTTCTAAACGGACACTAGATTTGACTTGTAGTTTATTTATTTTTGCCTTGTACTCTTTAGAGTACTAACAATAGTGGTGTTAAATAATTATATAGCTATTTTTAGCACCACCAATTTTAAAAAGTGAGCTACAATAGTGGAGTTCTATTCAAAAGTTTTACCTTCTCTTTTATTTATTTATTTTTTTTAAAGCTAAAGTTTTACCTTCTCAGATACAGCATACAGCTAAAAATGGCTGTGCTTTTATAGCTCAAAGGAAAAAAAAAAAAAAAAAAGGTTTGTCTCTATTCTTTTATTAAATTAATCTTTTCTCTCTCTCTCTTTCTTTCTTTTTTTTTCTCTTTCTTCTTCACCGAACCCAACCCAGCCTTTCTCCCTTTCAATTTTTTTTGGTTCCTTCCTCCAGCCATTTTTTCATTCTACTTCACCTTTCTTCTTGACTGAACCCAGCCCTTCTCTTCTCCACCTTCATTCTTTTATTTCTTTCTTCCTCCAACTCCTCACCACTCCTTAGCCCCTGCCCGCCAAGCCGCCAGCGACCCAAGTCCTAAGCCGTTGCCGACACAAGTCCCAAGCCGCCGGCGACCCAAGCCTGGTGGTGGTGGTTTTATTATTATTATTTTTAAATCAGAGTTGTGGGTGGTGGTTGTTGAGGTGGGTTTGTGGTCTGTGTTCGTCGTGGTGGTGGGTTGTCCCAAGCCATTACTGTGGGCGGTTGTTGTTGGCTGTGGCGGTGGTGTGGGTTTTTTTTGTTAGTTGTCACTGGGTTTTTTTGTTGCTGGATTTGTGGGCTTTTTCTCAAAAAAAAAAAAAAAAAAAAAATCAATTTGGGCTTAACCTAAAGCCACTTGCCAAGCATAAAATAAAAAAAAAACACAGATCGAGGGACGAAGTAAAACAAAAAGAAAAATCGAGAGAAAACCTTGAGACGGTGCCGCACGCTGCTCTGCAAATCGCCAGGACTCCGCCATCCCCACCGGTAAAATTTTTTTGCTATATCCCTTGCCACTCTCATTTTTGCTTCACTTTGCAAAACTTGCTTATCATATCATATCATATTTATATATATTTTAGTTAAGTATTGTTAACTCCCTATTTGGCTTTACATATTTAGACTAGTGAATGAGAGAGATAGAAAGTTGTTAATTACCTCTTTGATATATAATAGTCCAGTTCCAATAATTGTGAACTAGGAAGCACGGATATGGATACGGTATGACAAGAGTGAGAGTAATTTCTGAAAAATTATAACATGACACGACACGGTTACAACATCTGCAGGACATGGGTTTGACACCCCAAATGAAGTGTCTGTGCTTCCTAGGTTGTGATTGAATGGCATTGGCCTGACCGCATGTGCATAATGGATACACCCTTGTCAACAAGGCATGGCTGTTTTGTCTTTTGTTGTTTTCACTTTATAGGATAACTTTGTCAGATGAGATGGGAGATGGATTTTGATAGTAATACCTGGAATTTCAGTGTACAATTACAATAACAACCCGAGATTATGAAACTCAGTTGAAGTGGTTGGGATTTTTTTTTTGGTTTCTTTGTGATTTTTTGGGTTGTCAACGTCTAGTTTTATGCTTGTATTTCTGGTCTTGATAGTAAATTCATTAGTTTAGTTTGTACAAGTTGATAATAAAAAGCTACATGTTTATGTGCTTTCTGTCATGTTGCCTTGTATTTCTGTAATGGTGAAGATAAATTTAATGATATTCTTGTTGCTTGATGGTTAGGTTCAATATTTTTGCTAATTGGGTTGTTGCTGCTGGGTTCAGTTTCTTACACATGTTGCTTTCATTTATTTTACTGTTGTTTCTGTATTTTACACAATTAATTATGTATTAGTTCATGTAAAGATTATGGTTTTTGTATGCTTTGTGGGGATTAAAGAGGACAGCTTTACAATTGGAACAACTGTCTTGTCCAAGTTCTTCTTATAGGATGTTGGCTATGAATGCGTTGATCTGGCGATGAGATTTGGGAGAAAGGTATGACTATATGAGTGACTAATTTGCCTAAAGTGGTGTGCGGATGGTTTTCTATGAGATTACATGGGCATTTAGGTTGTTGTGGGGAGAAGGTTGAATGTAGTTTGTGTGTATTATTTGGGTTTTATGAAGGAAAAACTTGCTAAACATAAACATAATAGTACGACATATAATTTTTGTACCTCAAAAAACTTCCTAATTATAAACAAAAGACGGTTCACAACAAGGTCTTATGTATGTGGGGATCCTCCTTGCTTGAATCAGAATAGTTAGATAGCTCCTATTCAGATGCCAAATTGGAATCTTCAATAATGGCACTTATGGCATTGCATGGGTCCTTTTGTTTCTTCTTAGCTGGTTGGATTGCATGATAGTGGTCCAATTGCGGCTTGTTTTCCCTTTCAAGTTGATTATCTTGTCAATGCTATGCTGGATGTGCCTTCGGCATAGGCAACATGTTCTGTCGACAGTAGACCTCCAGCTCACATCATTTTCACTGTCAAAATTCCTTAGGCACCCCTGTAGTCATGCTTAATGTAGTATAATGACTAGGTTCACCAAGCATAATTTGCCCAGCACACCCAAGTAGAATATATGAATTAGTCTATTAGCAAATTCTCGCTTCTTTTCTTGCCAAATCACCCCATAATGGTCTATGTGCGTTTGTAGTTGTGACTTAGTTGGAGTTGCACACGATGCTAGATCTGAAGTCATCTTGCACACTTCTCATTGATCTTGATCCCTCGGAACTGATTCCTCATTGATACAAATCAACAAGAGCAAGAGAAACCTACACAAGAGAGTGTATATGTACTTGTGAAGTCCAATTGGTCAAAAATTCATATATAATGTCACCTTAGGTTGTTAACTGCTAACCATTTAATAAGACTTTTCATTTTTTTTTTTTTTTTTTGATAAGTAATAAGACTTTTCATTTTAATTGCAACCTTTCACATGATGCATGCTACATACGAATGTCACACTTATATGACTTGTCATTTCAATTGTAGTTTCTCATATGGTGCATGCTGCATTAAATGTCACGTTTGATATGACTTGTCACTTCAAATACAGCTTCTCGCATGATTTACACTTCATATCAATCTTGACATTTACTATGCCTTGTCATTTCATTGTAGCTTGTTCTTTTCATTTTTACTTTGAACTGTCCTTTCTAGCTCACTCGGTGGGTGCATGTGATTAACAAGTCATTACATGTTTCTTTGCAGTGATTGATTTAGTTTGGGTAGAGTGGTGTAAAGAGAGAACAAACAAGAAGAAGACCAAAGAGGAGGTAGAGGAATGGAGGATCACTTCAAGACCCAGACTGTACCTCACCCACTTGGGTTAGTTTTGCTCTCTATCTCTCTCTCTCTCTCTCTCTCTCTCTCTCTCAATGGGATGGAAGATCATATGTTTGAAACCATTTAGATGTTTTCGTGTGGTTACAGAGAAAATCCTTATTCATCTCCAAGCAAAGAGAGGAAACAACCAGAGATAGATATATGGAGTCACCCTAAGAATCCTATCCATTCATTTTGGAATGAGTGGCTTGGAGGCAACATTTAAACAAATGTTGACTATCATTATTTTGGTATCTATATAAATTATTGATGACATGGCAAAAGTCTACTGTTTTTTTATTTTTTATTTTTATAAGTAATGAAGTTTTATTAGCAAAAACAGAATACATCTGGTATACAGGAAGTAGACTTGATGAACATCTCAGCTAAGCTCTAAAATTCCAATGCTCCATAAATTCTAAAAAGTTTGAGAAAAAGAAACTTCATGAAGCAGCCACGCATTCGAACAAAGTTCTTAGAAAGTACAATTTTTGATAGAATTGTCCTCTCATTTTAAATGGATGGATTGTATGTTAGGAACCCAATGGTTGAGTTACCCTAAAAACTCTAAAGGAACCTATTTGATTTAAGTTCAGAGTGTTCACCATACCTATCAAAAAAAAGTTTCAGAGTGTTCACCATCGTGAACATGACGTCCTTTTTATGAAATAAATCTTGATTACCTATAAAAAAAAAAACTCTAAAGGATCCTAATCCAAAGAGAAGAATTGTTTAGTTTATGTGATTTTTTTTTTTTTAATAATTTGATACGGAAGAAAGCAATTTTCTATTTCTTTTCTTCTCAATGCTTTAAAAAAAATCAGTGATGAATTTAAATTGTATTAAAAAATTAATATTATATTGGCATAATTATTTCTTTTATATTGTCGTGAACAGGACTAGGATATGTGTGAAGAATTTACCAAAATATGTGGCAGAGGATCGCCTTCGAGAGTTATTTTCTCAAAAAGGAGAAATAACAGATGCGAAGCTAATGCGAACCAAGTATAACTCCATTTATTTATTTTTATGTTGGATTCATTGTTTGTCATTTTTTCAAGTTATGGTTTAGTTCTAAAAATTTTGCTTGTTTTTGCTTCATTTGTGGGTTTCCTTAGGAATGGAAAGAGAAGCTCTTTTTTATTTTTTGGTGTTTATGTTGGATTCGTTGTTTGTCATTTTTTCAAGTTATAGTTTAGTCCTTAAAGTTTGTGTGCGTGTTTTGCTTCATTTGTGGGTTTCTTTAGGAATGGTAAGAGCAGGCAGTTTGCTTTTATTGGGTTCCGCACAGAGCCTGAAGCTGGAGAAGCAATCAAATACTTCAACAAATCTTACATTGATACTTTTAGGATTACTTGTGAGGTGCGCATTGCTGTATCTTGTACTGTTTATTATTATTATTATAATTATTTTAAAATAAAAGTTTGGTAGATTTTTTTTTTTTTTTTGTTGTAAAACATCGGTTGTATCTTGATTAATTAGGAAGTTCCGTCTATAGCTGAATTTACACTAATTGCAATTTTCTGCCTAATTTGGACAAGAAAAAAATAATTTTTTGTTCAATAGTCTAATGAATATTTCAAGCACATTTCTGAATATTACTTTCCCTTAGTGAAATTACTTATTCAATTACTGCATTTAGTTTTCTGCATTTAATTGAGTTGAAATTTGGGATTTCAATCTGAACTTGAATTTTACTGTTTTAGGCCGTTGTATGTTCTTGTCTATAAGAGGATTTCTGCTGCATTATTTTTGATAAATCAGTAAAAATTGAGACAAATTAAGTACATCTAATTGTCTGAAAGTGTTTGTTTTTTTTGGATAGGTAATAGAGAATTTATTGATAAAAATAGAACATCATGTTCACGATGATGAACACACTGAACTTGAAGCAAATACAAAAATCTCAAGGAGTAGAACTAAAAGAAAGCAGAAAAGCATGAATGGAAGTACATTGTGTGTAACCCCAAACTTGGGACCACTAAAACAAAGTACCAAAAATAAGAGATTTTAAAAAATCCAAAGATCTTTCTTTATCCTCAAAAGTACGGGTATTGTGTTCTTGCCAAACTAACCACAATAGACACCCTGGAACCATATTCCAGATCTTTGACTGGTGCCTTCCCAGCCAATTTCTCCGTGAAAAAAGAAGAGACCAACCGACTTCAGCATCACCCACTGGATTCCAAATACTAAAAAAATGTCACACCATAGAGCATGAGCAAACTGATAGTGTAGCAACAAATGGTTCACAGATTCCCCATTACTACAACATAAACAACACCAATTAACAAGGGACTGGTCTCTCTTAATCTTTTAGCATTGTAGATGTTCTCCTTTTGTGTTTTAA
This sequence comes from Quercus glauca, assembly GCA_023736055.1. NCBI lineage: Eukaryota > Viridiplantae > Streptophyta > Magnoliopsida > Fagales > Fagaceae > Quercus > Quercus glauca. The sequence goes on from CM043320.1 coordinate 28,385,179, forward strand.
AACTTTAGATAAGATTGTCAATTTTTTTCAATAAAAGTCTTATTACCTATCACAAAAAAAAAAAAAATTGTTGTAAGGTCTATTCTTAGATTAATTAAAAGAGCCTCTACCAATTTGAAAATTTCAAATTGTGCCTAATAAGCATTAGATACATATGATTTGAATTCATAATATGTATAATAAATATATTTAGAGATAAGCCCCTTGCTTCATTTGAGAGAGTTCATTTTTGGTGCCTCACACCTCAAGCGATACAAGGACTTGGCACCTTAACATGGACATATGGCAAACCCTTCGGAAGTATCCTTAATATATAGCTACAAACTCCTACGAAGTATTGTGTGTTCTCAAGAAAAGGCAATAGACACTTTGTATATCTCTTTTGCATCACTTAAATGACATATCAAGCCAATAAATGGATCTATTACTAAACCAGGCATCAACCCATATGATATATGTCCCATATTCAAGGTTCTGAATGATGCCTCAACTAAACAAAGTCAGCATTTTCCTGGTCGACCTCATTTCATGCAAGATAGTTTCAACGAAAGTAGTGACAGCTAGCTTACCCACCTCGCCAACTTCCAAGTTTTTTTTTTTTTTTTTTTTTTTTTTCTTTTCTAATCTTTTTTAGCAAGTACCTCTCCCATTCCAAGTTAAGCCACTGCATTCCATCTTAAGACCAATGGACTCGTTTTTCCTTTTGAGAGAGAGAGAGCTAAACATATCATCCCACCTTTTTATTTTTATTTTTTATAATTAACATATCATCCCACCTTAAGCATTACTTGTTTCCAAATTTCCTCTGGTAATGACTAAAGATGTGACAAAGTTTGTAAAACCAGTTTGCATGATGCCATTAAGTTAGTTAAGGATAACATTGTGACATTTTTAAATCTTCAAGGACTAAATTGAAAAATAAAATAAAATCGTTAGTTCAGGGACAAATTGAAATTTGATATGCATTTCATAACAAAATCATGTAGAAACCTTTCTATTACCAGAACTCTCATAGAATCTTCTTATTCTCTATTTATTACATACATCAAGTAAACTCCAAGCCCTAGCAAAGCTTCAGCCTTGAAACCAACAGCCTATTCAACAAAATATGAATCTCCAAAACTTATATCTTTTTTTGATAAGTAATAAGTTTTATTGATATCAAAAAATGGGCACCCTAGTACACAAGGAGTGCATAGGCGGTCAAAAAAAATTACAAGAATCAAGAAAATCAAGAAAGGAAGAGAATGATTGGTTTTGCAGAGTAGCCAACTAATCTAATAAAGTTCTAAAGAAAAATAGCTTGAGGTCTGGTATGGATCTCTCATTATCTTCAAACAGTTGGAGGCTGTGGTTTACTTTGTAGTTTTAGGGTTGATGGTAGACGGGGTGGAGGTGGAGGTGAATGTGTCTCGTATCTTTTGTTTGCGGGTGATACGATTCTGTTTTGTGATGCAAATGAGGAGCAGATTCTATATGTTCGGATGCTTCTTCTTTGTTTTCAGGCTATGATAGGATTAAAGGTTAATGCTTTGAAGAGTGAGATGGTTCCCATTGGGGAGGTTCCTAATGGCCATGTCTTGGCAGAGATTTTGGGTTGCCGGATTGGGTCTTTGCCTATGACCTATCTTGGTATGCCACTGGAGGCTTCCCACAAGTCCTCGACTATTTGGAATCCTATCTTGGAGAAAATTGAGTGTAAGTTGGCTCGGTGGAAGAAGATGTATTTGTCAAAAGGTGGAAGATTGACATTGCTTAAAAGTATTTTATCTAGTCTTCCTACTTACTTTTTATCTTTTTTTACTATCCTTACGCATGTGGCCAATAAAGTTGAGAGGTTGCAAGGGATTTATTGTGGGGGGATTCCAAGACGCACTTGGTGGGATGGGATAAGGTGTGTGCACCTTTGGAAAATGGTGGGTTAGGAGTAAGGAAATTAACTACTTTTAATAAAGCCTTACTAGGAAAATGGTTATGGCGGTTTGGGGTTGAGGAGATAAGGCTTTGGAGAAGGGTTGTAGCTTTGAAGGTTGGGGAAGAGTTGGGGGGGGGAAGGGGATGGACCTCCAAGCTAGATAGAGGGGTACATGGGTGTGGTTTGTGGAGAAGTATCCGAATGGGTTGGGAGGTTTTTAGCAAAAATATTCGGTTTGAGGTAGGGGTGGTGGATAGAGTGAAGTTTTGGACAGATCAATGGTGTGGGGATTCTTCACTCCAATTGACCTTTCCGGTTGTGTATGAGATTGTTTCCAATAAAGAGGCATCAGTGGCCTCTTCTCTTGAACGGTTGGGGATAGAGGAACAAAGAAGTTGGGATGTTCGTTTCATTCGGAGACCAAATGATTGGGAAATGGGTGGTGTGGAGAATTTCTCTGTACTTTGGGTTCTAATTTACCTTCAACTGAGAATGGAGATAGCATGAGATGAAAGTTGACAAAGAATGGAGATTTTGAAATTCGATCGTTTTATAATAAGTTAAGAGGTCCCTTGCCCATTATCTTTCCTTGGAAAGGTGTTCGGAAGGTTAAGACTCCTCGGTGTGTTTCTTTCTTTGTGTGGATTGTTGTTTGGGATAAGATCCTTACAGGTGACAATTTGAGGGGTAGAGGGATGGATTTTGTTGACTGATGCATTATGTGTCGTTGTAATGGGGAGACGGTGGATCATTTGCTACTTCATTGCGGTAAGGCTTACTGGTTGTGGAGTTTGGTTTTTAGATCTTTTGGGATTTTATAGGTCTTGCCAAGATCGGTTGCGGATACTCTTTTTGGTTGGTGAAATTGGCTTGGAAACCATTCGTCTAACATTTGGAATTTTGCTCTGTTGTGCTTAATGTGGTGTCTTTGGAGTGAGCGAAATTGGAGAACGTTTGAGGATATGGAAAGCTCTGACGACTAGCTAGCTTCTTTCAGTGGCTCCTTTTTTGACTGGTTTAGGACTTGGGGACTCACCTTTAGTGATTCTCTCCCTATGTTCCTAAGTTCTTTCCTTTGTAATCAGTATCTTTTCTTTACTTTTTTTATCTTCTTTTTCTGTAATTTTTTTCCTCTGCCTTATGACTTTCTGCATGAGGTAGTGTTTTTTAATATACATCTTTATTACTTATCAAAAAAATTATCTTCAAACACCTACTATTTCTTTCCCTCCAAAGACACCACACTAAGCAATGGAGAACAATTAACCATATATGACCATTTCTATGACGACCAAGCCTGTGTTGCCAGCAAGCTAGGAGCCCCACAACAGACTGTAGCATAACCCAGCTTACTCCAAATAAACCAAAAACCATAGACCACAAATCCATAGCAACCGAACAGTGAAGAAATAGATGGTCAACTGATTCACCATTACACTTGCACGTATAACACCAATTCAATATCCAAATCTTCATTTTACGTAAATTGTCAATTGTCAAGCATTTCCATAAAGCAGCAGTCCAAACAAAGAAAGCCACGCGAGAGGGGATTTTCTGCTTCTAAATACTTTTCCATGGAAAACAACAATCATTAGAGCCCACTAGAAGACTATAATAATTATTAACCACGAACCCCGTATTTCTATCTGGTTTCCAATACATCTTATCCTCACCAAACCCTCTTACTGTAGCGCCATATATGGTATCCATGAAGCTCGACACAAGTCTTTAATTCCTTAGCATGAACACCCCTTAAGAAACTTACATCCCAGAAAAGAACTCCATTAGTGGACTTCATAAGCTCTGCCACACTTGCCTCCTTATCTTGGCAAAGTATAAATAATGCAGGATAGGTGACTGCAAGATATGTCTCCAAACACCAACAATCTTGCCAAAACTTCACCTTGGACCCATCACCAATATCATATAGAATATAACGTGAAAAAGAAGGCCATCCCCTACTAATATTTTTCCACAAACCAAAACAATATGGACCATAGACAGATCTGGTACACTAGCCACCCCATACACATCCATATTTCACCTCTATCACTTGCCTCCAAAGGGCATCCCTTTCAATCCCAAATCTCCATAGCCACTTCCCAAGCAAAGCTTCATTAAAAAGTCTTACCTTCTTTATCCCCAAGCCACCCGAAGGAGTACAAACAGTAGCCCATCTAACCAGGTGAAATTTGGGCTCGTCACCTAGCCCACCCCATAAGAAATTTTGTTGAAGTTTCTCAATACAGTTAGCCACAGCAGCAGGTATAGGAAATAAAGATAGAAAATAAGTAGGTAAATTAGATAGAGTGCTCTCAAACAGTGATTCTAGTTTCAGCTCTCTGTGTCAGCCGTGTCATGAAGCCTATATTTTCCTTCCAACTGTAGGATATCAATAATCCTCAAGTTTAATTAGACAACATGACCAAGCTGGATATAACAAAAATAAAATTCCATATCACAGACCAGGACTAATAAGCACACAGATGAAGATGCATATAATTTTCATTACAGATCTAACCACAAGAAACCCTTTATCCCTTTCACAGATTATCCCAAACTCATCCTAAACAACTAATTCATGAATATTTTTATGAAACAAAAAATAGATTTTGTTAAACTAGAGTCAATATTTAATGAGAATTCAATTTTAAAGATTTTTGAAGAAGGGAAAATTTGTTGCAAACTAATAGTAACCTGCTGCAATGCACGTTTTAAATTGTAAAAATGGATTGTAGAGTCAAATGTTGCAATTCCAACCATCATCCGAAAGTGATTTTTTCTTTCTCTTTTGATTGTATTGTGGATGGGGTAAAATGATCTTAGCCTAATTGGTAGGAAAGGCAATCTCCTTTGTTTACTTTTGGATTTCTTGTATTGTGTTTAATGCCCAAAAACATAGAGACATCCATTGACCAACATTAAAGTGATTGAAGTTTGAACTTTGAGGAAATAGCAAGCCCTTTTGCTTACTTCTGAAGTTCTTGTTATGCACCGAATGCTTAATATATATATATATATATATATATATATTGATGCATGCAGAATGATAATGCTTTTTTTGAAAATGCTTGTGGTATGTCAAATATCCAAATGCTCATTGAGACACTTGTTCATCCCCCCCACCCTCCCAACCACCAAAGAAAAAAGTTGTGAGTACCGTATATACTATTTTCTTATATATAAAATGGTTTTTATACTTCAGAGCTCAAAAATGCTTAATGAATGGAAAGTGATCTTTCCTTGATAGAGGATTTTTGAGTCCTTTTGTATACTATTTTAATATTGGATGCCCAATGGAAAACAAAATTATTTGTAAACAGGAAGATATGGAGAAAGGTAAATTTAGCTTTACATTTGACCAGACCCGAGATAAGTCCTATATGCTTAATTTCAGATTGCTCATAAAGTTGGGGATCCAAGTCTTCCTCGTCCCTGGAGTCAGTATTCTTTGAAGAAAGAAGAGAAAGCAACTGAAGAGAAGAAACTTGCTGGTGCTAAAAATTCAAGCCTTGTGGGTTCTAAAGAAGAGAGAAAGAATCTTAAAAAGGGTAGTGAGAATTATGACCCTAAGCTTCAAGAGTTCCTTGAGGTCATGCAGCCACGTATGAAGTCAAAATTGTGGGCAAATGATACATTGATAACAAATACAGCCGACCAAAATGTTAATCTCAGTGAGAAGCAAATTCAAGAAAAGGAGGAACACAATGATAAATCATTTCCAGTACATGTTGACTTAGATGAGCATGAAACAGTAGAACATGGGTTATCAGATAGCCGTGAAACTAAGAAACCACATAATCTTGCTCATGATGAACTCGTTTCAGATATGGATTACTTAAAGAGTAGAGTAAAACAGGAATGGTCAGATTCAGAAAGTAGTGATGATGATGATAATGACAATGACAATGACAGTGATAAAAATGATAATAATGATTACAAAGAAGACAGAAGTGGATCTTTAAAGGAAAGCATTGAGAGCCAGGATGCTCGTAAGGTAGATCCAAAGGGATCAAACACTACCCTTAAAGAGGTTGTACCTGAAGAAGAGGTTGAAGAGGAAGAACATTCCCATGACTCGGACAGTGGAATATCAAAACCCGGGCACCTAGCATCAAGTTTGAAAGATGAGAAAGAAGTTGTTCTTGAGACTGGTCGTCTTTTTGTGCGTAATCTGCCATACACAGCAAAGTATTCATCCTTACTTATATCTTTTTATTGATTAATTTGTGTGTTTCATGTCCATTATAGTTAATAATTTGTATCTTAGACATGTTTTGTTCAGTATATGAATTCAATTTGGTTATGATGCTAACAACTATTTCTAGTTTTTATGTTCCTGCTTGGCCTTAAATGTTATCGAGTTTTTCATTTTTATTTTGATGGGTTTTTTGTAACAGTGAGGAGGAACTGGAAGAGCATTTTAGTAAATTTGGTGATGTCTCACAGGTCCATATTGTTATTGACAAAGATACGAAACGGTCCAAAGGAATAGCTTATATCCGTTATGCAGTTGCAGAATCTGCAATGAGGTTAGATAGTTTCCCTTCTATTACTAAGAACCTTTTTTTTTTTTTTTTTGGATTGCAATGAGTTTGGGTCACCAATGACCAATTTGAAGCTTGAAGCTGGATGATACTTGTAACGGTTCCAATTTTGTGGCTCTTTTACCTTAAACTTCAAGATTTGCATGAGATGGGCTTTGAGGTCAATCTTTCTAGTTTTGAGGCTTGTCATACTTGAAAAAGAAAAAAGAAAAAAAAGGAATTTTTTTATTTTTTTGATAAGTAATAAGATATATTGATATCAAAAGGGAAACACCCTAGTACACAGGGAGTGAACAAGGAGCCAACAAATCAAAAACAAAAATTGCAAGAATCAAGGAAAACAATAAGAGAAGGGAAAGATTTGTTTTGCAAAGCAAACAACCAATCCAACAAAGTTCTAAAAAAGAAAAGCTTGAGGTCTGGAGTAGATCTCTCAGTATCTTCAAAAAAACGACTATTCCTCTCCCTCCAAAGACACCACATTAAGCCATGAGGAACGATGGACCAAATATAACCATTTCGATGACGACCAAAGCTGCCTTGCCAACATCCTAACAGCCCCAAAACAGAATGAGGCATAACTCAAGAAACTCCAAATAAACCCAAAACCATAGACCAAAGATCCATAGCAACGGGACAATGAAGGAAGAGATGGTCAACCGATTCACCATTACTCTTGCACATGAAGCACCAATCCAAAATCCACACCTTCCTTTTTCGCAAATTATCAATCGTCAAGCATTTCCCTAAGGCAGCAGACCATACAAAGAAAGCTACCCTAGAGGGAATCTTTTGCTTCCAAATACTTCTTCAAGAGAAACCGAAGATAGTAGGACCAGCTAGAATTCTATAATAATCTTTCACCAAGAACCCCTTAGCTTTGTTAGGAATCCAACACATCTTGTCCTCACCAAACCCCCTTATAGAAGAACCATAAATGGTTTCCATGAAGCTTGATAAAGCCTCTAATTCTCGAACATGCACACCCCTATAGAAACTCACATCCCAAAAAAGGACACCATTGGGGGATTTCATGAGATCAGCCACACTAGCCTCCTTATTCCTGCAAAATCTAAATAGGGCAGGGTAGCTAACAGCAAGAGGAGTTTCTCCACACCAATGGTCTTGCCAAAACTTCACCCTAGACCCATCACCAATGTCATACAGAATATGGCGAGAGAAAGAAGGCCAACCCTGACTGATACTCTTCCATAACCCAACTCCAAAAGGACCCTTAATAGGTCTGGTACACCATCCCCCCCATAGACATCCATATTTCAACTCTATTACTTGCCTCCAAAGGGCATCCTTCTCAAAGCCAAATCTCCATAACCACTTCCCAAGAAGAGCTATATTGAAAAGTCTTATCTTCCTTATGCCTAAACCACCTGAACAAATAGGAGTGCAAACAGTAGTCCATTTAACCAAATGCAATTTAGGTTCATCACCCAAACCACCCGATAAGAAATTCTGTTGAAGCTTCTCAATACGGTTAGCCACACTAGCAGGTATAGGAAATAGAGAAAGGAGGTAAGTGGGTAAATTAGAAAGGGTGCTTTTGATAAGAGTGACTCTACCTCCCTTTGAAAGATACAAGCGTTTCCAACCCGCCAATTTCCTTTCCATTTTCTCTAGAATCGGATTCCAAATAGTCTTATCCTTGAATTTAGCACCCAAAGGAAGACCCAGATATTTCATTGGTAGAGAGCCCAGTTTGCAGCTAAGGACATTTAGCAAAAAATCAATATTAGGCACCACTCCAACCGGAACCAATTTGGACTTGCCCAAATTAATCTTAAGCCCCGACACCGCCTCAAACCAAATAAGAATCATGCGAAGAATCAAAATCTGATCTAGATCAGCATCACAAAAAATGAGAGTGTCATCCGCAAAAAGGAGATGAGACACTGCCAAGGATCTATCCTCCGAGCTACCCACACAGAATCCTGACAAGCGGCCTTCAAGAACTGCTTTATCCAACATTCTTCCCAAAGCTTCCATCACCAACACAAACAACAAAGGAGACAACAGGTCACCTTGTCTCAAACCTCTAGAGCTACCAAAAAATCCACAGGGAGAGCCATTAATCAAGATAGAGAAGCGGACAGTAGATAGGCAAAAGAAAATCCATTTTCTCCACTTTGCCAAAACATTTTGTTCATTTGATTTTTTTTTTTCCTTTGTACTCTTTGCTGACCATAAACCACACACGAGGCATACTATAATTGCATGTTCTTGGTAGGTTCAGACCGTATAGTTCCTTGTCTTGATGTTGTTGCCAGTGTTGGTAAAAGTGCTCTAGTGCTTTTTTCCTTTAAAGCAAGGCGCATTAAAGAAGCATGCTTTAGGTGTGCTTTTTTGCACTTTTTTATATTTAAAAAAAAAAAACCAAAACTGAATTGTAGCTGTACAGTCTTAACACTATTGATCTAAACCATTGATTTATAAAATTCAATTTATGGTGTGCTGCTATGCACTCTATAGTTCTATTATACCCATTTCAGACTGCAATCACTCCACAGTCCACCATTGATCGTATATTGACTAATTCTTATTTTCTTATACTTTATTAAGTGATTAAACTATTTCTTCTAAAAAAATGTGATTAAACTATTAACTAATATTAGCAATTAGCCCTAGCACATTATGGCCACTGGAGATTCAAGAAAGGATATTGACAGAATTACTCATATCTAGCTAATCCAAAATATAAAAATGACTTGACTTGCAATTTTTCTGGTAAAATTGCAAAAAGAGGTTCTTATATAAATGTTATATGAATTATATAAAATATCTTGTTTCAATTTGTATGATTTTTTGATTACTTGATTGTTGTATTGCCCGTTAATAATTATTTTTGAATTTATCAAATTATTTTATAAAAATTGTGCGTGCTTCACTTCAAGCAAGCATGCTTGCACTTTGTGCGTAGGATCCAGGAGGCCCTTGTGCTTAAGTGCACCCGGCGCTTTTACCAACACACCTTCGACTTTCTTAACATACACCTTGTGTATTGGGGATCTTTTTCTCTTAATACAATTTTATCATTCATAAGAAAAAAAAACAAGTTTCAGTTCCACATATCCTTCTGCACTTTGTAATTGTTTTGCATCATAGGGTGTAGAATTATTTTCCACTTTTTTATTTTTTGGAAAATTATACACAGCCTGTGGATTCCTGCTTCCTAATTAATGATGCTATTCAAACCTTTGCTCAATCTTTCCATTTTGTTGGGTGTATGTACTCAGTCCTTTCCTTGGAGAAGTATTTGGGAACAAAAGGTTCCTTCCAAAGTCGCGTTTTTTTGTTTGGATTGCAGCTTTGGGAACTATTTTGACTATTGATAATTTACGTAAGAAGAAGGTGTTGATTCTAGATTGGTTTTGTATGTGCAAAAGTAATGGAGAATCGGTAGATCATCTTTTACTACATTGTCCTATTGTTTTTGAGTTGTGGTCTATGGTGTTCACCTTGTTTGGTATCTACTGGGCAATGCCAAAGACTCTGGTTGAGCTCCTTGCATGTTGGCAAGGAAACTTTGGTCATCATCATAATTGTGTTATTTGGATGGCTGTCCCTCATTGTTTGATGTGGTGCATTTGGCGAGAGAGAAACAATTAGTGTTTTGAAGATTTTGAAAGGAGTATAGCTTATTTAAAACTGTTCTTTTTTAAAACTCTATCAGATTGGATGTCTATCATAGGAAGTCATTCTATTTTTTCGGTCTATGATTTGATGGATGCTTGTAATTTATGTATTTAATTATTTTGGTTCCTTGCTGTATACTTCTTGTATACTTGGGTGACTCCTTAAGACTATGAATAAAATTTTCTTTACTTATCAAAAAAAAAAAAAAAGTATGTTTCACTGCTTAAACTATTTTTTTTGTAAACAGGGCATTAGAAGAATTAGACAATTCAGATTTCCAAGGCAGATTATTGCATGTTTTGCCAGCTAAAGAAAAAAGTTCTTCTGACCAGCAAGGGTAAAAAGCATTACTATATATTGGCCTCTTTGTACTTCTCTGTTCATATCACATTATTCTTTGCTTTCTGGTTTCACCGAAACTAGGAGTTTGACATCTATTTCTTTAGGACTGATGTTTCTGTTGCCCAAACTCCAAAAAATTTTAAGCAAAAGAGGGAGGAAGAGAGGAAGGCATCTGAAGCCAGTGGAGATACAAGAGCATGGAATAGCTTTTTCATGCGCTCCGATACAGTATGTTTTAACCTGAAACACAGTATACAATGCATGCTCAATTGTGAAGCTAAGTTTCAGTGATTTTGCAGTTTGCATTTCCATCAGTAAACTGAAGGAGGTTGCTGGTTTTAATTTTTTTATCTCAAAAAAAAAAAAAAAAAAAAAAATTACTGAAGTTTAGTAGTTTACTTTATCCCATTACTGCCTAATACCCATAGCAATAGCATTCCTAAGGAATTTACCGTGTTTTGCTTAAGTATTTCTGTGTGCATTCTATGCTTTCTGTCAAGGAATTGGGCCTCATGCTATCTGTTCTCCTGCACATAATAGGTTGTTGAAAACATTGCTAGGAAATATGGTGTAAGTAAGAGTGAATTACTTGATCGGGAAGCTGATGATCTTGCTGTACGCATAGCTTTGGCAGAAACTCAAGTGATTGCAGAGACTAAAAAAGCTCTTACAAATGCTGGAGTAAATGTATCATCTTTAGAGGAATATGCTGCTGGGAAAGTTGATGGGGTAAAAAGAAGCAACCATGTTCTGTTAGTGAAGAACTTGCCGTATGGTTCTTCCGAAAATGAATTGGCCAAGATGTTTAGCAAATTTGGGAGTTTGGACAAAATTATTCTCCCTCCAACAAAAACATTGGCCTTGGTATGCATTCATGTTTTTTTTTCATAGTTATTTCATTCTAGGTTTTGTTATTGAATGTGCCTCCACAATTGAGAATTTGTATTCGTTATGTCATCTTCTAGAGAGAGAGAGAGAGAGAGAGAGGTCAGTGTATATGATTGAGATAAAATAAACGAGCATTAAAGTGGTCCTAAATTGAAAATATTTTCAGCACAGTAAAAGTAGTTCTCCTATAAGAGTGGAGAGGTTGTAGTTATTAATCAAAAAAAAGAAAAAAAAAAGTGGAGAGATTGTAGTTAATATTGTCGTCTGACGGTCTGAGAGATAAGATGTAGCTTAGATGTTTGCGTTTAGACTCAATAGACTGGTGGTGGTGGAAGAGGATCGAACCTGGGCCTGAGTTGTTGAGGTATTGGCCTGCAGTTGGCATTTGACTATCATGCATGGAATATAGGTGGAGCAGTATTATTATGGTTTAATGAGTATTTGGAAATGCTCTCTTACAAGAGTTCCTTGTCAGTTCTCGTATTTAGTCTAACTAGGTAAAGTTTTCTTCTCTGTTAGAAAACTCTGTTAAGTTTGAAGATTCAATGATCCTTTTTACTTGCAAAGTGAGTGAACATTGTGATAATTGGGAGGAGTATAAAATTATATCTCATTTTTTGAGTGGTATGTTACTAATTCTCCTTACCTATCAAATATATATATATATATATTACTAATTCTCCTTTGTTTATTTTTTTGGGGGTAATATTTCAGGTTGTTTTCCTTGAACCAGCTGAAGCTCGTGCAGCTTTTAGAGGTTTATTATATAAGCGTTACAAGTAAGTTTTTTAATTATTTCTTTTTGGACATTAATTGAAGATATTCATGAATAGATATTCTTTTGCAAATAGCTGATGAAGTTCTGATTGTCCAACACATCTACTTAATAATGGCAATTTATTTATAAAAGAAAAATTTTAGCAGTGGATTTGGTTTGTGTTAGATTGGATTCTGCTCAGATTGGAAATGTCTTTCCTAGACGTAAACTGGCCCATTTGTGTATGAGATGATGATGATGAATTTCTTAAAAAAACCCTGGGTATATTACTGTTGAGAATATAAACCGAAAAAATGCCTTTTCTTTTATAAGAAAGAAGTAAAAGAGAAGCTCATCTTTAACTTAAATTACACTTCCTCTCAACATCAGAATAAGGTGAATGGTCAACTTTTGGGGTATATGCGTAACTTATCAATTTAAAAAATGTCTAGACTCAACGAGGTATATGTGTAACTTATCAATTAAAAAAAAGAAATAAAAGTTTAGAGAAAATTTCAAACGATTTAAAATGATGCTTCTCCATCTAATTTTGTTTTGTCCTACTTTGTACTTCCAACTATTTAGGTGAATATCATTTATTGTTTTTACATGCAAATAAAAGGAAATTGCATTCCAAAACTATCCATTTTTGTTCTGTTCAATTTCAAAAGAGCACTTACAAAATTGTGTTTATTCTAATCACTTTCAAAAAAGCCAGATTAGTTTAGAAAAGTAATACTACAAATTTGGTGCTTTATTCTATTGAATTTAAAATAAAATAAAAAGCTAGGGTAGTTTAGAAAAAAAATTCAACTGTACATTGATTTTAGAGAATTGACATCTATATTAGGAAGAAAGATTTTTTTTTTTTTTTTTTGGTTGATAATTTCAATAGTTGTTGGTGGAGGGATTTGAATCCTAAATGTCTCTATTGGAAACACTAGGAGTTATCAACCAGTTGAGCCACAAGGCTCTTGGCAATATTAGGAAAAAAGATCCGTGTTTAAAGTAATTTTCAAGTTTGGCAATTTGAAGCGTTTCATGTGTGGGATTCATGTAATGTTGGATTAAAATGTTTTTCATATGGTTTTAAGGGTCCACTTATTAGGCGTCATAGGGAAGATTTTCACCTCAAATCTTATGTCTTGTGATGGCAGTAAGTAAGTCCTATTTAGTCTCAGCCAAACACCCAAAACTCACACAAAGGACGCTCAAACAGCTTGTGTGAATCACATATGCACAGGACAATATAAGCATGCACAGGCAACGGAAAGCTTATGGAAAATACTCCAACATTAATGAGATTCTTAAATGTTAGGATCTTCACTCATGCCACCATCCATACAAAGAAAGTAGACCATCGCTGGGGCCTTCATACACCAAATACTCTTCCATGGGAAGACCTGGCACATAGGCCCCTTAAGACATTACAAAAAGAGCGAACATCAATGTCCCCACTCCTATTCAAACTCCAACTCATTCTATCACAACTCTCTCTGTGAGAGATATTAGAATAAAGAAGATTGAGAAAGAAGGCTACCAACTTGAAGCCTTTGATCGGTTTATGGGAACAATAAGCCTTTGATCGGTTTATGGAGTTGGTCTATTCTTCGACAGTGCGGGGGTTTGGCCCAGATAAGGTTTGTTGGAAGCCAGCAAGGAGCAGAGGTTTTGAGATTAGAGGACATTATAGCTCCTTCTACCCTCCTACTCTTGTATCCTTCCCTTGGAGAATGATATGGCAATTGAAGGTCCTTCCAAGGGTAGCTTTCTTCACTTGTTCGGCTTCCTTAGGTAAGATCTTAATAACAGACAATCTTTGTAAAAGCCGTGTGCTAGTGCTTGATTGGTGCTTTATGTGTAAGAGATGTGGGGAGTCTGTGGATCATCTTCTGCTTCATTGCCTCATAGCTTGGGAGTTGTGGTCTTTGGTTTTTTGCTTGTTTGGTATTCACTGGGTTATGCCTCATACTGTGCTTGAGTTGTTTGAGGCTTGGCAAGGAAAGTTTGTTCGACATCATAACATAGATGTTTGGAGATTAGTGCCTCATTGCTTGATCTGGTGCATTTGGCATGAAAGGAATGTTAGAAGTTTTGAGAGTTGTGAACATTCTCTGCTAGAGATTAAGTCTTTTTTCTTGCACACTCTCTTTGAATGGAGTGTGGTTTTTTCTCATTTTTCTTGTTCTTCTTTTCCTACTTTTCTTGATCGTTGTACTTTTGATTCCTGATTTGTGCCACCATCGTACATTCCCAATGTACTCAGCTTGGTGCTTTTTCTATTATTAATAATATTTTTACGTTACTTATCAAAAAAAAAAACTTGAACTCCCAATCATTAGTCTCAAAGAAAGGTTACATCCTAGCTCCTCATTTTCCCATCAGTCTGTCTAACCCGCACGAATAAACTGAAGCTTCTCTAGCTATTGAGCATTCATACAAGATAGGAAATACCACCTTCAACGGATGATCCCCACACCATCTGTGATGCCAGAACCAAATATGGCAACCATCTCCTACATCCAATATGGAGATAATGTAATAAGCCACTACCATGAGTCCCACGAACAGATTTCAAACTCTATCCACTCCATTCCTCGCTGTACTTTGCAGCTACTGCACTCCTTTATAAAAGTGTTTCTTCTGTCCTAAAGTGCCATAATCATATTCCCAATAGAGCTTGGTTAAAGGTTCCTATTTTCACAACACCCAAGCCATCCTTAGCAATAGCAGTGTAAACCATACCCCACCCCACCAAATGGTATTTGAGCTCATCACCCATACATCCTCAGAAAATTATTTTGAATTTTGTCCACTCTATTCCTTAGACCAACCGGCCATGGAAACAAGGAAATGTAATACATTTGGGAGACTAGACAACTGACAACATACTTTTAATAAGAGAGAGTCTTCCTCCCTTAGACAGATTCATTTTCTTGAATCCTTTCCAAAACACCATCCCACATATTTCTCGACTTGAAATGTGCTCCTAGAGGTAAACCCTGATATTTTTATGGAAGGAAAGAAAGCTTACAGCCAAGAATTTCCCCAGTTCTTCCCATTCCCTCTCCTTGCCAACTGGTACTATTTCAGATTTACTTAAATTAATCTTCAGCCCCAATATAGCTCAAAAGAACACACCTCAAAAAGAGAAAGCTGGTCACTGCACTGCAGAAAATGAGTGTTTTGTCTGCAAAGAGAAAGTGAGAAAATCTCCAGTGGTTCACCATCCACATTGCTGATGGAAAACCCAGCGAAACTACTCTCTTCGTCCCCTTCCTCATGAACTTCTGAAAATTCACTTGGTTTGCCATTGACCAAAATCAAAACACATATTTGTGAAAATGCAAAATCATATTCACTTATGCCATTTCCCCCAAACCATACCTCTTCAGCATATAGGGAATGAACTCGCCAGTTTTGGCATCCTGTAGTTTTCAGAAGCTTATTTACTAAAGGTTAAGCAAAAAGATAAAAGTTGGCTTATTTTTGAAAAAAAAAAAAACTAGTTTTGTTACTTATGTGCTATAAGGTGAGACAAAAAGCAAAAAAGTAATCTTTGGGGTGCCAAATGACATGATCATATCCCATACTTTTTATGCGTGTCATATTGTCTTGACACATGTATGATGACATGGCCAGGTGACGGGTTTGAGTAACACGGTTGCATTGTCCACCTATAGATTTAACTTCAATTGTCAATAGAGGCTCAGAAACAACCTTTATTTGCTTTCTTGATTTGGAATTCAACCTGGATATTACCAGTTTGAAACTGGTTTCAGGACTTCACCATTTTAAACATTCAAAAAACTTTGAATTGCAGTGAAATCCCCCTTATTTTCAGTGTGGGCTGTTGAATCCGATGTCAGGCTGCTGGCTTGGGCTGGGGCATTCACCTTTCTCATTTTTATCCTCACGCCCTTGGGCTTTGGAATTTATGTGCAAGTAGATGTATTCTAAACTTCCAAACTTGGGTTGGCTGATCAGGTTGAAAGCCAAACTTTTACTTTGAACAAGCTGCAGTCAAACCCAAGCCTACAAAATCTCCAGTATGAGCTGCCTGAAGGCCCTGAACTAGTGTCAGGATGGTTCTGTTGCTTCTCTTATCCAAGAGGCTTTTTGGGCTATTAGTCTTAAATAACCATAAATTAACATCATCACATAGGCATTACAACATAAGTTTCAGTATTTGTTTGATTTCTTGTTGTCAATGTGAAGGCATTTAATTCTATTTTATTTTTTTAAATTTTGATTGATGCATCTAGTTTTTTGGAAGTCAGACTTTCTAACCCTTCAGATTATCAACATAGGGATGCACCGCTATATTTGGAATGGGCTCCTGGCAATATTCTTACTCAATGTTCTACATCCAAGATTGATGAAAAGAATAATGTTATTGGTGAACATGATGCCAAGAGAT
Source organism: Quercus glauca (assembly GCA_023736055.1). Classification (NCBI taxonomy): domain Eukaryota; kingdom Viridiplantae; phylum Streptophyta; class Magnoliopsida; order Fagales; family Fagaceae; genus Quercus; species Quercus glauca. Next base: position 28,401,696 of record CM043320.1, read on the forward strand.
TCATACTGGAGCAACAAGAGGGATTAATGGACATGGATATTGATCCTGATAGAGTTGAGGTTTGATACTCATTTCTTACTTTCCCTTTTAATTTATTTCATCAGTGTAGGATTTTAGCAGTATTACAATCTTTGAATATGCTGCAACTTTTTAATTTTTTTGCTAAGCTAACCTCAAAGAGTATGCTGTACCTTCTCTTTCCTTCATCAATCCCATCAAATAGAAGCAATAACTATCTTTTAATAAAATATACAGTAGTGAACATAAACTGTTGCAGGTTTTTAGGCCAATGATCTTTTGTTATTTCCTCTTAGGATAGTACACACTGTGTTATTGCGTTTTGGTACATGGACCTCACTTTTATTTATTCACCCTAAGTATTATTGTTGTTGTGTTGTTGTTTTCTACTTGCCCAACAAGGTTGTTTTAACTCCTGGTTTATATTGTAAAATAGAGTTGGCTTGTAAACATCAGACAAGTTAGAACTCTTTAACATTTATATTGTTCATAACTGGTGTACAAATATGATTCAATTAAATTATAATTGTACTTGGTACCAAATTCCTGAGCTGGGACTTTTTTCTTTTCCTCTTTTGTAAAATAAGATAAAAAATCTATAAGCAATCTGGTGTGGGTGCATTAGTTGTCTATCACTCTATCTTCCTGTCAAATGTATGTTTGTGTGCATGTGTGTCTTTTTTCTCTATGCGTAAGTATATATATAAATTCCTAAGGAAAAAAAAAAATGTAAACAAACTGTAGAAGCAATCTGGTGTAGTTAATTGTCTATCTTTGCCAAGAGCTTGGTAACTCAACTGACTCTTCATAGTGTTTCTAACAAACGTCCAGGGATCAAATCCCCCTTCCCCCAATGATCGAATTATTAATTGACCTATGAAAATCTGTGTTTCAGCTCACTCTTTTTGATTGATAAAGGTGTTGGGGCTCATCTGATTGTTCATCCATTCTAGAGTTCCTAGCTTCTCTTAGACCTGCCGTGTGAAATTTTTTTTTTGTCCTTTGTGTTCATCGTTGTGAACTCAAAGTTTTTATTTTTCTCTGATTAATAAAATTGCACTATTTAACTATAAAAAAAAGACTCTCTCTCTCTCTTTAGGGAAAAGAAAGGTACTGCATTTTTCATGTTCTGCGATCATTTTCGATGGTCTTGGTCCAATTATCATTTTATGCTGTTATTAGAAAAAGTAATATATTTTGTGGATCATAAATAAAGGGCGTTTGCTGTTGTGCTGGTCTGCTTGCACTTTTTAGCTATTTCCTCACATCTAGTGAAGTGCAACTTGTATATTCTTTAGGCAATAAAATAATTAGATATAATCCAAGAGAGCATGAAGCTAAAAGAAATCACATTGACAGCTGGTTTAAGAAATTATGGCTATGTATTTGTTGGAACACTGGTTGGTTCTTCTGTTATTTTCCCAAGATGGTAATATATATATGTTCTAATATCATACAGCTTTTAGTTTTATGTGCTTGCACAATATGTCTGATTAATACTTTGCTTTTGGTTTTTTTGTCTATTTTGCTTCAGTCACGAACTCTATTTGTCAAGAACCTGAATTTTAAGACAACTGATGAGAGTTTGAAAAAGCATTTCACTGACAACATAAAGGAGGGAAGAATTTTAAGTGTCAAGGTAATTATCTTGGTCCATAGAACTTTTAACGATCTGTATATCATAATTTTCTTATCTTTCATATCATGTCTGGTCACATGCAGGTGAAGAAGCATGAGAAGAATGGGAAGAATGTTTCAATGGGCTTTGGTTTCATCCAGTTTGATTCTGTTGAGACAGCCACCAATATTTGTAGAGATTTGCAGGTATTAACTGAATTTCGTCACAATTAATTGCACGTTACATGCAGTTTTGGAAGCTTATTGCAACTCTTACATTTTCTCTTTCAGGGAACTGTTTTGGATGGCCATGCTCTTATCTTGCAGTTTTGTCATGCTAAGAAGGATGAACAAATGCTGAAAAAAGTTGACAAGGATAAGAGTTCAAGTAAATTACTTGTCAGAAATGTAGCATTTGAGGCAACAGAGAAAGATCTGAGACAGCTATTTAGTCCATTTGGCCAGGTAATTACTTGTATAAATCTAATCATAGTGCATTTATTTACGCATATATAATTTGGGGCAATGTTCCTGCAAAGTTAAAAGGTTAGGAAGCTTTATTGCTATAACAGATTTTTCAATCTACAGTCTACACTTTGAAATTGACCTAAGAAATCAAGATGCAAGAACTAGAGAATGTTGTAAAAAGGAACAATGGAAGCAGTGTATTATTAAAACCTCTATAAGCTATTTGTTAATGAGCTATATCTCAACTAGCACTTCCTTCTCCCATAATTAGTGGTTGGAGGGTGAGGTTTGGGTGTGTGTGTAGCTTATCAAATAAAAAAAAAGAATTTTTTTTAGAGTGTTTCAATCAATAGTGTCTGTTCTTGATAATAGCTTTTTGTTATCAGACCAAGACAATGGTTGGTTTTTGGTGTAGGTAGGGATTAAATCTTAGATCTCTTATTCAATTATTAGAGACTTTACCAGTTGAGCTAACTGGAACGCAAAAAAAAAAAAAAAAAAAAAAAAAAAAAAAACAAACTCTATGAAGCTTTTTAGGTTATTTATTATTTGTAATAATTATAACTTTGTGAATCATAGAATAAGAGGATGGTGGATAAAGTGGAGAAGTTCATCAGGATTCAGGAGTTTTGTGTCATCAAAGAATCTATCAAGCTAAAAGGAATATTTTATAAGATTATCATGCTATGTGGTATTGAATGTTGAGCTATTAAGAAGCAACATGTTCATAAAATAAGCATAGCTGAAATGAGACCAGTAAAATGGATAATGGAAAATACAATGAAATATAGGATTCCCAAATGGGGAAAATTCACTTAAAGATAGTGGTGGCCCATTTAAGTATGAAGTTGCTTCCAAATGGTAACACCTACATTCCAAACAAGTCAACTCAGTAGTAACTCATTCCCCCCTTTCCTCTCCCACTGATTATTCTAGGTTACCATTCATGAGCAAATTTTTTGTGAATGATGCATTGTTAAAGTATAACAAATTAATGTTCTTGTGTATTGACTTTCTTGTTGTTGTACAGATTAAGAGCCTAAGGCTGCCAAAGAAGTTTGGAAATCATAGAGGGTTTGCTTTTGTGGAGTATGTTACAAAGCAAGAGGCACAGAATGCACTTCAAGCACTTTCAAGCACACATTTATATGGTCGACATTTGGTAAGTTTTCTAGATGTGTAACTTTTTGCTCCTTCACACAATAGAGAAATCGCCATAACTGCCAGTCCCCTTTCAGGTTATTGAGAGAGCGAAGGAAGGTGAGAGCTTGGAAGAGTTGCGAGCTAGAACAGCTGCTCAGTTTACTGAAGATCAAAATGGGCTTCAAAATCCGACTAAATTGTCCAAAAAGAGGAAGAACATGGCTATCTTGGATGAAGGAACAATGAAGTTCAAAAGGATTGCCAATTAGCGTTTCTTCACTATTGTCGTGTATTATAATTGGGAAATGAGTTATGTAGTCGTATTCATGGTAGGTAATGCATTATTTTATATGTTATGCTGGCCCCATTTTTGCTTTGCTGGGAGCTGGTTTTGTTAGTTACACGAGCAGGAATTAAAAAAAAAAAAAAATTTATATTCCTGTTTCAAGGTTCATTTGTTGTCTTAAAGTTGAGCTGCCTTTAGGTAGGTCATTAGATTCAAGCTTGGTTAGACCTAGATAATAGAGTATTTGTATAACACTAGGTGTGAGTTAAGTCAAAATCTTTTTTTGAAGGGAGTTTCAACTTATGGCGTCTACTCCTGAAGATAGCTATTTATTATCAAATCAAGACATCAATTGGTTTTTGATGTATGTAAAGATTGAATCTCAGATCTTTTATTCAATCATTTGAGACTTTACTAGCTGAGTTAATTGGAATCCACAAGTTTAGTCAAATTTGGTCTAAAGCTATTTTAATTAACTCATTTATAGATACTCTTACATCCAACTAAATATTTATTTTTCTATTTTATTTAAATATTGCTTCTCTCTGCTCACACTCCACCATTTTTGAAACCATTTTGGCCAAGATAGTAAGGCACCACCAAAACCACCGCTAAACCACTACAAAAGCCTCTACCAAACTAGCATAGATTGCACAAAGTTGGTGACAATGTTATCAGTGGAGCATTTGGGCGGCAATGACATCTTGCGGGTATGATCTGGCAATGTGCCCTTAAGAAAGGGCAATGGTACCTAAAACAATGAGTGTGAGAGGTGAGAGAGCTTTTTTGGGTTTTGAAGGAGAGGGTTGAGCATAATGCATAATGCATTAGGTTTTTATGGGTGTTCAGTTATATTTTTAACAAAAAATGTTAGTTTTAATGGTTGGATGAGAACGCTTTTAGTTGCAGCTCATGTTCAAAGGTGACGTAATATTTTTCATTTTTGGTAGGAGGTGCGCCTTAGTGAAATTAGATGTGCTCAGCTCATTTGGAGCGTAATATGTGCTCAAATCATCATAATCATAAATAAAGGCAGCTTATTGTGAATTGGAATGGAGTAATAAAGCTCTTCAGCTTCTATATATGGTTCAACTGTTTGAGATTCTTTTATTTATGTAGGATTGGATACATTAGGATTGGGAGATAAACTGATGAGCATGCAAAGGTTATAAGAACATCATATCTCCAAGCATCCCTAACAACATGGGGCAAGGAGGTTTATAAGAAAAGGAGCTTGGAATAGCACTTAGCATAAGCAACTATTGCCATCCCTTCCAGTATAGCAAAAATTACATTTAGAAAAAAGACTCAGTAAAACCTAAAATATCATAAATGAGAGGAACAATATCCTAGTGGAAGTCTTTTGTATTGCCATTTATAGCATCAAAACAAGTTTTTGCATCGCTTTCCGTCATGACTCGTTGGAACTATTCCTTTTCAACTAACTGTAGGACCTAAATGTTGGCAAAAGTTTTTGCAATCAGCAGGACACAAGTATGAATCCCGTTGGCTTATGCTTTCAAAATGTTACCTCATTCGTCATGAGTGATTACTTTTATAGATGCTGAATTGGTCAATGTTGCATCCACATTAAACTTTGCAAAGCTTGAGTGGGAGGTTTCAAATAGTAGCTTCTTTTGAATTCAATTGAGCTTCTGTACTCTCGGTGGCTAGGTCGAATTCTTGAGTTCTCCTTTGAACACGATTATCCAGGATATTCACTCTTGTATCTTTGTGATGCATCAGATTTCGCAAGAACCAAATCGCCACTTTTGTGAGAGCAATAAACAGAGAGGATTGGCCCTTAAGATTTGAGGTGAATGACTCAAATGATTTAATAGGGATGATGGGTCAGTGACTAGCTTAACATGTCAATGATACAAGAGACATTAATATGGTTGATCCGCAACTCCCAACTGCTGCCAAACCAAATTGCTTTAGCCATTGGGCATTCAAAAAGGATATTTAGAGCAATCGCATCGGTTCATGCAAACTTTTCGTCTATTTTGCACAAAAAAAACTATTTTTTTTCTAATTTATACACCAATTTTTATAAGACACCCACATCAGTCTATCTATTCTACATATCTATTCAATAAAATATTCAATCTTTTACAATTTTTTATTATTTCCTCACTCACTACCCCTCTCTTTCACAAACCCAATACTACCAAAAAATACTAAAATATTAAAAGCACGAGTTATAGTAACTGTGCATATATGCACGGTTCCTGTAGCTTGTGCATTTATGCACAATTTTACACCCGCTGATGTGGGTGTTTTTTTGCTCAAAATGTATAAAATGTGCTACATTTTGTATTTTGCAAGATTTTACATGAGCTGATGGGGTTACTCCATAAGATTATGTAACATCTTTGTGCAATGGGCACAAAGTATCCATAAAACTCAACCTTTTAGCAAGACTATCCTTAGTAGGTACCACATCAGTACCAATCCTCCACGAAAACTTTGTCACCATTTAATGTAGCTTAAAGCATTAGCATCCGGATGTAAAAAAAGTTCTATTTTGTATCTTCACACACCACTTTATTTATTTTACCAACCCATTTTACAACTCACCCTACATCACCCTACGTCTCAGTTTCTATTTTTACATATAAGAGCATTCACATCAGCTCTGGTATAAGTGTGTAAAATACACATTTTGATCACTTTTACACATTTTGAACCAAAAAACACTCCACATCAGTTCTTTCAAAATCATGTAAACTTGTGGAAATTTATAAACGAGCTACACTACTCGTGTAAATTTACACGGGCACTGTAGCTCGTGTATTTAATTTTTTAATAATTTTTTCTCCCTCCTCCCTAACTGACTCTCATCTCCTACCTCTCTTCCCCAACATCCAGCGCGCCAGAATCAACTAAAAATGAACCCAAACAAACCCACACACAAACAAACCCAAACGGCCAGAATCAACTGAAAATTAACCCAAACAAACCCACACACAAACAAACCCAAACGGATAGAGATATCGGTGCTTATCGGAACGATCTGGGTCGCCGGAGCTCGTGGGTCGGCCGGTGAAGCGTGGATCGGCCGGTGAAGAAAGGATCTGGATCGTCGGAGCTCGTGGGTCTTGCTTGATCGGAGCTTGTGGATTAGACCGAGAGGGAGAGATCGGAGCTTGTGGATCGGAGCTTGTGGATCGGAGTTAGGGAGATCGGAGCTGTGGATCGGAGCTTGTGATCGGATCGTCGTGAACCTCGGTTCGTGGGTCACCGTGAAGCTTGGTTTGTGGGTCGCCGTGAACCTCGGTTCGTGGGTCGTCAGAGCTCGGTTTGTGGGTCACCGTGAACCTCGGTTCGTGAGTCGCTGGATCTCGGTTCGGCCGGTGAAGAACTGATTTGGGTTGTAGTTTTTGAGAAAGAATGAGAGATGGTAGAAGAGAGAAGGTAGAAGAGAGAGAGAGAGAGAGAGAGAGAGAGAGAGAGAGAGCTGTTCAGCAAAAATGAATAAAGAGAGAGAGAGAGATAACGCGCGCATATAATTAGAGTCCGTTGAGGGAAATAATAAAAAAAATGAGAAGAAAGAATATTTTATTGAAATAACTTGTAAAATAAATGGATTGATGTGGGTGTTTTGTAAAAGTGGTAGTGTAAAATAAAAAAAGTAAGTTTTTAGTGTAAAAATGGATGTGTAAAATACACATACTAATGTGAATGCTCTAACTCATTAAAATAATAAAAACTACACAATCAAATAATATAAAAAATTTGTTTCTCTCTCTTCTCTTCTATCTCTCCTTCCTCTCTTTTCCTCTTTGTCTCTTTCTTTAGTAAACCCACGCAACCCACCTTCCACCAAAACTCAGCCACAAACGTCAATTCTTCACAGTAGCCACCACCAGCACAACAATTAAAACCAAGTAATCAATCACCACTAGTACAACAATCAAAACCAACTACCACCACCACAGTTAATACCCATCCCAAAATTAAACCCCATGGAAAAAAAAAAAAATCAACCATAACAGCCACCACCACCACTTGGAATCCATCACCAACACCTTAAAAAACCACCAAAATCACAAAGAGGGAGAGAGATGAGACATAGAGACCCTGCCAAACCCATAGCCCCTGCCGAACCCACCCCCCACATCCACTGCACAACCCACAACAACCACCAAACAACCCACCATCACCAAAACCCACCATCAACGAGACCTATCATAGTGACCCACCACCAAAACCCAACCACCGATTCAACTCCACCACCGAAACCTAACCCAATAACCACCAAATTGCCACCCCTGAAACCCAGCCACCACACCACCGAAACCAATCCAGCAACCACTGAATCTCCACCCCTAAAACCCAGCCATCACAAATTTGCTCCAACCAAAATTGTGTCAGACAAGAAAAGATAGAATAGAGAGAAATAAAGAGAATAAAGAGAAGATGGAGAAACGGAGAAGAGAGAAATAGAGAGAGCAGAGGAAGAGACGGAGAAGAGTGAAATAGAGAGAAGACAGAGAAGAGAGAGAGAGAAGAGGGAGAGTTAATAAAATATTAGTATTTAAGTTTACATCTGGTGAACAGTGAGGTTACATATATGTTACCTTACTGTAGCAAGGGTGGAAAAAAATTTGGGTTTACAAACTCGGATGGAGCATGGTTTTAAGGGCTTAGAGCATCTTCAGCAGTTTCTCTAAATTTTTGTACTGTTTGGAGAATGAACAGTAACATTTAGATTTTACCTACACACTTTTTCAAATACAATTTCCAATAAATTCTCTATCCCATTCTCTATCTCATTTAAATATTATTTTTTAATTCATTCTTTATTCTTTTTTTTTTATCATCATTTATTTTTCTTATATTCATCCCAACAATTATATTTTTCAATGAAAAGTGTTACGTTTACAACATTTTTCGCAATACTTTTACAACAAAATTTATGTTAAAAATTGTTACTAGTTTTAATTTGAATCCACCACTGAAATTATTTTTTTACTCACTAATATTAACTAATAATAGTCTATTACTTAAAATTTATTGTAAAAATATTGTGATAGTATTTGTCAATTAAGATTTTTTATTTTTATATTATTTTTTCTTTCTTCCAATTCATTCTCATCCATACGTTTATTTCTTTTCTTTTTTTTTTCTTTTTCTTGTTTTTATTCTCCACACACGTGTCCACCTATATCTATACCCCCACCCCCTCCTGTTATTTTCTTTTTCTCCCTCACATTCAAGAACACTACGGACTCTCTCTTTCATTCTCTAGCTCTCACTTTTTTTTTTAAAATTTTTTTTTTTACTTTTTCTATTTCTACTTGATTCTAGAACACTCTCTAGCATGATCTTTCTATTTTCTTTCCTCTTGAGCTCACTTCACACACACACACAACCGACCATACCATTGTCGATCTTTTTTTTTTTTTTTCTTCTTCCTTCTTTTCTTGTTCTGATGCACTTTGTTCTTACAATGGAGCTTAGATAGGCTTTCATACTCATGATCTGTTGTTTTTGTTTTAATTTTAGATTTGTTGTTCTAATTAAATTTGTATTTTTTCTTGTTCTTGATCTGTTGTTTCTATTCTGATTTTAGATTGTGTGTGTTTTGATTGTGTTTTACCAATGGAGAGAGAGACACAGATGAACAAAGAACACAGGAGAAAAGAGAAAGATTTTTTTTTTTTTATTCAGCCGGGTATTTTTTTAAGATAAAATAAGAGAGTAGAGTTGCTACAGTGTTCCCTAAATTAAGAGAATTACTGTAGCAACTTGAAAAATAAATTTAGAGTAGCTGTGCGTTTGGAGAAGCTGCTGGAGTGTGTACAGTAACATTTGGTGGTCCAAATTTAGCTTTACAATATATAGCTGTTGGAGATGCTCTTAGAAGGTAAAATAGCAACCCGGGGGGGTGGGGGAGGGAGGTGGGGTGGGGTTGACACTCCTAATGCTAGTGCTCTTAAGCTTCCAGAGTTTCTACCACAGTGCCTCAACAAAGGCATTTAATCTAAGTTCTTAGCTTAAGTTATATGCAAACTTAGCTAAAAATTTACTTTTAGGATCCTTTACGTAGATCAAATTATTTGGTTTAGGAATGATAGGTATCATGATCTTGTTGATTGCCTTTATTAATTCTGCATCAAAAAGGTTTGCTACTAGTACTGCTCTTCAGCTACTGATGATGGGGTTGATCAGGCTCGTCACCCAGCAAAGGGTGTTTTTGGAGTACAAACTAATATTTAGGCCGCTCACAATGATTTTACACAATACGAGGCAGCAACTTCGCTTGAAGAGGGTGGGGTTCTGTAATTGCCTAACTTAATAGGACTTTAACATGCACAAGTTACCATGAGAGTGAGAAAATAGAAACCAAATTAAGTGCACAAATGATAAAGAAATATTAAATAATGCAACTCACTTGATAATATAATATCACAAATACAATGTCACTTGATTACAATAGAAAACAAGAACAAAGCAACAAATTGAAATTGACAAAGTTAAATAGTTAGATTAGAAGAAGCCTACAAATTACTTGTCTACTCCTACTCTTAATAGTCACGTGAGGGGCAAAGACATCCCTACAAACATGTCACTACACGAGATGAACCTCGGTTTAGTGAATTGAAGTTGGCCTTAGGTGTAATAGGACTCCCAATTACTGCGCATGATCATATACTTGGTGCTCCCCGTCGGTTGTTGGAACGACGCGAGCAGCTGGGCCTCAATTCAGAAAGATGAAGAGCCCAAAAGTATAAATAGGGGGTTGCCATGAGGGGGATCTCCATTCCTATGGACATGGATTGGTTACGCTTGATAGAGGATTGGATTGTTGGATGAAGTGTTGGAGATTTTGGAGCTGGTTTTCTTGTAGACTTCAATCTTTCATTTGTAGGCAATAGGTGGTAGTTATTTATAGCCAATAACTACCCCACAAATCAAGGAGGGGGTAGTATATGTGCAGGAAATAACTACCACTTACAAGTGTCATCTTTTTGCCAATTTATCTCCTAAATGGCATAATTAACTACTATTTTATTTTTATATAAACATGGTCCCTTGGGTTTGATGGATCCTCAGGTTTTGTCTTAAAGCCATCATGCCAAGGCACCCAAGGATCCAACCAAACATCTATAGATGATCCATCTCCTACTAAGTTGTAAGCACGGTGCTTCTCAATCAATTGCTAAGATTTTTCTATGGCTTTCCAAATTGGTGAATCAACCTTGACAGGTTCTCTTTAGGCCAATATTTTCTGAATTTATTTTTTCTTTTAAGCATATTTATGCAGAAACCATCCATTCCATAAATGACCATCCAACCAAGTTTGGCTATTAAAGAAGTATTAAAGTCTTTGAATCTCCTAGAGGCTAAAGCTCCAGCCTTCTTTAGGGAGGAAGAGATGATCCCAAAATTTTCAAACTATGTATCTACCACTTAATTGCTTTCAAAACCTTCCTGTTAATGCATCAAGTTTTTCACAAGTTAAATAGGGGTTTCGGGGTAAGATTGTGTAAGTGGGAATTACTTGAACTCTAAAATTTATCATTGTGCTCCTCCCAGAATAAGATAATAATTTACTCCTCCATCCAAGCAATCTTGCCTCAAATTTTTCTTGGAGGTATTAAAAGTTCTTGGACCTATTTCGGGTCATCATAGGGGTTTCCAAATAAATTATTTCTTCTGGCAAACCTTCATATTCATATTCTGCTTCAATTCCCTGCTAGATGCTTGTACTTTTTTACATTGAAAAGACTAGCCCAAATTTCTGCATGTTGATCATTTGCTTAGAGCCCTAGACTAGTTGTAGTAGGTTTCCTGGCACATATTCAAGTCATTGGCTTCATGCTAAATGCTTTAGAGATTAAAATAATATCATTTGCATACATCACGAGTTATTGTTGAGCTTGTAATGCTTTCTATCAAGTGGGTGTTTTTGTCTGAAATGATTCTTATCATTTGATGATTGCTTGAGTTGTGCCTAAAATCGTCATGAAATTACAATGAAAATTTTCCCCATGTTAAGGGAAATAATTCACTAAATAAAGCAAATTCCATATGCTGAGTATTAGGATTATTCTAGTGATTTCAAACAATTACAGTCATATGAAGTTATACACCTTAAATTCAACAAAATAAAAAAGAAAAGAAAAAGAATTACAATTGTTACAAAACTTGGAGGTGAGACATTCCATCAGGTATTCTTAGCGATGTTGTCGTTGTAAGCCAACATCTTTATTGCATATGAAAGTGACAAATATTGTGTTGATCGAATGACAACAATTCCTCCCCCAATAAACTTTCTCACATTCGATATTTGATCACATAATATAAATTCAATTTTGAGAAGTTCTACAGGCTTTCTAAACAAAATATTCATATAATCCTTATGAGTTACTCATGTTCAACACAAGCATATAGAACCATGAGCCAATGAAAAGAACGAGTTCACATAGGTTTAGGAGTGGAGACGTACTCTAATTAGGAAATGTTTCTCATACATTATCAAATTTGAAATGTGACTATTATAACTAATAATATAATTTAGAAACTTATCCAATTTAAATGTACAATAATCAAGCAATTGGGTTTATATTTGAGTAATATATGTCAACTACAAGATAAAGAGCTACATGCATGACTTGAGATCAAAGTTAAGATACAAGCTTAGAAAGGTGTTAGGCAGACAAGCTCACTTTATCCAAGGATTAGCCACCACTTATATGATGAAGGCCATAATCAACTTAGGATCTAACGAAGTTGGTTCCCTTGTTACAAGGAACAATTATATATTTTTTAATCACGCACATGAACTACCCAAATCACGTAGTAGGGGATGGATTGACCTAATTCTAGGGTTTGTAGTATTTATTCTTAGGAAAGTAGTGTGAAACTGAAAATAAAAGAGAACATACATGGGTGGTTCTGTTGCACCACAATTAAACTTGGAATAGATAGAAAACTAGTTTCTTTTATTCAAAAAGAAAAGTGTCTACGGATGCACCCTCTTACGACAACAACCCTAATCTACATATTTAAACTAAAACAAATGAAAAAAAGAAAAGCAAACTCAAAGAAATGTTGAAATTAAATTTAGAAAATAAAGAAATATTGAATCTAGATGTAATTTTTTAAAGGAATTGACCTAGGCCTGAAGACCACTTAACTTATTTGGCCAATCCTAGAATCCTTGTCAAGTACGACAACAAAAACATTATTCTAATGGTTTTTGTTTTTCCTACACTAAAAAAAAAAAAAAAAAAAATTATATATATGTTAATGTATATTATGTTATGGGCTTTAGGCCCAGCTAGTTTTCTTGTATAGCACATTTTTACTTGTACTACACTTTACTTGTACTACACTTTACTTGTACCTCACACATATGCTTACTTGTACCACACACATATGCCTCCTATATAAAGGCATCGCATGTATATTCATTCTTCATGAAATACAATATAATCATTCAGTATTTCTAACATGGTATCAGAGCCACTGCTCTGACCTTTTCTTAGCAGTCTTATTTTTACTGGTGTTACTCCAATCACAACATCGCTTCCGCTATCACAACAGTCACTGCAGCCTTTCGCCGTTGAACCCCCGACGTCTTCCAAGCGTTGTCTTCGGGTTCCGAACCTGCAGCCGCTGTCGTTAAGGAGTCCAACACCGCACAAGATCACTGCACGTGTCATCCTGCCTCGAATATTGCTCCAATCATACTTCTGGAGGTATCACTGAGATCGTCTTGGAACGATCTACCTTTTTGGTGAAAGCCTCGCCGTCATCGGAGCTCCCACGCGCCGTCACGCGCCGCTTGAACATTCTGCGACTGTGCCACACGCGCCCCACGTGCTGCACGCGCCGTCCTCAGGTAGGGCTGACGTCACCCGTGACGTCATCAGTACCACGTCAGCCCTAACTTACGTCAGCATCCAGTCACCTGCTGACATCAGCGCCACGTCATCCTGCTGACGTCATCTTCGTTGACCGTTGACTGTTGACTTTTACCGGCCGTTGACTGTTGACTTTGACCGTTGACTTTCAGGGGTTGACTTTTTCAGTCCAGGTGCTCCTTACCCAGTTTTTCGCGTAGATTTCATTTTTGCAGTCCATTTTTGCATATTTTGCTTCTAAATGAAGAATAAGGACAGGTCTTCTTCTTATTGCAATAATCGTCGCTGCCAATCAATCAAACGTTTTTGCAATTTTTGCAAACGTTTTGGCCACAATATTGAGACTTGCTATCATCGCAACACATCAGTCATTTCAATTTCTGCTGCTACTGTTGCTAACACTGAGAGTTTCCAACCAATGCCTCCTGTCTCTGCACAGTCTAAGTCTTCTGGATCCACTTTCTCCATTTCCAGAGATGACCTTATAAGTATCATCGCCAATGTCATACGTGTGGTTGGTAATGCATCTTCTTCCTCTTCTCTCTCAGCTTTATCTGGTATGTCTCCTACCTCTTGGCTTATGGATTCTGCTTGTTGCAATCACATGACACCTCACTCGTCTTTATTTTCTGACCTTAAACCTGCACCGCACCCTCTTAATATTCACACAGCAAATGGTTCCACTATGTCTGGTCATAATATAGGTTCAGTTTCAACCTCTAACCTCTCGGTTCCTGGAGTCTTTAATGTTCCTGACCTTTCTTATAATTTATTTTCTGTGGGACAATTAGCTGAGTTGGGTTATCATATTACCTTTGATTACTCTGGGTGCATTGTGCAGGATTCTAGGACGGGACAAGAGCTTGGGACCGGTCCCAGAGTTGGGCGTATGTTTCCCGTGGACAACCTTCGTCTTCCACTTGTCGCTCCTGTTTCTATTGCGGCAGCTGCTGCAATTTCTTCCACTCCTTCCCTTGCACTTTGGCATGCTCGCCTTGGTCATGCATCTTCCTCTCGGGTACAACAATTGGCTTCTAGATGTTTGTTAGGTTCAGTGTCTACAGAAAATTTTGATTGTGTTTCATGTCAATTAGGAAAACAACCAGCTTTGCCTTTCAATACTAGTGAATCCATATCCACTGATATCTTTGACCTTATTCATTCTGATGTTTGGGGGCCTTCTTCTGTCTCTAGTATTGGTGGGTCAAGATATTTTGTTGTCTTTGTTGATGACTACTCTCGCTATAGCTGGATTTTTAATATGAAACATCGTTCTGAATTATTAGAAATATATTCTAATTTTGCAAAAATGGTTGAAACTCAGTTTCCAGACGCATCAAAATTTTTCGATCTGATAATGCTCTTGAATACACTCAATATGCTTTCCAAGCTGTTTTGCATTCCTATAGCACTGTTCATCAACTAACTTGTCCAGGTACCTCTCAGCAAAATGGTAGAGCCGAACGAAAACTTTGTCATATTCTTGACACTGTTCGTGCTCTCATTCTCTCTGCTAAAGTTCCTGCTCCTTTTTGGGGTGAAGCTGCTCTTCATGCTGTTCATACTATTAATCGCATTTCGAGTCCTGTTATCCAAAATCAAACTCCATATGAGCGCCTTTTTGGGTCACCTCCAGATTATCACCACCTTCGCTTCTTCGGTTCTGCTTGTTTCGTTCTTCTTCAACCACATGAGCATAACAAACTTGAGCCTCGGTCAAGGCTTTGTTGTTTTCTTGGCTATGGCGAAACTCAAAAGGGGTATAGGTGTTATGATCCTGTCTCTCATCGTCTTCGTATCTCCCGTAATGTTGTCTTTTGGGAACATCGCCTCTTTGTTGAGCTTTCTCATTTTAATGCTTCCTTGTCTTCCTCCTCTGTCTTAGACCTTTTTCCAGATGAGACACATATTCCTTCTGTAACTGCTCCTGATCCTCCTGTAGTTGCTCCTGATTCTGTTGCTGTAGACTTCTCTGTCCAACCACCAGATATCATTGATCCCTTTCCTAGTTCACCTTTTAATGAACAGGTGGAAGATGAACAGGTTGAAAACGAGCTACCCAACCCCAATCCTGAGCTTGGATCTCCTGCTCCTGCTCCGCCTGAAGATCTTGCACAAGACATTCCACCTCGTCACTCAACTCGAGTAAGATCTATTCCTATACATTTACTTGACTATCATTGTTACACTGCTCTTGCTACACTACACGAGCCTCACACCTATCGTGAGGCTTCCACTGACCCTTTATGGCAGATTGCAATGAAAGAGGAACTTGATGCATTATCTAAAAACCATACTTGGGATTTGGTGACACTTCCTCCTGGGAAATCTGTGGTTGGTTGTAAGTGGATCTACAAGATCAAGACTCGTTCTGATGGGTCCATTGAGCGCTACAAAGCTCGTCTTGTTGCAAAAGGTTTTACACAAGAGTATGGGATTGATTATGAAGAGACCTTTGCTCCGGTTGCTCGTATCTCATCTGTTCGTGCCCTCTTAGCTGTTGCTGCTGCCAGTAAATGGGACCTTTTTCAGATGGATGTCAAAAATGCATTTCTTAATGGGGATTTAAGTGAAGAAGTGTATATGCAACCTCCTCCTGGTCTCTCTGTTGACTCAAACAAGGTTTGTCACCTTCGACGTGCACTTTATGGCCTTAAACAAGCTCCACGAGCTTGGTTTGCCAAATTCAGCTCTACCATCTCTCACTTGGGTTACATGGCCAGTCACTATGATTCTGCCTTATTTCTTCGTCGCACTGACAAAGGCACTATTTTACTTCTCCTATATGTGGATGATATGATCATAACTGGTGATGACCTCAGTGGCATTCAAGAACTCAAGGTTTTTCTCAGTCAGCAATTTGAAATGAAAGATCTTGGACATCTCAGCTACTTCTTGGGTCTTGAAATCACTCATTCTACAGATGGACTTTATATTACTCAAGCCAAGTATGCCTCTGAACTCTTGTCTCGCGCTGGACTTACTGATAGCAAGACTGTTGACACTCCAGTTGAGCTTAATGCGCATCTGACTCCCTCGGGGGGGAAACCATTGACTAATCCCTCTCTTTACAGACGCTTGGTTGGCAGCTTGGTTTATCTCACTGTCACTCGTCCAGACATTTCTTATGCTGTTCATCAGGTGAGCCAGTATCTGTCTGCTCCACGATCGACTCACTATGCTGCTGTTCTGCGCATTCTTCGATACTTAAAGGGCACTCTCTTCCATGGTCTTTTCTACTCTGCTCAGTCTCCTCTTACTCTCCGTGCATTTTCTGATGCTGATTGGGCAGGAGACCCCACTGATCGCAGGTCCACCACTGGTTATTGCTTTCTTCTTGGTTCTTCTCTGATTTCTTGGCGAAGTAAGAAACAAACTTATGTGGCCCGCTCCAGTACTAAAGCAGAATATCGTGCCCTTGCTGATACTACATCTGAGCTCCTTTGGCTACGCTGGCTTCTCAAAGACTTAGGTGTGTCTACATCCTCTGCTACTCCTCTTTATTGTGACAATCAGAGTGCTATTCATATTGCTCACAATGATGTCTTCCATGAACGGACTAAACACATCGAGATCGATTGTCATTTTATCCGTTTTCATCTTGTCCATGGTGCTCTCAAGCTGATCTCAGTCTCCTCTAAAGATCAACTTGCAGATATCTTCACTAAGTCACATCCTAAGGGACGCCTTCGTACTTTGGTTGACAACCTCAAGTTGGTCTCACATCCACCTTGAGTTTGAGGGGGGCTGTTAATGTATATTATGTTATGGGCTTTAGGCCCAGCTAGTTTTCTTGTATAGCACATTTTTACTTGTACTACACTTTACTTGTACCTCACACATATGCTTACTTGTACCACACACATATGCCTCCTATATAAAGGCATCGCATGTATATTCATTCTTCATGAAATACAATATAATCATTCAGTATTTCTAACATATATATATATATACACACACATACTATTTTGGAAAATGTTCTCCAAATTTGGAGAAAAACCTTTCAAACTCCTCATTTATCTTTTTATTTGATGTGAATTGTGAAAATTTAACTATTGGATTGAATGTTTTTATTATATCCTCTATACTTGTAAAATTTCAAAATGATTAAAGATCAATACCTATGTCTTTAATCAAAATTTTAAACTTCAAGTTTTTGTGATTTAAAATAATGCATGTAAAATAAGTTTATTGATTGGATAGTAAATAACATCAGATTTGAACGAAATTTTATATGAATGTTATGAATATTGAGCACATACAATCTAAGAATTAGATTTTCAAAATTCACATCTGATAAAAAATATAAGAGAAGTTTGAAGAATTTATTTGGAGAAAAAACCTGTCCTACTTTTTTTTAAGATTAATTATTTGAAAACAACTTTTATAAACACAAACTTAGATTTCTAATCAAGAGTCTCAGATCTTTTTATCTTCTTCATTTAAAAATTTTTCTTTCACCTTTCTAGCTAGTTTGTATGGCTACAAATGAAGCCACATATGAAACTTCTAAATGTCCCTAGTCGAATTTTAAATCACTTTATTTCTCATTCATATATAGTATTGAAATAATTTCTATTTTGAAAGTTATTTAATATATGGAGTGTGTAATATTATAAATAAGTTTGATCTAAACCAACTCTTTTTGTATATGAGTCAACATACTAATAATTAAAACGACTTATTAGAAAGACTAAACAACCAATTAGAAATGTCAAAAAATCCCCGCTATTGGGAGATGTATCTTACACTCTCTTAATTAAAGTAGAGAGGACAATTTCTCTCTCTCTCTCTCTCTCTCATATATATATATATATATATGTATATTTTGCTCAGTATATACAGTGCTTTAAATAATCGCGATCCTGGCATCTTGAAATCTCTAGATATATACCTGGACTGAATTGATTTTGATATCCATATAAAATATGCATACTATGAGATTCATGTGACGTGAGGCTCAATTAGCTAAACTCATTGTAAAATTTCTCTCCTAAAGTGTGAAGATATGAGGTTAACATTTTTATTTAAAAATGCTAGTAGGTCAGTTAGGATATACTATTTTCGAGTTTAATACCACAAGAGAAAAGATATTACAGAAATTTCTCAAACTGTAAGGAATGACAGATTTTAATTATGATAGGAAACAAAAACCTTCGCGGCAATACAAATTGGGATGGAGGAGCCTTTGTGATTAAAAATCACTTAGAACAATCTGTCAAGAAGGGATGTTTCTCATGGCATACAAGGAATAAGAAGATCAGCAATCTTCTAACTATTCACGAAGCGCTAGCTCTACGCTGCTTGGAAGGAAGGATATAGAAAAGCCATCTTGTTAGCTCAGAAAACTTAGCGAATGTGCTGGCAACCATAAATACAAACAACAAGGAAGCAGAGATTCTTCTAAGAGATATCCGAACCCAAAAGAGAATGTTTCAAAGTCTACAAATCAAAGTTGCTCCTGAACCCATATTCAAAGAAGTCCAGCAATTGGCGAAGTTGGAAACCCAGTCTTTTGTGCACACTCTTTGATTTTCCATCGTTCCCCCCCACCCCACCCCCCCCAAAAAAAAAAAAAAAAAAAAAAAAATGCTGCACACCTTGAGTGGGTACTTTAATCATCTATAAATTTCCACATAAAGTAAATTGTTTACTATTTCACTGATGGACTTTTGGCTAGCAGTTTTGAGGTAAAATAAACTCTTTTGTGTGTGTGTTGGGGGGGTGGGGGGGGGGGGGGGTGGGGTGGGGGGAGAGGGATAAAAGTAGCTTATTGGCTTATATATCGTTAAAAATTCATAATTGTGGGAAGAAATATGAATCTCTTTAATAATGGTTCGAAAATGCTGATTAGAAGTTTTGAACTCAGGACTTTATAGATTTCATGGGGCCTAGCTGCAAAGGCCAACCAATTAGAGTTTATTGATATAAAGTAACATTTATTTAGTGTATAAGTTATTAGGGGTTATTGTTGTATTTTTTATATAACAATAATTGGGGGGAGGGGGGGGGGGGGTTTAGATTGAATGTTTACAGTAAAAATACTAGAAGGTGTCAATCAATTAATTGAGTTACAAAGTTTTTGACTACGAGGGTTATTATCAAAATGAATGAACTATGAAAAATTTATAATTTTATATTATTCTATGTTTATTAAAAATGTAATTTTCTTCTTTAAATTCATATTAAAAGGCTCATTTTCCTCTTACCAATTTTGAATTATATTGAAGGCACATATATGATATACATGTAGTTGGATATCATACCATTTCCCATTAATTTGTCCTGACTGGTTAAGCGTTCCTTGATTCCAATCATCTTCTTGTTTAGAAAAGGTTTTTAGAAACATTATATGAAAAAGAAAAAAAAAATGTTTTTTTTAACAGTTTTATATTTTTCATAAAACTGGTGGTATCAAAACTTTTCTAAAATGATTTATTAACAAATAGCTTAAAAGCACCAATTGACCAAACCCTATATTCAATGGTGATACTTTTCTTTTTCTTAATTAGTTCTTAGCAATACAAAGAAAGAAAGAAACAATGATGCATCAGTCTTCACTTCGTTTCATTGGAAATGGAGAAAAATTCATTTCACTATTAATATTTTAATTTTTAGAATCTAATAATGTCCAAATTGTCATCTAAGTGACACTGAATACAAAATTAAATATCTGCTACTTAATTCGAACCATGAAATTGATCAATTTCAAATAGAAAAGATCCTAAATTCCTAGTAGGTCATGATTGGTTTAAACTCTAGTTTTGTTAAATGCGATTAGGTTAATTGAAAAAAAATATCAAAGGTATGTATGGGATGATTAATTCCATCTTAATTAACGTGCTAACATTTTGTATTTCTTTGCTATAAAGTAGGAAAAATGTCAGCATCATCTAATAATCTTATCTAGTTGATTATTGTTAGAATTACAGGTACTACAAGCTTTATTACATTGGTCTTATAAACAGAAGTGTCATCAATTAGAAAGAGACAATTCAAAATTCAGTTATGAGATTGTTGAAATCTCCAATCATATTCATTATCACATCAGATTGTAAGGCTCATGTAATAAAACTTGTAATACCTTTAGTATTTTCCTTGTAATTATAGGATATTAAATGACATCTTCCTCTCTTTGAGGGAGTAATCTAATCTTTATTTTAAAGCTATTTTGGGTTTAAGATCAATGTCTTTTATACTCACATTTTGACTAGTTCTTGCCTCATTAACATGTATCTTTCATCTATAGATTCCCCCACTCCCAAATTGAGTATCTTCTAGTTTTCATGAAAGATAACGCTCCTCCCAAAAAAAGGTTTACATTCGATAATGCTTTCATGAAAGATAACGCTTTTTATTTTTTGTACATGACTTTATGTTAAATTTATATGGATTTTATATGACATTTATATCTCATATATAAGAGATTTTTTTTAATTAAAAAAAAACTTGATAATTACAATGCAAGTGGGAGAACTTAACCACATGATCGAAAAGATCAAGAAGTATTAGAATTTGAATCTACAATTGAAAAGATCAAAAAGTGCAAATTGAACTACAACCTTCTAGTCCCTCAAAAAAAAAAGAAAAAAAAAAGAAAAAAAGAAAAAAAAAAGAACTACATCCTTCTTGACTTATATTACTTTTATTGCTTTTATTTTTATGTTTTTTCAATTAATGTGATATTTATACGCACATATGAAATATATAAAGACTTGAATCACTAGTGTTTGAGCCAACACAATTTTTTTTTTTTTTTTTATACATGAATAATAATTAGGTGTGAAGTGAATTTGAACTCGAAATAAATTTTTTTAAAGATAATTACAACATGTTATTAATTCTGTAGTTCGAATTCTTTCTCTCTTAAACTCTTAAGCATTTTGTGTGTGAGAAGGTGTCAATTTAGTTACAAAGCTTTTGATATTGAAATATGTTTAGTGGTAAACTACAAAACTCTTGATACATGCCAACAATTAGGAGACCAATTAATAATAGAAAATACTAAAAATATTACAAGTTTTACTATATGAAACTTCTTAATTGATGTAATAATGAATGTGGTTCATGAGTTTTAATTACCTCGTAACTAAAGTTTGTATTTATTTTAAAAAAAATTTAATTTAATTAGTGACAGATTAGTTGTAAAATTAATGTAGGAAAAGTTGCGGTAGAACTTTGGAATTTAGTGTGGAACATTGCCACGTCAGATGAGGGTGTGGGTCCACAAGGAGAGCGGCCGCCACAATACGGTTAGCCGAGTGGTCTTCCAAAAGAACGAAATTGACCTTTACACGCACACACAGAAAGGCGCGCTATAGAAATGAGGACAGACTGTTTTATTACAAGGAGGAGGAGGAGAAACAGAAACAGAAACAGAAACAAAAATGAAAGAAAGAGAAAAACAGAGGAGCTCCATCATCCACCACTAATGTTTAATCATCTAAATATCAATCAATATCAGACACGAAGAAGCATTCAAAATATTACCAATCAATTTCTTCGCCTCCGATTACGGTGTCCCTCCCGTCCACACGCACACTCTCTCTCTTCACACTTTCTTACATATATACTGTTTTATATATATTATCCTCCCTCCGCCACGTGTCCTCTCACACCCAAACAAACAAACAAACAAACAGAATTCTCTCTCTCTCCATTTATTTCTAACTATTTCGGCGCTTCCTTTTTGCCTCGATATAGGTATATATCGCTACCTTTTTATAACAAACTTTCCCCGCCCCTCTCTTTCTCTCTCTCTCTCTCTCTCTCTCTCTTTTTTTTTTTTTTTTTTCCTGGTCCAACCAAAATATTGACGATTTTCCGTGTTTTTGGTTTTGGTTTTGGTTTTGGTTTTCATTTTCCTTTTGCTTTGCTTGTTAACGAAGGCGAAGGCAAAGAAGGCAAGCTATACCAACTTCTATCTAGCTTTACATTTTGTTCAACCTAGCTAGCTAAAATCAATCAAACATGATCGAGCTTATTCATTCGTTACTCTCACAAAAAAAAAAAAAAAAAAAAAATTTCGGTCACATTCAATGTCGTTTTCTTGAGCTTTCCGTGAACTTTCCCGCTAAATTTTCACCATCTATCTAGATCGATCGCACTACTCTTCAAGCAATTCGATCAATTTTTTCTTGTCTCGATCGCTAGTAGTCATTTTCTGTACGCTCATGGATTCTGTATTTATATATGATCGTTTTGCCAAACGGAAGCCTTTAATTATTGAGTTTGTTTATATTATTATATACAAACACAGATTACATTATATATGTACGTATACGTATAGGTGTTGGTTTCTGATCATTGTGAATTCAATTGATATTGGCAGGGCGAGATTGTTTACGTGAATTTCCTTCGCCGAAATCACGCAGAATTTAAGCAATGTCGGAGTTGGGGCAACAACAGGCTCTGGCGAGGAGGCCATCTCGCAGCGCTGCCATGACTACGTTCTCGACGGAGGTGTTTGACAACGAGGTCGTTCCTTCTTCTCTCGCCTCCATCGCTCCCATCCTCCGTGTCGCCACTGAAATCGAAACTGAGCGCCCTCGCGTTGCCTATCTCTGTAATCTACTCCTCCTCCTACTCCATCTCTATCCCTATATATATACATGCATGGACATATTATTCTCTAATATATTATTATCTGAGCTCTTAGAGATAGGGTTATAATTAGGGATGAATTTTTGGTTGTGTGAGTTTGTTTTTAGCTGAAAGTGTTTGGTGATTTTGGAAGGTCGATTCTATGCGTTTGAAAAGGCGCACAGGTTGGATCCAAGCTCGAGCGGACGTGGTGTGAGACAGTTCAAGACAGGGCTTCTTCAACGATTAGAAAGGGTAACACTAACACGCACACATACACACACCTTTTTTTTTTTTTTTTTTTGCTTTTTTTAAATTTTGATTTATCCGAAAAGCTAAGTTGTTCCTTTAAAAAAAAAAAAAAATCTGTAGAGTATTTATTAGGTAATAATTAATTGATTAATTAATTATGGATTAATTTTAGTTTTACCTCGAGTGATATTAATATATATATATATATATATATATATATATATATATGTAATATAAGCGGCGCGACGTGTTGAAGGTGATGAGCAATTGTGATGATCAGATGTGCTCAATCGCATTATAGCTTGGGTAAAATCGGGATGTGATAGGATGGACTTTTTTATTCATAAAATTCCAAAAAAAAAAAACTTCTTAAATTACATTTTTGCCAATGATTACCAGTATAATTACTAACTTGACACTGCATTTGGATCCATTCGTTGAAGCTTGGAATTTGGTCATATTCGGGTATACAATAATTATTATAATTACCAATTTACTATGTCGTTGTTGAAGAAGATTTTATGCATTTGCTGCTGAAAAATGGCTGAATTCAATCAAATGGGGTTATTTATTTATTTATTTATTTTTTCTAAGATAACTGAATTCACGACTTTCAAAGTGGCGAAAAGCTTAACACCTTTTTCTCAGAAGAAGAAAATATTATCCATAAATCTATTTCAAGCGTGAGGTGAGAGAATTGATTGGAGTGTTTTTGACTGACTGATCAGGACAACGCTTCTAGTCTTGCCTCTCGGGTGAAGAAGACAGATGCAAGGGAAATTGAAAGCTTTTATCAGCAATACTATGAACACTATGTTAGAGCTCTTGACCAGGGGGAACAGGCTGACAGGTATGTATATATATATATATCAAATGATTGTTTCTTATTTAGTAATTTTTTTTGGGGGGGTGTTTGTTTTCTCTTGTATATTTTCCGTGATCAGATATCGGTTATAATTTGCATTTCGAAATTCTTGACAGAGCCCAACTGGGAAAAGCTTACCAGACTGCTGGAGTGCTTTTTGAAGTGCTTTGTGCAGTTAATAAGACAGAGAAAGTTGAAGAAGTTGCTCCTGAGGTTTGTCCAATTAATAGTCATTGCTACTTTAATTTAATTTATCCTGGAAAATTAAAAGTGGGTGTTTTGCTGCATTTATCATTCTTTGTTGTTGCAATTAATGTCCACAATTTAATTTGATG
The DNA here is from genome assembly GCA_023736055.1 of Quercus glauca. NCBI lineage: Eukaryota > Viridiplantae > Streptophyta > Magnoliopsida > Fagales > Fagaceae > Quercus > Quercus glauca. The sequence goes on from CM043320.1 coordinate 28,426,143, forward strand.
CCACGGCATGCACCATGAGCAGATTATTGCGGCTGCCAAAGATGTACAAGAAAAGACGGAAATTTATGCACCATATAACATCCTTCCTTTGGACTCAGCCGGTGCTTCACAGGCTATCATGCAGCTTGAAGAGGTTTTTATTCTTCTCTTCTGCTGTGGTTGACTGACTGACTCCAGCATCTTGTTTTTCAATGCCTAGTTGGCATGGCGTTCAAGTTTGTTGCATTCTGTTTATACCAGGTTAAGGCTGCTGTGGCTGCACTGTGGAACACTCGTGGCTTGAGCTGGCCCAGTGCTTTCGAGAAACATAGGCAGAAAGCAGGAGATTTGGACCTTCTTGATTGGCTAAGGGCCATGTTCGGTTTCCAGGCATGTTAAGGAATTAATTATTATTAAGGATTCTGAGAGCTAGAGTCACTATGTGACCTTCAAGAAGTGTCTAATGCATTTGGTTTATTTTTGTGTCAACAGAGAGACAACGTCAGGAACCAGAGGGAGAATTTGATTTTGCTACTTGCAAATGCTCATATAAGGCTTCATCCCAAGCCTGAACCCCTTAACAAGGCATGCAACAATTTCTCAGTTTAGAAGAATTTTACATTTTCAACATTCTAGCAATTTAGAGTCAGCAATACGTATCTACAAATAAGTGCAATTTTCAATGTTTGTTGTGCAAAGTTGAAATTTTGAATTGAAATGGGATGTTTATGTGTGTGTGTGTGTTTTCAGTAATTGAATTTCTGACAATTTGAACAGTGTCTCAAGAAATTATCTGGTTCATTCTTGGGTCACAATTATAAATTCATATTTGTTCTGAGCATCGTCTTTGAGAGTAGCTGCCATCTATATGACTTTTAAATCTTGGACTGTGGTTAAACTGTTCTTGTATTTCTTTTAATTTTTATGCAGCTTGATGAACGCGCTGTTGATGCAGTTATGACCAAGCTCTTCAAGAATTATAAAACATGGTGCAAATTTTTGGGACGAAAACACAGTTTAAGGTGAGAGAAAACAGTCTACAGTTTCAAATTGAGCTTTTTATGCATGATCTGGAACTTATGATTTTGAAATTGACAAATCTCATTCCGTATAGGCTCCCTCAAGGACAGCTAGAGATACAGCAGAGGAAGCTACTATACATGGGTTTATATCTTCTCATTTGGGGTGAAGCAGCAAACGTTCGGTTCATGCCAGAATGTCTATGCTATATATTTCATAATGTGAGTACTGTCCTAATGTGTGTATATTTCCTTCTTGGTATTTCTCTCATATGAATACAAAATCTATTTGTAGTATCTTCTGTGAATTATTATGTCTTTGATAACGATGTAAATTTTACTTTCAGATGGCATACGAACTCCATGGCCTATTGGCTGGAAATGTCAGCATTGTTACTGGTGAAAACATTAAGCCTTCTTATGGTGGGGATGATGAGGCTTTCCTGCGGAAGGTTATAACACCCCTGTACCGTGTAATTGAGAAGGTATGTTATTGCAATGTCCTGGCTACTCTGTTCAAACTTAAGATCTATCTTTCTGATACAAGATTGCTTCTAACGACATTCCAGGAAGCTGAGAAAAGCAAAAATGGAAAGGCTTCTCACTCTGCTTGGTGCAATTATGATGATCTGAATGAGTATTTCTGGTCCGTATGGGCTTGATATCAATTTTCAGATTATAATGCTTGTTTGGGTCTCTTCATTAGATTTAGCATTTTTGTTTTTTACGTTTTTTCCAGGTCATCTGATTGCTTCTCTCTCGGTTGGCCTATGCGTGATGATGGTGAATTTTTTAAATCAACACGTGACATCGTGCAGGTTCTCTTTATACTTTTGAGCTTTTCCTACCAAATATCTTAATTTAGGGTATGGGCTCATATCTTAATGTAACTTCTATGCCAGGGAAGAAAGGCTTCTAGAAGAAAATCGGGAAGCACAGGAAAATCATACTTTGTTGAGACCAGAACATTTTGGCACATTTTTCGAAGTTTTGATAGACTGTGGACCTTTTATATACTGGCTCTACAGGTATTTAAGTTCAACAGTGGAAATACTAACCTGATGTTTCTTTTGTCGGTTTCTGGTTCAGTTTGCTTGTGTCAATACTGAAATATCTTGATCTGTTTTATTACAGGCAATGATCATTATTGCCTGGAAAAAGATTAAAGTGGAAGATATATTACAATCGGAAGTCCTACTTGATCTATCCACTATATTCATCACGGCAGCCATTCTTCGCCTCCTTCAAAGTATGACCTGTTCACTATAAGCTGACAGCTCATTTCTTTTCAATTTTATTTATTTATTTTCTACAAATAGCCTTTTTGAATGTTATGGAGGTTGCATCTCTAGAATCCAAGCATCTTACATTATGAAGAAACTACTTAGTACTAAGAGATTTAAAATTTTGGAGAGAAATCTATAATTTATCTTAATACTTCAAAGAATTGTAACTTCGTATTAAATTTAGGTGAGCCTCTAAAAGTAGGTAATATAAGAAGTAGGCAAAAAGAGGAGAGAGAGAGAGAGATTGAATACTGAATTTACTTAAATATTATTTAAAATTGTGAGAAGGACCAACTGATGCAATATTGCACAGTTGTCTTGCTACTATGATGCATGAAATTTTGTCCTTAAAATATCTGTGTGTAAATGTTGTTATACCTTTTTGTTTCTTTGGAATTCATTCTACTTGAAGCTTAGTTTCCTGAAGAAATAAATTATGCTGGAAGCTTTACAAATCTAGAACAAGTTGATTCTTAGATCAGATTTGTTCAATATTTATGAGTTATATGTGGATTTTCACGTAAGAAATATTTTCAATGTAATATTCGGTATCCTGCACTGGGAATGACCTTTTAATATCCAGTATCCAAATGTATTTAAACCTTTGAAAGTGGTTTAGATGTTATTTATGGAAAAACTATTACGAGGACTGGATACGAACACGATTTATCTGTCATTTCTGCATTTCATGGTTATTGCATTGTTGTGGAGCTTCCTTTCAAGTGGGTCCACCATACATCACTTCGTAAAAGAACAAACTTTCTTAGATGAGGCAGAAATGTGCACTCAAGGAATAACATTCCAACCTCCTTCCGTGCTTTCTTTATTACATTATTACACAAAATTTCTGAATTAATATAGACCTTTTCCAGAAACAGGCAGTACCACATTTCTCTAATAAATCATTATACCTTATTAATTATGAAATTTGGTGACCATTTATAGTAGTCAAGAATGTTTGCAACTTGTTTCTCAAAAAAAAAAAAAAGAATGTTTGCAACTTGACCTGAGCTTTTATATAAGATCTGAGATTTTCCTTAATCTATCTAAGTTGAAACATTTTGGATGCAGTAGGAAAGTAATTAATTTCCATATCACCATGAGTAAATGCTGGGATTGATATGAGTATTTTATGGTATTAATGAATAGTACTTATTATAAAATTGATCATTTTTTTTTTTTTTTTTTTTTTTGTAGAAAGTAAACATATTATCAATGTGTAAATTTCATATTTGTAATTTTCTATTATCATATTTTGTAAATTTCATTGTTAATCAGTTCCAAAGTAACATGTTGATCATCCATATCAATGAGAAAAGTGTAGTTATTTGGGCTTTGTTTTGTCATGAGCAAGAGCCATTTTAACCAATTCACATTAATCCCTTTTTGTCTTCCTTGTTCTCATCTTATGTTCATTTTCCATACTAGTGTGAAAGTCATCACTCCATGTGTTAAGTTGGACCCATCTGTATCTGTTTCTGTTTGTGGTGGGCCTGAGTCCCAAATTATTTAGGCGTGGATTTAAATATGAATTTATGTATAGTTGGGAATCTCCACCTCAAAGATTACGGTGTGAGCCAACAATGTATTTCAAGCTCACATACCAGCATTCCCATCCGGGAATACAAAATGCATTTTTATCAATTTTAGATGTTACGGTAGCATCAAATTCACAAAAAGAGTCCCACATCTGGGGAAGCAAAATGCAAATTTTTTTGCATTTTGCTACTATCAGATTCACAAAAAGAGTCCCTCACCACTCTTTTATTCTACCCCCAATTATTTTAATCTCACAAAAGGAATAGAGTATGGGATGTAGGGTGTATTGATCATTACACTTCTATGCATGCTCTTGCTTTCAGCTGCCATGGTAGTTGTATTTGAATCAGATATAACATTATGATTCATCTAGCTGTATGATGTCTTTTATCTTGTATACTGTAAGTGTGGTGCCATCATCAGTTTGTCAAATAGAGGTAAGCATTTGAACAAGGTTTTGTTTTTTTGATTTAAATTTAATTCTTTTTTTTTTATAGGTATTTTGGACCTCATTTTGAACTTCCCAGGATATCATAGGTGGAGGTTCTCTGCTGTACTAAGAAATATTCTCAAGATAATTGTTAGTCTTGCATGGGCCATTATTCTTCCAGTTTTTTATGTCCACTCCTCTAAATTTGCTTCTCAACAAATTAAAGATCTTTTGTCATTTCTCGGTGAAGTGAAAGGCATTTCTCCTTTATACATCATGGCTGTTGCCATCTATTTGCTCCCGAATTTACTCACAGCTGCTTTATTCATCTTCCCAATGCTCCGACGTTGGATTGAGAACTCAGATTGGCATATTATTAGGTTCCTCTTGTGGTGGTCACAGGTATTTATGTTGCCTGCTCTTTTTATCACCTTGTATTCTTGTATATATTATATCATATTTCATTTGTTCTTACCAAAAATTTTTATATGGTAAGAAGTTGTTTGTGTTATGATTATTTGGTAAGATATGGTGCTTAAGCAAACCAATTGCATGAGACAAAAATATGAAAGCATCTGTGGGAAGTTCACTAAATAATGTATGAAATGATAAAAAAACAAAACAAAACAGAGCCAGATATTCTGCTGTGTTCTCAACTGAAGACAATATGTCATAGGTTCTAGTTGTGGGTGCAAAAGTATGGAATCTAAACACATGTTTCTCATTGTTATGAAGCTATTAACTTTTTGCAACATCAAGTAGACTATTTCTATTAACACTTTCAAACATATACTTTGCACGTGAACCTTTACATTTTCTGGCATGTTATAGATCAACAAAGACAAATGATAGTTGAGTTATGTTAATTTATTTTGAGGTATACTCTTATAGATAAATTCCAGTTGCTCAACTATTATTTAGTTAAAAATGAACAAAGTCTCATCCAACCATTTTATCTTCTAATTACAGAGTCAGAATATTGCCTCCTGTATATTAGATGGTTCTCCTACTTTGAAGGGTAAACATCAATAGAGGAACAAAAAAGTTAACATTTTATTTTATTTTTTCATTTTAGCATAGTTCTGACAAATTAACACTTGACCGCAAATGATGCTGACAGAATTGAGTTCCAAGTTTTGTTTTAAGTGAATACATTAAAATGATACCATGATTTTAGAAATAACATTTTCCAGGTAGAGGCTTCATATATATAGATTAGGGTGAAATTTACTTAATGTCTACTTCTTTGGTTTATCTATTGGATGCATAAGATCTAGCATACTATGTCAATCTTGAGCATATCAATCAAGATGCTACCCTATTATCCTGGTCTCACAGCACCATACATGACTTTTTTGCTCTCACATAACTCAGTTAATTTTATTATCACCAAAGCTGTAATATTTTTTTTTTTATAAACCCGAAGCTGTAATAAATTCTGTTACTTCTCTTGAATAATATGTTTCTTTTTATGCAGCCTAGAAGATATATTGGGAGGGGCATGCATGAAAGTCAATTTGCTTTGATAAAGTGAGCATGATATGGAAACACGCTAAACTTTATTCCAATAATTTACAGTTCTGTATTTCCTTTGTTTGATTGGTTGAATTTTGCTTCATTGCCGAGATTAAATTTCCAATTTCAGGTATACTCTTTTCTGGTTCCTACTTCTTTGTTGCAAGTTTGCCTTCAGCTATTTTATCCAGGTACTGGTTGGTCAGTAATTTGTAGCATTTCTATATAAATGAGATATTTGGGGTTATGGATTTTATAATAACCAATTTGTCTCTCTATTCCCTAGATAAAACCTCTGGTGAAGCCAACACAAGACATAATGAGGATCCGTCGTATTAACTATGACTGGCATGAATTTTTCCCTAAAGGTATCTACATGCTGTTGCTTTTCACACCCCCCCCCCCCCCCCCCCTGTTTTTTAGCTTAGTTTCCAGTTTTATGCTAAATATTTTCTTGCCAATGCAGCTGAAAAAAACTATGGAGCAGTCGTGTCACTTTGGGGACCAGTGATCTTGGTGTGTGAACTGTATCTTTCCTGTGTTTAGTCTTATATTTTGTTACTTTGCTCAGTTTGTGAGGGGATGAACACATCCTTCGTTGTCCTTTGGTAATTCATCTCATATTTATTTACAAGTTCAATGCAGATCTATTTCATGGACACTCAAATTTGGTATGCCATTTTCTCGACTTTATATGGTGGTGTTCTGGGGGCCTTTGATCGTCTCGGAGAGGTGACAATTTAGAATGCTTCTTTTTTCTTGTCCTAAATTATTCATGAAATCTTCTCTCATTTTAGATGAACACAATCATACATCATTTAAAGTGAATTGTCTGCCATGTTATATTCTTTTCATGCTTTTGCCTTCTTTCTTAGCGAGCTTAGAAATTGGCCAAAGTAGATTAACTGGACGTTTTCCAACAATACTTGGGTAGCACAACTAGGTATTAGGGCTCATGATAATTGAATCTAAGGTCATCAGTATAGTTACTTGGATTGTCAGGTTGTACGATTTCCCATTTTGTCAAATCCATTTTGATTTACCCCCATATCAAATTGTCTAGGATCATATAAAATTTGCCAGAGAAGAAAGATTAATCATATCCTGACTGCATGATAATCTCAAATTACATCTTCCTTTTGGTGAAGTATATACTGTTTGAGCAAACAAAAGTATGGCTATAGTGTCAGATGCCATGCCCTTGGGTTGGTGTTCCAAGCTCCATCGGATGCTCTCTCACTCTCTCTCTCTCTCTCCCCCTTCAATTTGTAAATGACATCCTTTGGTTGACAGGTTTACTGAATTATGAAAAATTTAGTACATGACCATCATTTTCTTTTAATTGAATTAAATATCTTAGTCTTTCAGTTGAGTGGACCCCAATGCTTGGGGACAGTTGTTGTAGCTGTAGTAACTTAGTCTCAGTTCTATCATTTTTACAATTGGGACGACTTACTTCTTTTGATGTGAAAACCTAGGATTGATTTAACTTTATGCATTCATTAGGTTAAATTATGGTAGTGACATTGCAACAAGTACTTGGCTTGTTGACTTGTACTTAACTCTTTTGACTTAAACTTGGCTTGTTGACTTGTACTTAACTCTTTTGACTTAAACTTTGAGGGCGGTTTGTGTTCATCTTCTTTTCTCTTCTTACAGATACGAACTCTTGGCATGGTAAGGTCAAGATTCCAGTCCTTACCTGGTGCATTCAACACATATCTGGTGCCTTCTGATAAGTCACAGAAAAGGGGATTCTCTTTAGCTAAGCGTTTTGCTGAGGTTGAAATTTTTCTTTCAAAATTTTTCACATTATTAAATACCCTTTGTTGAGTGGAGTCATATATGCTTACTCTACATTTTTATTTAAAAATTTCACGCCTTTATAGATAACGGCAAGCAGGAGAAGTGAAGCTGCCAAATTTGCTCAGTTATGGAATGAAGTAATATGTAGTTTCCGTGAGGAAGATTTACTAAGTGACAGGAAAGGCCCCTGAACCTAGTTACACTGCCTTTTCAGCCTAGCTATATTTTTATCCATCATGCAGTTAAAACTAAACAGGTTCCTTTTTAATCCAGGGAGATGGATCTTTTGCTAGTTCCTTATTCATCAGATCCTTCCCTCAAAATAATTCAGTGGCCGCCTTTTTTGCTTGCCAGCAAGGTCAGCATAATTGTTTTTTTTTTTTTTTGGGGGTCAAAATTTGTTGTATCTGTTACCTATTTTTGTTGTTGACTGTTTTTCTACATTGAAGATTCCAATAGCATTGGATATGGCTGCTCAATTTCGATCTAGAGACTCTGACCTTTGGAAACGCATAAGTGCGGATGAATATATGAAATGTGCTGTAATTGAATGTTATGAATCTTTGAAGCATGTCCTGAATGCCTTGGTGGTTGGTGAAACTGAGAAAAGGTTGTTATTGACACCTCTTGGTTCCTGATTATTGATATAAATATCTTCAATTGCTCCTAGTCACTACAATATTTAAGATTCAAACAAAATTTATTGTTCAGGTGTAAGTCAATTTTATATTTTTTCAACTTTCATGCTGACAGCATTCTCAGAGCATAGGATTTTATTTGATATTCATTTTTATCAAACTTAAATTAGCTAGTTAATACATTTGGAATATGTATGTAGTTTGGCCTTGTCTTTTCTGGGTCCTTGAATTCCTAATGTCTCTAATGAACTCTATTTTTTGAAAAGGAAAATTTCTTCAAATCTTATTCAAAAAATAAAGAGAAGTGTTACGTCTACAACATTTTCACAATACTTTCACAACAAATCATAGGTGGTAAGTTGTTATCGGTTCTAATTTAAACTTACAACTTAAATTACTTTTTAGCCCACCAATAACAACATGTGCCACTTATGATTTATTGTGAAAATGTTGTGGACATAGCATTTCTCAAAAATAAAAGGAAAAGAAAGTTTTTGGTCAAATTCCTGTGCATTGGATATGCTAGTTATATAACAAATTTCCATTATTTGTTGAGTTGCCTGACACCATCTCATTTTAGTAATTGTTGAATAATATAAAAATAAAGGTTTATACTATCTGATGCAAGATAAAATTTGACAGAAGTGTTTAGTTTATATTTCTCTTGTTTGTATGAAAGTTGTATAAATCAAGAAGCATGACAGATTTTTTCCCATTTGTATCAATTCTAGAATCTCTAACATCAATAATTATATAACAGGATAATGGGCATCATCTTTAAAGAAGTTGAAAGTAGTATTTCAAAGAATACGCTTCTCTTAAATTTTAGAATGGGCCCTTTGCCTACACTTTGCGGCCAATTTGTGGAGCTTGTGGGGATCTTGGTGAGTTTTTACGGAAAAGTCTTTATCATGTCTTCATTTTGTGTTTGATTATGCACGATCATCATATAATAGAAACTTTCCTCTCCCTTTTACTTTGCAGAAAGATGGTGATCCATTGAAGAAAGATAGAGTGGTGCTGTTGCTGCAAGACATGTTAGAAGTAGTTACTCGTGATATGATGGTGAATGAGATCCGGTTGGTTAGCTTTGTTGCAATCAGTTTTAGTAATTTATTTTAGAAGTTTATTGTGATAATTAAAATGTTTTCTATGTAAGATAATAATGTTTGCTTCTCATGTAAAATATCTTTTAGTGAACTGGTAGAAGTTGGTCATAGTAGCAAGGACTCAGGGAGGCAACTCTTTGCTGGAACTGATGCAAAACCTGCTATATTGTTCCCTCCTGTGGTTACCGCACAATGGGAAGAGCAGGTATGTTATTTAAATTTACTTACAGTAACTGAACCAATAAATATTTAATAAAACGACTCAATTTTATTGCTGATTTTGTTTTTTAGATAAGACGACTCTATCTGCTCTTGACGGTGAAGGAATCTGCTCTTGATGTACCAACAAATCTTGAAGCACGTAGAAGGATTGCATTTTTTACAAATTCATTGTTCATGGACATGCCACGTGCCCCACGAGTTCGTAAAATGCTCTCATTCAGGTCTGGTTTATATTTCCCATATATTGGCTTAGAATGTTTGTCAACTCCAATTGTTTTGTTCTTTCTGAAAAATTCAGTCATTGGAACTATCGTCCTTTGCTTATAGATATGCCATGGTGCTCATGGAAATATATGAAGCTCATTCAAAGAACTTATTAGGATTTTATGGGGCCCACCACCCAAAAAATGAGAAAAGTTGTTACAAATTATTGAGTGAAAGGACTATGCTTAGTGAAATTGATTAATACCCCCATGAATTTTATTTGTCTATCTATATCAAGAATTATATTTTGCTAGCTATATTATTTGCAATTATAAATGACTCGCAAAACTTAACTTCTTCTATAAGATACACAAATTTACTTTCTGGGTTTTCCAATATATGATTTCCTGAATTATCACTTGTGTTATATGGTTACTAATTATTTTTCTTTGGCAGTGTCTTGACTCCATACTATAGTGAGGAAACTGTCTATTCTAAAGCTGACCTTGAGATGGAAAATGAAGATGGTGTATCAATTTTATATTACCTGCAAAAGATTTTCCCAGGTTTGTGATACTACATATATCGCTGGTCACATTCTGTTTAATATAGCTTAACTTTTTTTAAAAAAGTGAATTCATTGAGATTGGTATTACTAAGTTAGAAATCCTGTTGTGACTTCATTAGATGAGTGGAATAACTTCATGGAGCGATTAAATTGCAAAAGAGTTAGTGAGATCTGGGAAAATGAAGAGAACATATTGCAACTCCGTCATTGGGTCTCCTTGAGGGGACAAACTCTATGCAGGACGGGTATTGATAAATTATAATTTTTATTAATCATATACTATCTTTTTGTCTTTGGTCTTATAAATTTTAGCACTGCAGTTAGAGGAATGATGTATTATCGACGGGCTTTGAAGCTTCAGGCTTTTCTTGACATGGCTTCTGAAAGTGGTAAGTTCATAACAACATTTGATCAAGAATGGTGATCATGTATAAGTCGTGGAATTTCAAATGCCTTTGTACCTGAGGAGGGGGTATATCATGAGACCACTATATAATTTTCTGTACCTGAGGTCTCAACTTTTTGCTCATGTATGCGTTGTTGATGTACTTGATTATGTATTTTTCTCCTTAGATGCATCCTAGTGACTGTCAACTGAAGTGTCTATCTTTTGGAGGTAAATTATGTTAGCTTCTGACTCCTTTTTTTATGAGCAGAGATACTGGAAGGCTACAAAGCTGTCACAATTCCTTCAGAGGAAGATAAGAAAAGTCAGAGATCCCTATATGCTCAATTAGAGGCTGTGGCTGACATGAAATTCACATACGTTGCTACCTGTCAGAACTATGGAAATCAGAAACAGAGTGGAGATCGCCGTGCAACAGACATTCTTAATTTGATGGTTAAGTATGTTCTCCATCTGGTGAAGCTGATAGGGTTATGTAGTACAATTTCTTTGAAGATTTAATTGCTGCACTGAGCTTGTTCAAGAATCTGATTGCCAATCCTTTCTGTACAGTAATCCCTCTCTTCGTGTGGCTTATATTGATGAAGTTGAAGAGAGAGAAGGTGGAGTACACAAAGTTTACTACTCTGTATTGGTCAAAGCCGTCGATAATCTTGATCAGGTAATTATCCTTTGAACTTTAAACAGAACACCATATTGAATTACAAAAACAACCACTGATCATTTGTTGTCTCTTTTTTTAAAGGAAATCTATCGGATAAAATTGCCTGGCTCAGCAAAGATAGGAGAAGGGAAGCCTGAAAATCAGAACCATGCTCTAGTTTTTACCAGAGGGGAAGCTCTTCAGGCTATTGACATGAACCAGGTTAGCGAATAGAAATTTGAAGTAATCAAAGTGACACTATTGATTCTTTGGGCCAATGGTGGTGGTTTACTTAGTCAATATCTTATAGGACAATTACTTGGAAGAAGCTCTTAAGATGCGTAACCTTCTGGAAGAATTTAATGAGGATCATGGAGTTCGTCCTCCTACAATTTTGGGTGTTCGTGAGCATATCTTTACTGGAAGGTTGGATGAATTCTTTTTATTCATATCTATAGTCTGTTTGTTAACATTAAATTTTGTGCTTTGTTATTTCTGAAATTTTATAAAATCTGTGCTGCAGTGTATCTTCATTGGCTTGGTTTATGTCAAATCAAGAAACATCATTTGTCACCATAGGTCAAAGAGTTCTTGCAAGACCTTTGAAGTATGTTCTCTTTCACGTGCTTGTGTTAATTAAGTATTTTAAGGCAATTGTTTATCAAGTTCTTGTTCGTCTTGAACAGCAAGCCAGAATTCGTTGGTGATTACATAGTTGAGAATAGACTTCTGATGAACGAATAGTGTTCTATTTCTATCAAGTGGTGATTATACTTATACATAGGTTATCAAAAAATTTGTCATGGGTGAAGATTACAATTTATTGAGTTTCGTTTAGCAGTAACTTTAATAACCTCTCTCGTGTCACATTTTACCTACCCTTTTTAATGTTTTATTGGAATGTCACTTTTTCCCTTTCATCCATGCGAATTATTTTATTTGGTTTCTACAGGCTGCATGAAGCTAGGTTGGATTGGGAATAATTTTTTGTTTTTTGTTGTCATGAAAATCATTTAAATAGTTATGATTCAACAACATTTTATGTATTGTGCCTTATACTGTATTGCTTAATTTTAGGATTCGCTTCCACTATGGTCATCCAGATGTATTCGATAGAATCTTCCACATCACCCGTGGTGGAATCAGCAAGGCTTCTCGTGGCATCAATCTGAGCGAGGACATCTTTGCTGGTAGCATTTTTAAAACATCCATTTTCTCAGAGATACATGAAATTTACTTCATTTCTTAACATGTGCTTTCCTATGCAGGTTTCAATTCAACCTTAAGACGGGGGAATATTACTCACCATGAGTATATCCAAGTGGGAAAGGGTAGAGATGTCGGGCTCAACCAAATCTCACTCTTTGAAGCGAAAGTAGCCTGTGGTAATGGAGAGCAGACACTGAGCAGGGATGTCTATCGATTAGGGCATCGTTTTGACTTTTTCCGCATGTTGTCGTTTCATTTTACGACAGTGGGATTTTATGTCAGCTCAATGGTAATTTTTGTTACATGCACTGTCTAAGATGAAAGAACATCAATCAAATACTTCAGAAAGCTGAATGAATTTCAAATTTTATATTTATTAGTTGCACTGTTCAAATACTAATTCCCAACAAAAGTAAGCTGACCTCAAGTAGTTAATTAGGATTTGTTCAATTGAGCAATTTAAATGAAAAATGAATAAAAGAGAAAGAAAAAGTTAAGAAGCTGAAATAATATATATTTCCAAGTATGTAGTAAGAACCAACTTTACACGAACATTCTTTGTTTTGTAGGATGCATCCATATCTAGCAGTCAAATTTTATAAGTTCTAGTTATAGGGGAACAAATGAAATTAGTTATGGAAACTGTGTTTACCAGAAAGTAAGAATGGAAGGTATTGCATCTGGAAACAACTAAATTGGATTGTACTTGTAAGTAATCAGCATGAAATGCTCCTTATACCATACAATGCTTATGGTTTTCATGAGGTCCCCCTGCTTCCTGATCCCCCACCCCTCTTAAGCATGTTATTTGTATTTTGAATACTTTTCTGAACTGAAGTTTAATGTCAAGTTATTTAAACTGAAGAAAGGCTGCTTGTAGTTCTTTACAAAATTTTATTCCTTTACTTTGGTGTACCACTTCAAAAAATTGTTAGTGTGACGTATAAGGTAGATGCTTTGCTGAGTCCAGGAGCTACATTCCCTTATAATTCATTCTTGAAAGGTGAAATTAAGTTCCTTTCTTTTTTTGATAATAGAATTCATTGTCATTGTGGAGTAACCACCATGGCTCAATCTTTTCTGTGTCATTTCAGCAATTCATATGAAACAGTCATAACTTGTGTTAGAAACTTAGAATTATAATTAAACAATTAAATTTTCCATTTCATAAAAGCGTTAGAATTATGATTAAACAATTAGATTTACCAATTCATAATAGCTTAATCTTTTGGGAGAATTGGTTATTTATTATTGTATTAGAGTGAAAATTCTTGAGTTCAAACCTTGTCTTCGCCTTGCCTCCCATTTAAAAAATTAAAAATCCCATGTGTTGGGCATTACTTATTGAGGGGGTTTCTAGACCCACATGTGAGAGGGAAAGCTAGAATTATGATTAAATTTACAATTTCCTAATAGCTTATACTTTTGGGAGAATCAATAATTTATCAACTTGAATATGAAGGAGCCACTTATTGTTTAGTGCTTAGATTTTTCACTTAGAAAGTTTACCAATTTATTTTGGTTACATATCTCATTTAGGAATTTTCTTTAGTTAAACGGGTTTCTTTCTTCTTGTTATGCAGATGGTTGTAATTACGGTTTATCTTTTCCTATACGGAAGACTTTACCTGTCATTGAGTGGACTGGAGAAGGCAATAGTTAAGTATGCCACGAACAAGGGAGATGATGCTCTAAAGGCGGCCATGGCTTCACAATCCCTTGTTCAAATAGGTATTTTGATGGCCTTGCCCATGGTCATGGAAATGGGACTGGAGAGAGGGTTCAGAACGGCAATAGGTGACATGATTATCATGCAGCTGCAGCTGGCTGCAGTTTTCTTCACTTTCTCACTTGGAACAAAAGTCCATTATTTTGGGAGAACTATCCTGCATGGCGGGGCAAAGTATAGGGCAACCGGGCGTGGTTTTGTGGTTCGGCATGAGAAATTTGCTGAGAACTACAGGATGTACTCAAGGAGTCACTTTGTGAAAGGGCTGGAGCTTATGGTCCTGCTTATAACTTATAGGGTTTATGGTTCAGCAGCTACTGATTCTGGAACTTATATCTTCTTCACCATTTCAATGTGGTTCTTAGTGGTTTCTTGGTTGTTTGCACCTTTTATTTTCAACCCTTCGGGCTTTGAATGGCAGAAGATAGTGGATGATTGGGATGATTGGACAAAGTGGACAAGCAGCCGAGGTGGTATTGGTGTTCCAGCAATCAAGAGCTGGGAATCCTGGTGGGACGAGGAACAGGAACACCTACAGCACACTGGATTTTTAGGACGGTTCTGGGAGATTGTTCTTTCTATCCGCTTCTTTCTCTATCAGTATGGAATTATATATCATCTGCATGCAACAGATGGAAACAAGAGCATCATAGTAAGTGTATTTGCTGGCTATTGACATTTACTGTTATGTAGACATGAATTTAAATTGAATTTGCTATCAAGAATTTAGTTTCACTCAGATTATCTCTTATTAACAGCTTCAATTTTTATAATAAGTTCTCTGCACTTGGTTTGAAAATTTAAAATTTACTTACAATGACAGTAAGTGATAGTAAAACAAAGACTTAGGATTCAAATGCTTTTATAATTGATGCACTATGGTGCATGGAAAGGAAGAATCTGGTTACATCTCATTGCTATTTATATGAAAGTTGAACTCTTTTTTAAAGAATATGATCTCAGTGGACTATACATCCTTTACCATGTGTCTAAGAGAATAATATAGAAATACATAAATGCTGCTGCCTGCTTTTCTCCTGCATAGATGAGTTAAAACTGGGAAAAATTTTCTTGATATGGCTTAGAAGATCTTGAACTAGAGGATTCTGACAAGTAAACAAATTAATTACCCAACAATGAAATCTTCTTTCTAACATGATTTTTGGTTCCAGATTTATGGTATGTCTTGGCTGGTCATTGTAGCTGTCATGATCATCTTAAAGGTAAGTCTAAAGCTCCAGAAACTTATGTGAATGTAAAGGATTTGTTTGTGGTCATGGCTCTGACTTTTATATCATTAAATGGTGAAAATATGAACTGCAGGTTGTCTCCTTGGGTAGGAAGAAGTTCAGTGCAGATTTCCAGCTGATGTTCCGTATTCTGAAGTTATTACTTTTTATTGGAACTGTAATCACTATTGTTGTGCTATTTGTTGTGCTTAAACTCACCGTTGGAGACATCTTTGCTAGCCTGCTGGCCTTCTTGCCAACAGGATGGGCACTACTGCAGGTATATTACTCATTTGAATTTGAAAAAAAAAAAAAAAACCTTTCTCTGCACTCCAATGTAAAGTCTTTCTCTGCTAACCCAATAAGATAGTTGGATGGGACCCTGTGTGCATGTGTCTCTGTGGAACAACAATAATTATACCACCATTGTTGGTTTTCCTCTCTGTTTATGTGTAATGCAATCAATTTTGTTAGTTGGAGCCCTTTTGATGATGTGAGTAGCATGGTTCACTAATTTTAACATGAATTACTGACTAACTCTCTGCATACTGAAACTTTATTTTGATTTCTTAGTTATTTATAATGAATTTCGCACATTCAAAGGTTTAAAGCATTATAGATGAATGATTAATTTTTTTTTTCAATTAAGATTAGTATTGGTACAAACTAAATTCTATTTCCTCATCCATTCAAATCCATTACTTCTCATAATAATTTTTTGTTTCCATGTACATTGGATTGAAGTCAGTGTTAGTTTACTTGTGTTCAAGATGTTTATTTCACTCTTTACCCTAGTGTTGGTTTTGTTTGACAGATATCTCAAGCATGCAAACCATTGGTGAAGGCCTTTGGCATGTGGGGGTCTGTCAAAGCTCTAGCAAGAGGTTATGAATACATTATGGGGTTGGTAATCTTTGTACCTGTGGCTGTACTGGCCTGGTTCCCATTTGTTTCAGAGTTCCAGACCAGGCTGCTATTTAACCAAGCTTTCAGCCGAGGGCTTCAGATTCAACGAATTTTGGCTGGTGGCAAGAAGAACAAGTAAAACCACCCATGCAGCATGGTCTTTGCAAGAGAGAGAGAGAGAGAGTTCAGGAGGAGAGAGAAGGGCTAAGGAGGGATTAAGTCATAAAAGAGAGACATCAGCCAATGAAAACATGACATGCTTATCTAGTTTAATATCTTGATCTCGTCACGCTCCAAAGTCCTCTTTGCAGCTTACTGAAAATATCAGCTTTTTGGTCTTTGTGAGTTCCTTGGAATTGGAAATCATTGCTTCAATCCAATGTTTAGATACTTGTTTCTTATATGTGTATTATAGGCAATGTGCTAGTAAAATGTATACCCTGTTGATATCATCCTTACTTTATCCATCTATATACTAATGAAAGCATTAGATTTTTTATGGCTATGGACTGCAATGTTTAGGACAAGTCTAGATTATATCTTGCAGTAAAGAGAAATGAAATTCAGAAAAGTAATAATTAATAAATGATTGTTTTGTTATCAGTCCTTGCATAAATACTTGAGATTGGACTGCAATTCTTGTATTTCCAAAATTGTGGATGGTTGTTTCAACTTCCAAATGAAGATGAACCAAAAGACATGCTGGAACTCCAAATGCACTTTTTTTGGCAGGATACTTTATATTGCAAGAAAAAAGAAAGACTCAAGTGCATCAGCACAGGGGCATTCCCCATCAACCAAGTAAAACTAATCAAAATAAACACCAAGAATTAACATAGATAAATAAACCCACCTTAAAGTAGCCAGTAACTCTACATATCAATTGGTGAAGACTTCAACTCACACTACATGTCAATCGGATTAACACTCGCCAATCGAAAATCCATTGGGAAATCATCCATGATCTCTCTCGTTAACCATATATTCTACAGGTCTGTACCTTCCTCTGAGAATTCAGAATGCTTCTCACATAGAAACTCCTCTCTCCGATAATGACAGTAAAATCTTATTTCTTACGGAAAATTCTGGCGCTTCTTTCTTTCCGTATAGTTACCAATTTTTGAAAGGCTTTTCCCCTTTTATGGAGTCTTATTCACTGAACATGATCATCCCAGTTTCTTATTATACAGCGAAAGTTGCACTATATCAAAGAAATTTCCAATCTCCTCTGCATAGGAAAAATCAAAGAACAGGTGGTCATAGCTTTCAATGGCCGAGTTACACAGTTATTGTTTATAACATCAATTCTCAGCGAGAGTTACATAGTTGTTGTCTATAACTTCAATTCTCAGCGAACCTGCTCTTAAGAATGCCAAGTGCCAACCATAACATAACAGATTGCCGGAGAATAGCCTTTTTTAACCAAATGATCTATTGCAATCATAAGGTTGCCCGTTGGTTCTTATCTCCTCCCAGGCAATTCCAATAGAAAACTCACCGTTTAAGGCTCCAGTCCAACAAACTCTTTTTTATTTTTTTCCCTACTGGTGCATTGTTTTGAGGCAAAATTTTAAATAAAAAAAAGTTTTTAATAGCTCTTTATCATCAGACTAAGATACCAATAAGTTTTTGATGTAGGTGGGGATTAAACCTTTGATCTCTTATTCAACCATCAAAGATATTACCAGTTGAGCTAACTAGAACCCATGCCTTGTGTGTGTGTGTAATATGGAATCAGAGAAATAATCTTCAACTTGGAAAATCTATAGTACCTCTTGGCCAGTTGTTGTCTTAAGCAAAAGAAAGGTTGGGCGAGTTTAATCTCCATAATTCCTCCACCATAATACCAGTGGGATGTCCACCTACCTGTTGGCAACCTTCGGATACAGATACGTATAAGGTGAATTTTGATGGTGCTCTATTTGCATAAGAAAATAGTGCTGGTATGGGTGTGGTTATTCGAAACGATATGGGACAGGTCATGGTTTCTCTCTTGCAAAAAACCATGCTTCCTTTCATAGTCATTGAAGTGGAAGCTATTGCGACGAGGAGGGCTCTGGAATTGGCTTTGGAGACAGATTTTGACCAGGTAATATTGGAAGGCGACTCACAGATACTCATCACAGCTCTCACTCTTTGTCACACTTCGAACACATAGTGAAAGACATATAGTACCTTGCCTCTTGTTTTTCAAAAATACATTATTCTCATGTTCGTAGGCATTGTAACATTGTAGTTCACTCATTAGCGAGACGAGTAATTTCTATTTCTCAAATGCAAGTCTAAATGAAAGATGTACCACCAAATATTATTAACGTACTTTAGGCCGATCTTAACAGCCTTTCCTAAATGACAAGTTTCTTTCTTTCTTCTAAAAAAAAGAGAAGATCAATTATGGATGCTAGCTAACAATGGCCGTTTCCATGTCCTATATGCTTATAATGTGAGTCAAGCATATAGGTTTTACACAATTTGCCATGTATTCTTTTTTTACTTTCCTTATAAAAAATTGAAGTATAAAATGGAAAAAAAAAAAAAAAAATAGAAACATTGCATACTGCATCCACAATTGATGGAGTATAAAGTAAAATACAAAAATTGGTACATTTGATTTATATTGTGGGATGCAGGGTCAAACTTGAGGCATGATAAATACTTTTTAAGATCACACATCTATCTAGTATCCACTAAAATACTTAAAAGTGATTATGTATTTGTGTTGAATTATGCTTAGTAGTTACCAAATATATATATTTTGCTATTTCATGGTACCTTATTTAGGAGACGGAGTAGCTGTTGAAAAATGTAGCTAGATAAACAAGTTTTGATTCAACAAAGCAAACCCTAAAAATTAGCAAAAACATAAAATAAATAGAGAGAGTTAGAAAGATCTCACAAACTATAGAATCACGCAAATAGCGTTGTCCTTAAAGGTTAATTCGTGCCACTCGGAGTAGAACTTGGTGTGTTAGGCTCTCTTGGTTGAACAACCCCCAGAATTAGACTATAGCAAATATCTTCAAGATGTACGCACATCCAATCAAGAAGAACTAAGGAACAACCTTCTTATTTTGCCTTTCCTTACTCCCAAAAACAAGTGCATAAAATTTTGTGGGAGAAGAGAATAAACAAAGGAGTAGTAGGCAGCTTGAGAAAGAAAGAGATAGAGAGAGAAAGGAATGCTTTAGGGTTTTATAAACAAAGACTAAATAAATGAACAAGTGGGCTGCCTAAGGAGTAGGCTTCCAACATTCACTGTGCACAATAAATGCCCAACGGCTGATGAGCTTGATATATGTCAACCAAGGGTAATTAAAGAGTTCACAATAGTTTGGAAGTAATCACAACTTAAAAGTGCTCAAATCACTTTGAAATTGATATTGAAAAATGATCTTTGCTCACTATTTTGACCATAATTTTTGACCCACAAATAATTTTTGAGTGAGATTTGATTCATTAAAAAGTAGACATTCTGGGCTTCAATTTGAATACAAATTTTGCCTAATTTGGATTTATATTGAGTAAGTTATGACCATTTAAATTTGGACCAGCTGGGCAGTCCAATTTTCTGAGTTTTAAAACTTCATTTTAAGGCCCAAAACATCATGCTTTGATGTGGGCTGGCTCATAGACCCTTGGAACGTCCAAATACAATTAAAAAGCCCCAATAACCCTAATTTTAATTTATAAATACTCATCTTATGTCTCAAATCAAAACCCTAACTAGAGAGAGTATTTTTTAGCCTCCATCTTCTCTAAAACCTTTTTTCCTCTTTTCAAAACTGGAGGGCAGGCCCTTAGCACCTTTTTTAATCATCAAAAAAGCTCTCTTTAGTTAGTTCTAAGGCAGAAAATTTGTTTTCAAAACCTTTTGTTCTTGAGTTGTGATTACTAACAAATATTGTGTTCTTTGATTATCTTTGTTTTCTCCATCTAACCTTTGTGATTGTAGGCACTGAGGGGCCGATTAAATAACATCAAATATGTGATTCTAAAGCAAGGTGAGTCTCTTTTCCATGATTTACCACCTTGCTTAATATGATTCACATGATTTTCTTGATATAGTTTCTCCATTTGTTATATTTGATGTGTTTGATTATGTTTAATATGTTCTAATATGATTTTAGGTTGTTTATAATCTATTCTTGTTGTCCTTCGTTTGTTATTTTGGTTTCATGTAAAGTATAACATGTATATTTATTTTATGTAGTTTAGTTTCATTATTTGTTTTGTTTCATGAATATTTGTTTATGTTGATGCTTTGTGTTTTTGTTTTATGTTAGTTTAGTTTTTAGGGTTTCTAACATGCTTGTTTGATCTCACATATTACATCTTTGTTTAATTAAATCTTTAAAAATGTAATTTTTCGAACTTGTGCTAAAGGATGCGTACACATTTTTGAGTATGCGTGCGCATGGTTAACCATGCGTACGCATAGTTGAATACGCGTACGCAACTCGAACCCAAATTAGGGCAAAATCTTTTTTTTTTTTTTTTATATATATTATTTTAATCACTTTTTAACATGTTATTTGATTCTGTTTGACTATGATTAGGTTAATTATTTATGTTTAACTAGATTCCATGTTTGCTTTAGTATTTTTGCCATGTTAATTATTTATGTTTATTTGATATTCTTTCCTTGTGTGTTTTATTTAATTGTCAACTTGTCATGTTTAATTTATTTTGTTTGATTATATTATATTTATTTCCTTTTATATTGTGATATGTTTTTAACATGTTGTATGTGTAATTTTAATTTAAAGTGCACGATGTATGTTTAGATTAAGGATCAAGGCTATCTTAATAAACTTTTTAATTAAATATGGCCTAGCAACACATAATGGAGGCTGGCCCATAAGCCGGACGGTCTTGGGTGCCTAACACCTTCCCAAACCATACCTAAACTCCAGACCCATAATCTGGTATGTGGATTAATGTGTGCAAGTGATTGGACCAAATGGCCCAATATGGTTTTTAGACTTAATCTAAGTGGCAACTCCATTAGTTCACAGTGGCGACTTCATTGGGGATAGAGATAAAGTTCAATTCCGATGTTGTTAAGCCATAATTAAATGAAGATTTTATTAATTGAGCTCAATCCTATTTTATTTTGTTTTTTCACAGACATGCACTTTGTACTCATGTAACCTTGGTTGGTGATGAGTGGGAAGATGAGTACTCTTCATTCGAGCCAAAGTTTTTTGAAGTTCATCCCACCAACTCACAATTTGTGCCATTGCCTATGATGGGATTTGAGTATGTTAACAATTTGCTACCAATCCACAAAGATCCACTTAGGCCCTCGGTTGGAATCATGGCCCACTAGTTGTGAGTGACCTATTGATTTGTCCCTTTAGCTTTAAGGAGCTTACCCACACATAGATGAACTTAAAACCCAACCATGTAGGGTTACCCAATTGTGCGTGCGTGTGTGTGCTTTGTTTGAATTGTTTGTTGGGCTAATAAAATGGGTAAATCTTTTTTCACTCTTTTATGTTTTCAAAAAAAAAAATGTTTTAAAAATTGTTCAAGTTCTTTTTTAAATAAAAATTTTCAAAAAAAAAAAAATGTGTGAAGTTTTCGCCCAAAAAAAAAAGTGAGTTTTCAGTTAGTTTTTTTTTTTTTTTTTTTTTTTTTTTTAAATTTTATATATATATATATATATATATATATATATATAAATTCTAAAAAATAAAATAAAATAAAAAGAGTGAGTTTCTTTGTAAATAGTTTTTTCAAGAAAGAGTTGCTTTCAAAATAAAAAATTTTCAAAAGGAAAATGTGAGTTTTAGTGAGATTTTATATATATATATAAATATAAATTCCTAAAAAAAAAAGCTTTTCAAAAAAAGGGTGAGTTTTCTGTAAATAAAAAAAATCCAATTGAGTTTTCAAAATAAAAGTTTCTTTCAAAATAAAAATTTTCAAAAAAATCTTTTGAGTCTAGTAGCCCATTTTTGTTTGATGTTTGAGTCTTTCTTTTGTTGTGTCTTGGGCTTAGGCCCATCCGTGTCTTGTCTTGGGTCTTAGACCCATCCTTGTTTGTCTTGGGTTTAGGCCCATCCTTGTTTTGTCTAGGGGCATTAAGCCCACTTTTGTCTTGTCTAGGGCCTTAAGCCCACCCTTGTGTTGTTTTGGGTCTTAGACCCATCCTTTGTGTCTTGGGCTTTAGACCCATTCTTGTTTTGTCTAGGGGCATTAAGTCCATTCTTGTGTAGTCTTAGGCCTTAGGTCCATTTGTGTTTTGTCTTTGTCTTGTCTTGGGCCTTAGGCCCGTCCTTGTTTTGTCTAGGGGCATTAAGCCAACTTTTGTCTTGTTTTGGGCCTTAGGCCCATCTTTGTCTTGTCTTGGGGCCATAGGCCCATCCTTGATTTTGTCTAGGTTTTGAGCTTTCCATGTTTTTGTTTTGGGGCTTTAGGCCCACGTCTTGTTTCC